>CM048744.1:737946735-738474235 GCA_026315105.1 Locusta migratoria
CGTTGGCCAAGCACATTGTATGATCTCATCTGTTATACTTGGTGACTTGGGCAAACCCTTTTAGCAATTTGTTGCGGTCCTGTCCAGTGTCTCCAGAGAACACAGATGGGTTTGTGATGTGCAGCTGGCTTACCGCTGGCTTTGTGTCCATGGTTCTTCTGATGATATGGACTTTTGGAAGGATGTACTTGGTATATCCCTTGTATTCCGGTTCTAATCTGTCTAAGCGACGGCTTTTACGTTACCTAATCGGAGCCACAGTGATGCAGCTGTTGCACAGGATACCCAGCACCTCCACCAAACAATGTCGCGTTGAAATGGAAGCAGGCTTGACTTCACTGCCTCTCGGGCAGAGTGCTCTGCTATTTATACACAGACAGAATGTACGAGAAATTAGAAGAATAGTTAACATACGAAACAAGTAGAAATTACAAGTGAACATAAGAAACATGTAGAACATTATGCCAAGACTGCAATATTCCTCACCCACAGACACTAATTGCACTAATTGGTACTTTACCTGTTCCATTTAGTTTTGTTGCAGTTCCATGAAGTTTGGATTTTATTGTGCACCATAGGTATATAAATCAGCACTCATTATACTGTTCCTTTAAAGCTTTGAATTTAATGACCAAAAATTTGCCTTACCAGTAGACCTATTCCCAACCAGATCTCTCTTTGCAGTATAGTTAATAGAAACAAGTAAAGTCCATCATACATATTTCTATGGAATAAATAAGCTATGTTAAATTTCATAGGCAATGTAGCATAACAGATGTAATAATGACTTGGAACAATTAGAAGTCACAGTTTCAACAATTCACACAAATCATGCACATTACTGTTCTTAACATGACAAATTTGTCAGTGGTCCTTTGCGCCTTCATATAAATTACACTGGCATCTTAGAATGCCCGAAGGCCACTTGTACCACAAATAATCCAGTGTTGCAAAACATAGGTGTTGTACGTTTCATTTCCAGAGCCAGTTTCCCATTACAATGGGCTGTGGGTTCTGTATCTAGTCCCTAACCGCAGAAATTATCAGTTCACCTAAGAATGGTTAAGTGAAGCAAATTGTGTTCAAAAATTGAAGGAGATTTTACTTAACAAACTGTTGGTATGCAAATGTCAAATGAATGAAAGGATTAAACAAGGAACTTACACCATGATTAATTTATATTAGGTATATCATAGAGGAATATTAACGAAAAACAAGCAGGTGATTTTTTTTTCTATGTAATTATCTTCCAATTTTCCAACTAGTTAAGCTGCAAAAGGCGAAATAATTTATTAGTGACTAGAATTTATAACTGATAATATCTGGTTTTACATTAATTTAGATAAAATAAAACATAGCTCAGAAATTAGAGAAATTCAGGGTTTGAAATGAGTGTGATCTGTTTGCTAAATTATGATTATCACATTACATTTTAACATTGCTAACAGGATGAACAGTAATGATTTTCTTTCTTTAAGACTGATTGTAAGAAGTGATACTTCTAGAAAGTGGTTCAGAAAACAAAGCAAATATATAATTTTCTAAGTATAATAAGCAAATACCTCGTGGCATGAAAGAGTCCTAAAGTCCTTGGACAATATGAACATGGCATAGCTTGTAAAAAGCCAACAGTATATTTTTCAAATGATTGTTGATCTTATCAATAACATTCTTTTCTGTTACGTATAATCTTTGCTTTTTTCTCAAAATAATTTAACCAACACAGTGCATGATTTTTATAAAATCCACTGTAGTCAACATGTTCAAGAATCCATGTCATGATGTTTGTCTGCAATGAGCTCCAAAACGAATTAATTGATCTTAATGAAGTTTTCACAGTGTGTGTGATTTGGTCCAACTTAAAAGATGGGATATTTTTTATCTCAATTAATGAAATCAATATATTGGCCCACTTTTAAGTTATGGTAGTAACACTAAAAGTGGGCCTTTGCGATCGTTTTTTGACAGCTCGAAATTTAAATGAAAATAACGGCATAACTGTTCATCTGACACTAAAATTGAATAACCTAATTTGTAGAGGAGAAAATTCTCTACAACTTTACTCTCTTATCTTTTTTTCATACTTCGTATAGTTTCAGAGATATTTGCAAAAATATCGGTGATTTTGGGATGTCTGACTGTAACGTGTTCCCACTTTTTAAGTCAAAACGTTCAACTGATCTGCACCAAATTTTACAGACATAACTGTAGGTCGACAGAGATCAAAACCTCATTTTTCAAATTTTTCGGACAAAAAATAATGCTACTTACACCCAAAAAAGCCATTTGTAATGTAATTGTAATTGCAAACAAACCGTTCATCTGACACGAAAATTAAGTAACATAATTTGTACAGGGGAAAATTCTCTACAACTTTTCTCTTATATTTTTTTCATATCTTGCATTGTTGCAGAGATATTTGCAAAAATAACGGTGATTTGACGTCTGTCTGTCTGTAACGTGTTCCTACTTTTTTAGGTCAAACCGTTCAACCGATCGGTACCAAATTTTGCAGACGTAATTGTTGGTCACCAGAGACTAGAACCTTGCTTTTTGAAATATTTCAGACAAGAAATACGTTAGTAATACCAAAAAAAATTCATTGTAATGTAATTTGAATTGCAAATAAACCGTTCATCTAACTCGAATATTGAATAATCGAATTTGTAGAGGAGAAAATTCTCTACAACTTTGCTCTCTTATGTTTTTCTTATATCTCATATTGTTTGAGAGATTTTTGCAAAAATAACGGACATTTGACACCCTCTATTGAATTAACGAAAACGAGCTGTTCAGAAATGTCACATGACATTCCTCAGCCAGAAGTCTCTGGCATACGCCATCTAGCGTTGCGTATTTGATGATTTTCTTATTGTAACTTGTACATTGTCATTTCTAAAGAATGGCACACTGAAGAATTAACAAAAACGTGTCGTTCTTCGTACGATAAATTATAATCTAGTGTCTAAAAATGCCATATAAGTATCAGTTAACTGCCATTAATAGTACACAAATAAAGGTCGTGTACTCCAATTGTTACCAGTGGTGTAATGGATAGCGCATTGTAGTGTAACACTCATGGTCAGTATTTCAGACCCTGCCACTGCACAACTGGTTTTTTTTTTTTTTTTTTTTTTTTTTTTTTTTTTTTTTTTTTCCGTAAATGGGTTCAGGCATCCTTATTAATTAAATAGAGCTATGTTCTTCAATGTTTAGAGTTGTGCATATGTAAAAATGCTCCCTCTAATTTGAGTGTTTCTGCTATTTTATGAACATGCCGTGAAATACATAACAACGAATTGAACAATCATCTTATGCACGTAAACTGTGAGGATACTGTAATAATGACCATTCTGAACAATGTGCTGATACAGTAGTTTTGTGTATGTAAAGGAAGTTCTAGATTTTTGTGGCAAGTGTAGTTCCCTAATGAAACAAAAGGGAAGTATATACTTTGCAACAAATTACCTTTTTTTTTTCTAAGCGTTTATTCACTATTTATGGAATATAATGAAAGTCATTAATTAGAATCAATGCATCTGCTAAAATGTTGACATGGTTGCTATGGGTGGTTTTATCGTAGATGTTATTACTTTTCCTGTTGTTCACTTCGTTCATGTTACTCTAAAATAAATAGCAAATATTCTATTTCAAACCATGATTACATTTTCTTTTATAGCTAAAATCACAAATAGTATAAGTGTAGTAATACTGAATTCCATATAACTCTAGTATTTAACATATGTACAAAGTTATTTAGTATATTTACAACAGTCATTTTAACAGTATCTCCCCAGTTTATGAACGTGTGATAAAAAAGTCTATGTTTACAATTTGTTGCTATGTATTTCATGCCATGTTCTCAAAACAGAAAAATGCACTTTTCAAAGAAAGCGCTGTTCCTTTGAACAACTCTGAATCTTGCGGAATATAGTTGTGTTCAGTTAACATGAGTGTGCGAAAACCTTTTAGGAAGCAAGAGGATATATATAAAATAAAGATTTTTGATTTACCTAAAGTACAGGCTCATCGACAGAAACATAAAACACACACAAAAACACACAAACATTCAAGCTTTCACCACCACTGGTAGCTTCTTCGGGAAAAAGAGGAAGGAAGGAGAGGAAAAGGGAAGGATACGGGTTTTAAGGAAGTGGAAAAGGAGCCATTCCAATCCCAGGAGTAGAAGGACAGACATTTGTAGAAACCTAGGTGTGTTTGCATGTGGATATGTGAGAGTGTGTGTGTATTTGTTTACCTTCCTTTTTGTCCCCTAAGGTAAGTCCTTCCACTCCTGGGATTGGAATGGCTCCTTTTCCACTTGCTTAAAACCTGTATCCTTCCCTTTCTCCTCTCCTTCCTTCCTCTTTTTCTCGAAGAAGCTACCAGTGGTGGCGGAAGCTCGAATGCCTGTGTGTTTTTGTGTGTGTTTTATGTTTCTGTCGACGAGCCTATACTTTAGGTAAGTCAAAAATCTTTATTTTATACATATTCTTCCCACCAGGAAAGTCTCCTTCTAGAAAATATATATATATATATAAAATAGAAAAGAGATGACTTACCATACCAAAAGGACCGGCTCGTCGATAGAAACAAATAAAATCACACACATACAAGCTTTCGCCACCACTGGCAGCTTCTTCAGGAAAAAGAGGAAAAAAGGGGAGGAAAAAGGGAAGGATATGGGTTTTAAGGAAGTGGAAAAGGAGTCATTCCAATCCCAGGAGTGGAAGGACTTACCTTAGGGGGAAAAAAGCCCTAAGGTAAGTCCTTCCACTCCTGGATTGGAATGACTCCTTTTCCACAATGTCTGCCTAGGTGTGTTTGGATGTGGATATGTGTGAGTGTGTGTGTATTTGTTTACCTTCCTTTTTATCCCCTAAGGTAAGTCCTTCCACTCCTGGGATTGGAATGGCTCCTTTTCCACTTCCTTAAAACCCGTATCCTTCCCTTTCTCCTCTCCTTCCTTCCTCTTTTTCCCGAAGAAGCCACCACTGGTGGCGAAAGCTCGAATGTTTGTGTGTTTTTGTGTGCGTTTGGTGTTTCTGTCGACGAGCCTGTACTTTAGGTAAGTCAAAAATCTTTATTTTATACCTATTTTCCCCCCTGGAAAGTCTCCTTCTATAATATATACATATATATGTATATAAAATAGAAAAGAGGTTACTTACGAAAAGGACCGGCTCGTCGATAGATACGAATAAAATCACACACAAACACACATACAAGCTTTCGCCACCACTGGCAGCTTCTTCAGGAAAAAGAGGAAAAAAGGGGAGGAAAAAGGGAAGGATATGGGTTTTAAGGAAGTGGAAAAGGAGTCATTCCAATCCCAGGAGTGGAAGGACTTACCTTAGGGGACAAAAAGGAAGGTAAACAAATACACACACACATTCACACATATCCAAACGCAAACACACCTAGACGGACATTTGTAAAAAGCAAAGAAGTTGGACAGAGATACCACTTGAGGCAGAGGCTCTGTCCACAGAACCGTGGCAAAGATGCTAAAGATGGTGGGCGGGAATTTGAATTTAGCAGAGGTTGAGACCAGGTGGGAAATGGGAGGAGAGAATAAGCTGAAGGGCAAGTTCCCATCTCCGGAGTTCTGAAAGGTTGGTGTTAGTGGGAAGTATCCAGATAAACCGGACAGTGTAACACTGCGCCAAGATGTGCTGGCCATGCACCAAGGCATGTTTAGCCACAGGGTGATCTTCATTACCAACAAACACTGTCTGCCTGTGACCGTTCATGCGAATGAACAGCTTGCTGGTCATTCCCACATAGAACGCTTCACAGTGCAGGCATGTCAGTTGGTAAATCACGTGGGTGCTATCGCAAGTGGCTCTGCTCTTGATCGTGTACACCTTCCGGGTTACTAGACTGGAGTAAGTGGTGGTGGAAGGATGCATAGGGCAGGTTTTACAACGGGGGCGGTTGCATGGGTAGGAGCCAGAGGGTAGGGATGGTGGTTTGGGGATTTGATAGGATGGACTAGGAGGTTACGAAGGTTAGGTGCGTGGCGGAAAGACACTCATGGTAGAGTGGGAAGGATGTCATTAAGGATGGATCTCATTTCGGGGCAGGATTTAAGGAAGTCGTATCCCTGCTGGAGAGCCACATTCAGAGTCCGCTCCAGTCCCGGAAAGTATCCGGTGACAAAAGGGGCACTTCTAGGATTCTTCGGTGGAAGGTTCTGGATTTGGGGGGGATGAGGAGGTGGCTCTAGTAATTTGATTCTGAACCAGATCAGGAGGATAGCTGCGGGATGTGAAAGTTGTTATTAGGTTATTGGTGTACTGGTTCAGGGATTCGGGACTGGAGCAGACTCTTCTGCCACGAAGACCTAAGCTGTAGGGAGGGGAACGTTTGATGTGGAATGGATGGCAGCTGTCATAATGGAGGTCAACACACAACAATACCAGGTGTGTTTGCATTTGGATATGTGTGAGTGTGTGTGGATTTGTTTACCTTCCTTTTTGTCCCCTAAGTTAAGTCCTTCCACTCCTGGGATTGGAAAGACTCCTTTTCCACTTCCTTAAAACCCATGTCCTTCCCTTTCTCCTCCCCTTTTTCCTGAAGAAGTTGCCAGTGGTGGCGAAAACTTGTATGTGTGTGATTTTATTCGTATCTATCGATGAGCCGGTCATTTTGGTAAGTCATCTCTTTTCTATTTTTATTTTTATTTTTGTTTATCCCACCAGGAAAGTTTCCCTTTATAATATATATATATATATATATATATATATATATATATATATGTGTGTGTGTGTGTGTGTGTGTGTGTGTGTGTGTGTGTGTGTGTGTGTGTGTGTGCATGCGATCGTTTGTTCATATTTGTTCTGGGTTATTCGTTGATAAATTTACTCAGATTTGTATTACAGATGGCATTGAACCAACGCTTGTGCACTGCCGTGCCACGGCACGTCATGCAGAGTAGGTCGCTATCGCGTAGCTCAGTGGCTGGCTGATGGGGCACAACCCACCGTCTCACAGCAGCCAGCCAGAGAGCTAAGTTACTTCCAGGGTATAGTCATTTGTAACCAATACTGGCAAAGAAAACAAACTTTGAACTACCATGGCAAGACAAGTGATAATATTTTAACGGAAAAATATAATGAAAATGTGGTAGAGATATTCAAATGTTTGTAGAGCTTATGGGACTTAACTACGGGGTCATCAGTCCCTAAACTTACAAACTACTTATGAACTAGCTTATACTAAAGACAGCACAAACATCCACACCTGAGGGGGGATTTGAAACCCAGACCGAAGCAGCTGTGCATACCGTGACTGGCACGCCACAGACCACTTGGCCACTGCGGCCAGTGGGAGACATATTAAAATGATAATTGGAAGAGGTAAAACTTCAAAATTAAGTATGTTTGTCAAAGCTGAACTCAAATATCATATAATTTTGGCTGTTTGTTAACATACGGTCAGAAAGAATATTACGTGTTTGGTGCATAGATATTACCACAATACTTGAGTCGTAATCATATCACCATAATTTTTATTATTTAGATTATTATTTTGATCTGATATGTTTACAACAACTTATAAAACTACAAATCTAAAGTGGGCCGTAAAACACGTCAGTGCGATTTTTTTATATCAAATTATATTTTGTTATCTTTCTGGGGTAGGTATGTAATAGATAATTTTGTATGGGCTGGTGGTGAACCACTTGACAGCGAAGCTGAAAGTCACATGTTCAAAACCCACACAAGAGTGTGGGTGTGTAAGTTTTTATTTATTTATTGATTTTATTTAATGGTTCCACATTAAACTTTATGTCTTTTTTCCTGATTGGATAACTGGGGTAGGTTAGGGACAAGCAAGTTGACAAAGTGGCATCCTGTTGAAAGACTTGAAAGACTTTTGCACCACCATGGGGCCACATGATATTGTTATTACAATTGATTTCAAATGTTTACTTCATGTTACAATTTATTTCTCATCACATATATTTTACATCAGACGTAATTATGCTTTTTAAGTTTTTTGGATATTTAATTTTATTCCAGTTATGCTTTGTACTTCTTTCAATGAAATGCCATATAGAAAAATAATAATGTCTAATATTTTGGTGATAATTTATACAAATCTACATTTTTATTCCAAATTTGACAAGATTATGCACACTTGACCTTCAGAAGAGTAGGGTGGTCACTATCTACAAATATTCCATATGTTGCATGGCAGAGAATAATTTACTTTCAGAAGTAGACGCCAGTCTTCAGTTTTATTCTGATCTTGCACACTTTACCTGCAAAACAAGAGGAAGACCACTATGTATATGATGTTTTGTATGGAGCATGGCAAAAGGTACCTTACAAGAAGGAGACAGACTGAGAGAGACTGCGGAGGAATTAGGCAGAGAGGAGGAGAAGGTTGTCCAAGGGAATGGAAGAAGATGGTCCGAGAGAGAGGGAGGAGACAGCCCGAGAGAGAGAGGAGATTGTCGAGAGAGAGGGTGGAGATTGGCCAAGAGAGAGGCTGGAGATGGGCCAAGATACGGTGTAGGAGACGGGCCGATAGACGGTAGAGGATGAGATGGGCCAAGAGACAGAGACGGTAGAGGAAGAGATTGACATGAAGTAAGTAGGGGGGGGAGGTGGCAGTTGATGGACAGGTGACAGGAGCAGGTGAACTTAGAGAGGGTAGGACAAGGTGAAAGAAGAGAGGGGGAGTTAAGAGCTGATGGACAATGGAACATTATGATAAATCCATAACATAGGAAATGTAATTGTGAAATAAATACACTATCACTTATAATGGAAGGAGTATAGCTTTAGTATCTGGCATTGCCCAGGTATTTATTTATTCCAATCTTCTGTCAGCCCCTCTCCCTTCCCTTCGCTCTCTCCTCTTTCTGTTCATCTCCTCTTTCTCTCTCTTGCCCCATCCTCTCTTCCCCTCTCTGTCCATCTCCTCTTTCCATTTCTGTTTAGTTCTTCCTTTCTCAGTCCATCCCCTCCTTTATCCCTGCTATTATTCCATATCCTGCTCCCCCCTACCTCCACCTCATTCCGCTCCTCCTCTACCGCCATCCCCCCCCCCCCCCCCCCCCACGTGCTGCCCTGACTCTGCGCATCTCCTCATACCAAAATGCAAGGGGGATTCTGTAAGGAAATTTTACCTCTAGGAACATTATTTTCCACATATTATACTATTTTTCTGAAGTCCATTAAAAGGTTTAAATGAGGAGTTGTACTGAAAATGTACTTTTCCAATTTCTTGACTTGACTTGACATTAAAGTTTACAGAATATGATGAACATGTGAATGAACAACTCTATTGTGATAAATCATTAATTATGTAACCTCTTGAATTCAGGTGGAAATAAAGTATCAGTTTCAATAAGCATGACTATGAATTCCCCACCAGATCAGGGTGATTGTTCATTGTCACCAAAAAGTGGTGTAAGTGGAACAACAAAATTCCATTTAAGTTGTAAAGGCTTTAAAGATGAAGATAATAAACTTACAGTCCATTATGATATATATCAAGAAATGAAAATTCAAGATACTACACAAGGTAAAAGCATGAAAACTTCACAATGAAACTATATCTTACGGCATTACATTATATTAGTACTGTATTTCATGTAGAAAATTGATATGAAATGCCATAAACTATCACAAATCCATCTCACCACAGTGGCTGAAAATGGTAATCATGTGTGTGTGTGTGTGTGTGTGTGTGTGTGTGTGTGTGTGTGTTAGGAGAGAGAGAGAGAGAGATGTGGTGTTTCTATTTCTAAAGAAGTCTGTAATGACCAAATCTAAGTATACTTGTATTCTTTTATGTGAGTCTTTCTGAGAATCAACGACAAGTAACAAACTATCCTTTTGAAAATATTGTTGAATCCTGCCCAGAAATTTGACTGTTTGACTTTACCATTGGTTTTCTTATTCTTGTCTGTTTCCTTCTTTATGATGCACCACATTTTTTAGCTTTCACTTTAACTGTAGAATTTTTATATACATATCATTGTGTTCTCTTTTGGATAGTAAAATTTTTATTTATGCTTCATACTAGATATACATTATTATGAAGATATTACTTTCTTGCAATCAAATTTTGTGCAGTTTCCTTTCTTTCGACCCCCCCCCCCCCCCCCCCTAGAAATCCAGCTATTGTCTCTTTTATTATTTTTTATATTTAAATTTTTTTTAGGGAAGGCTGTATCTAAATTGTATATTAGTTTTTCTAGGAATATGTTGAATTTTAAATCCACATGTTGTGTTTCATAGGCAGCAGACCAATATTCACTGGGCAATAAGATAATAAAGTATCCTTTATATAGAGGGTCTCTACAAATGAAATTAACTTTGAGACAATTTTGTAGGAAGGGAAGAGGAAGTAGATGGATATGAAATAGCAGATACTATATGGAGAGAAGAATTTGACAGAGTACTGAAAGACCTAAGTTGAAACAAGCTTTGACAATCGTTGATTGGAATACACTCTTTGATACTCTAAAGTCAGAAGAGGTAAAATGTAGAGAACAACAATAATAAGACTTTCCAAAATCATTAATGACAGCTTCAACAATTTGAAGTGTCCTATAAATAATAATATCATGTCTGTTTAAACTTTCAAGCTCACGAATTCCATTCAATGTCCCACAATGAACAATTGCTACAGTCAGACAGACACTTCATGCTTGAAATATGGCATTATTCTCAATACTAAAATTCAAAGTGATGCCAACAAAAACAGAATGCCCATGAAGTAGATGCACTTATCACTTACTGCCTCTGAATTTTAGTGTGGAACCTTAAATAGAATTGGTGGCCTTTAAAGTTTCAACGGTCATGATATTATTACTTATGGGACATTTAAAATTGGTGAAGTTGGTATCAAAGATTTTGGAAAGTCTTATTATTATTGTAATATGCCTTTCATTGTAAGAACTTGTAGTAGGTGTAAGGTAGATGAATGTTCAAATGTTCAAATGTTTGTTAAGCTTATGGGACTTAACTACGGGGTCATCAGTCCCTAAACTTACAAACTACTTATGAACTACTTACGAACTACGACGACACAAATATCCATGCCCGAGGGGGGATTCGAACCCCCGACCGTAGTGGCCGTGCTGACCGTGACTGGAGTGCCTCAGTCACCTCGGCCACCGCGGCCGGCGTAGATGAATGTGACAGTATGTATGTTTGAGCTAAAGGTTCTGGTGTTCATCAGAATTTTCAATTTAAGGTAGATTGTATATTGTATAATAATAAATAAAGTGTGACCCTGAAAAAAAAGTACTTATTAATCTTGCCAAAAGCGGAGAGCAATTCTTGGCGTTTTAGCTGTCAGGGCACCCTGGGTTGCTGTTTGTGAGGCACCTATGGACATCACTGTGAACAGTGACAAGTGATTTTCACATGCACAACACTGTGTCATATGTGGGTTTGGTGTCTTCGATCAATGGACAAGTGAACTTCTACAAAAAGCAAACAGCAATTACAGTTGAGTGGCATAATAATGGAAGCAGTGTGTGGGAAGGAAGTAAGACAGTATTGTAACCTCTCCCCAATGTTATTCTGTTATTCAATGTATACAGTGAGCAAGCTGTAAAGGAAAGCAAGGAGAGATTTATAGATGGAATTAAAGTTCAGGGTGAAGAAATAAAAACTCGGCCCTTTGCTGATGGCATTGTAATTCTGCCAGGGACAGCAAGGACCTGTGGAAGAGCAATGGAATGGAATGGGCAGTGTCTTGAAAGGAGGGTATAATAGGGGGAACATTAAGAAGAGCGAAACAGTGGCAACGGAATGTAGTCTAAGAAAATTAGACGATGCTGAAGGAATTAGATTAGGTAATGAGACAAGAAAATTTGTAGATCATTTTTGTTATTTGAGCAGTAAAATAACAAATGGTTGCAATACATATGATATAAAAGGCAGAATGCAATGGCAAGAAAAGCATTTCTGAAAAATGGAGATTTGTTAACATTGGATATTAATTTAAGTGTTAGGAAGTATTTTCTGAAGGTATTTGCCTGGAGTTTTGCTTTGCACACTAGTGAAACAAGGATGGTAAATAGTTCAGTCAAGAAGAAGATAGTAACAAAATGCGGTGCTACAGGAGAATGCTGAAGGTAAGGTGGGTCAATTGTGTAACTGATGAGGGGTACTGAATAGAATTGGGGGAGAGAAGAAATTTCTGTTATATCTTGACTAAAAGAAGGTATTGATTGATAGGTCCTATTGTTAGACATCAAGGAATGATGAATTTAGCATTGGATGGAAATGTGTGGGATAAAAATCACAGAGGGAGTACAAGAGTTGAATACAGTTGTGGAGGTTACTAGGAGCAGTGGAGCCCAATGACCACACACTTTGATTTGATTTCATTAGTTTTTTGTTCAGTAGATCCATGTTGAGACCCTCATGGTTGTGGAACATGTCAAGAAACAAAATTTACAAGCTGAGTAATAGATAATACTAATAATATAAATACAGATGCATACTTTTTTTGAGCTGATGATATAATAATACTAATATACTATGAATACTGATGCAATCATCATTTGGTACAATTTTGAAATTCACTGTTGACCGCTAGAAAGTCTTTTAGGGTCCTTCTAAACTGATCTTTATTTCTAGCTAAATTTTTCATACTTTATGTTAAATTATTGAAAATGTGTTTTCCTGAGTAGTGGACCCCTTTTTGAACTAAAGTAAGTGCTTTTAAGTCGTTTCTGCAGTTCTGTGGTGTGCTCTTCCCAACTGAATTTATTATCAAGCTGTAATCCCAGGAATTTAATACTGTCAACCTCTTCTATCTGCTCTTCTTCATACTTAATGCATATGCTGGTGGGAAATGTCTTACATGTTCTGAACTGCATGTAGTGAGTCTTTTCAAAGTTTAATGACAATGAGTTGGCTTTAAACCATTTATTAATGTCCATGAAAATATCATTAGCAGACCTTTCTATAACTATGCTTGACATACTTTTTATTGCAATACTTGTATCATCTGCAAACAAAACGAACTCTGCTTCTGGTAATGTAACTGATGAGAGGTCATTAATGTAAACAAGAAAAAGCAATGGCCCTAAGATGGATCCTTGTGGAACACCACAAGTAATTTCCTCCGTATTCAGTGATGACTGTTGGCTTAATTCACTAGTCACTTGCACTGACACCCTTTGTTTCCTGTTAGTGAGGTATGACTTGAACAATTTTGCAGCATTTCCCATGACACCATAGAATTCTAATTTACTTAAAAGGATGTTATGGTTCACACAATCAAATGCCTTTGACAAATCACAGAAAATACCTGCAGCTTTCAGTTTATTACCTAATGGATTAAGTATATTCTCTCTGTAGGTGAAAATAGCCTTCTTGATATTGGAACCTTTCAGAAATACAAACTGTGTTCTGGACAAGATGTCATTCATGGTCAGGTGGTTGACGAGTTGCTTGTACATTGCCTTTTTTATAATTTTTGAGAATGCAGGCAAAAGTGAAATTGGTATGTAGCTTGATGGTATCTCTTTATCCTCTTTCTTGAATAGAGGTTTAATATCCCGATATTTAGCCAATCAGGAAATGTTCCGGCTATAATAGACTGGTTACACAAATAACTTAAAATTGTGCTAAATTCACAAGAACACACTTCAATTAATTTTGTTGATATTATATCGTAACCACTAGAATGCTTTGTTTTTAAAGATTTTATTATGGAAGTTATTTCTTGTGGTGAAGTTAGTGACCTATTCATGTACCTGAAGTTACTTCTAAATGCTAGTATCAAATATTCAAGGGCATTATTCACTGACCCAGACACTCCCATACTGCCAGTACCAGATATAAAGTACTTGTTAAATGGATTTGCCACACTATGCCCACCAGTTACTAATGTCTCATCTACTTTTAATGCTACCTGCTCTTGTTCCTTTCTGGTTCTACCAGTCTCCTCTTTCACTATATCCCATATTGTCTTTATTTGGTTTCCTGATGTTGCTATCTTCTTTTCATAGTGCATTTGTTTAGATGCCTGAATAACTTTCTTTAATATTATACAGTATTCCTTATATTTAGCTAAATCATCATCATTGCAACTACTCTTGGCTGACAGATACATTTTCCTTTTTGTCTTACATGAAATCTTTATTCCTTGGGTAATCCATGTTTTTATTATAGACTTCTGTTTAATTCGAGTTGCTTTTAGAGGAAAACAGTTTTCAAACACGATACTAACATTATTAATGAATATTTTATATTTTTAATTCATGCCATGAGCACTATATACATCTTTTCAGTTCATATCTTTGAGGAGTTTTCTAAAATTTTCAATTTTTGGTGGGTTGATTACTCTCCTGTATACAGATTTTGCAGTCTTCATTATCTGTTTAGAATCTATACCTGAAACAAGGAGCTGCATATCATGATCTGATAGGCCATTTATTATTGGTTTTATGATATGATTTTCTTCCTTTCATTTGTCTATAACAATATTAACAATTGCAGTCCTAGAGGTTTTAGTTATCCTAGTTGGAAATTTTATGGTATGAGTTAGTTTGAAAGACAAAGTTACTGATTGCAATAAATTTTTACTCGAGGACAGCATAAGAAAATCTGTATTAAACTCACCATCAACCAGAATTTCTTTATTTCTTCCTGTTAAATAACCCAATAGAGCTTCTAGATTATTTAGGGATAGATTATAATTTCCTGCAGGTGCTCGGTACATAGTTACTATTATATAGCATCTATTATGGAACTCTACTTCTGTTCTTTACAGTACAATAGCTTTATTCAATGTTGTCAATACAGCAAACAATCAACAACTGACTTAAACATGGCAGATGATACAAGAAAAGCAAAAACCAAAGCTTGTCCTACAGATATAATACTTGGTTCGAGACCATAGTCGACGACCAGAGATACAAACACTTGCATTGGTGGCATGTGCTGCCACTCAGTAAACAGATTCAAATGGATGTGGGTTGCTGTTCTCATGAAGAAATGAAGAGGCTTGCTCAGGGTAGAGTAAGGTGGAGAGCAGCATCCAAACAGCGTCTGGACTGAAAATCACAATGACATGTTCTACAATAAACCCTTAGTAAGTTGTTGTTTGCCTTCAACATTGATCACCATTACTATAGCTCTGTGGTTAATAAATCCTGAATTGAATATTTTTACTGGCCATTTAAATTTCTCTTATTAATCAGAATTTGATTTAAGTTTGTCTGACTAGTTGATGTTATCCGTGTTGCTTCATTTACTGTGACAATAAGATTATATGAACTGTAGAAATTGACTAGAGCAGATCTCTGTCCACTGTTTATGAGAAAGTCATTAGAAACTATAACATAAATTTTTGTTCCACTTACTTTATTTAAGAATCATTCCATTTTTCCATAAATTTATCCAAAAGACTAGGGGTGTGTTTTTGTAGGGAAGAGCTGATTATTAGTTGTTAGTGTCCTACTTATGCCACCTAGTCAATGGATGGACATTGTTTAGTTCCTAAAGATGTGGATCATATATAAAGGACACACATACAAAACATTAGTGCAATCCATTTTTAGTACTATTCAAGGGTTTGGAATCCCCTGCAAATTGATTTAATGAAAGGCGTAGAATCAATACCAAGAGGTGGACTTCTAGATTTGTTACCATTAGGTTCGATCAACATGCAAGTGATACAGATATAGTCTGGGAACTTATATAGCATTCTCTGGCGGGAAGGTGACATTACTTCCAAGTAATACTACTGAGAAACTTTGGAGGGTTTCATATGAAGCTAGCTGCAGAATTATTCTATTGTCACTAACTTGTGATCAACAAGGAACTCAAAGATAAGATAAATTAGGCTCATGTGGATGGATATAATCATTCATTTGTCAAATGTTCAAATGTTTGTAGAGCTTATGGGACTTAACTACGGGGTCATCAGTCCCTATTCATTTGTCCCTCTATCTATCTGCCTTATGAAGTTTGTATGTACAAGCAGATGTAGGATATTTGAGTTTTTTAAATATAAATATCAGTAGTTGAAACAGAACTGGTATGTCTCTGTTGACATGTGGTGATATTTTAGGTTTGATGTCTTATAAACTTTTGTCTGAAACATTGTAGGTTTTGAACTTCATATGGTTTTTTATAAACTGGTGTTTAATTTCTAGTGGGAATATAACGGAGTGCTTGTGGAATGGGCAGGAATGTACCAGGAGGATGAAACAAACTATGTATTCTTTAAAAAGTCTTTCAATGTCCTGTTTTTCTAGATGTGATACTTCATATTTTAGAGTGGTCAAGCTGTCAGACTGTCCCAGTGTTGTGTAACTTAATAGGAAGTTCATATTCAATTAATTTTCATCTAGTATTTCTAGTAACAAACATTGCAAAAATAGGGTGGGTTACTTACCAGTCCAATTCAGATATCTGTAGCATAGGTGCAACCACAGTGGAGGGGCATCTGGGGAGAGGCCAGACAAACTTATGTTTCCTGAAGAGAAGTAACATTGTTTTAAGTACTTACAGCAGCAACAATCTGGATCATTGATGAACTGTTCTAGTAACGTTAGTTAATGTAGCATTGCCATACAGTTTCTGCAAATAGCTGCAAGAAATGGAATACTACAGTTGTGAATTTTTCTAAGAAAATGCAGGACTACTGTATAAATACATGATCATAGCATCCTTTTGGCCAACATATTCTGATGGTAAAATAGTCAGCCCATACTGATTTCTGTGAAGGAATTACTAAGAAGAATGTTGTGATAAGGGAAACAGCCATTCTACAGATCAGAGTGTGGAATGTTCTATTGCTTAGTGAGGAAGGTAACTTTGAATATTTGAAAATAGAAATGGGCGAGAACTAATTCACTATAAATAACACAGACAACACAATTCTTTGACACTTCATTAGTGCCCAATTGTCCCCCTTTATGGCCAGCTTACAAGTCTCATCAATTACAACCATTAATACCAGGCACAAACATTCCACACATCAATAATAGGGGATAACACTGTCTGTGTGTGGAATAAAAAGTTTGAGGTGTACATCGTAATGTGGCACGAATATTAATTAATCATGGCAGATGCACCTTCCACACTAACAACACTGACAAATTTTTGCATAATTGTTCAAATTTAAAGTCCAAACTGACATCGCTTCTGCCCGATTGCTGCTGAAACAATAAAAAACTCAGAACTGACAGACTGAGTAACAGGTGGCTGATAAGACAATCCTCCGATACATGCCACTAGTAGTGCATCCAATTTATATGTTTCAAACAATGTCACTAAACATTGTGTATTGTTAATTATGTTCATTACATTAATTATAATGGAAAAGTAAACAGTTACATACAACTGGCTGCAGTAAAAATTAGCTTAAATAATACGGAATTACTAATATACAAATCTCAGTTAAATGAATAGTATTTCACTTGCAAATATATTTAAATATGCTTTGAAACAATTACTTCATAATAAACAGTAATTATACAGAAACTAATGAGGGAAAAACTTTCATAACATTACTTGTGAAACATATTAACCCTTTTGCGGCTACAGGCATACATGTATGCCCGGCAGTTAGAAGACCCAGACGGCTACGGGCGTACATATATTCCTGGCAGGCAGGAGGCCCAGACGACTACCGGCATTCATATATGCCCAGCAGGTAGAGTGGCCTGAAGACTAAGGGCATTCATTTACGCCTGGGACCCGGGCATACAATGGAGCGGCGGCGACTCGGTTTTACCCGCGGCTCAGCATTCCTGGTGGCACTGACATTAACAGGCCTTCTTTGTTATGTCATTAAGCACTACAGTTTTCACTTCTGGGCCTTCCTGCTTACGAGCTCTCCATTGGACCCGTCCTGTATTTTTTGTTTGCAAGAGAATAGTGTTTCACTGTACTGTCGTTGCAGTGTCCGAACGTAGTTTAACAAACAAGCAAATAATGGATATCCTCATGAATAGTAATGCCGATAACGATAGTGCTACTACTGACCTTTCTTTAGACAGGGAGCTGGTGTGTATGGAACTAATGATATTTATTCAACACAATGAAGAACTTCCACAGAAAATTCCTCTTCTTAAGAGGAAAAAGAAGATGATGTGTTAAGTGAAATTTCGACACGAAAAAGATTGTATGACTGGTCAGATAATCGTCCTGCGATGAATCGCCATAATTTTGTGAACACTTTTAGGGGTTTAATGGTAGATTTCGATGAATGAGCAACTCATTTAGATTTGTTTTGTACTTTATCTCATTTTAATATGTTTCAGCTATTTGTAGATATGAACAAGTATTATACATTTCTCACCGAAAAAATGGTGTCCAGCAGTTTAACAAATTCATCTGTTGTCAAATAATAGGAGACACTGCATCTAGTTATTTTACAACAAATAATAACAAAAGTTTTGGAAAAGAAAATGATAATAGACTAATTACATTCATACCTATTATTATGCAACAGTGGTATCAAGAGGTTCAGTAATCAAGCAGATGGTAATAAATCCCAACATGCTTCATTATAAATTGAGTAGAGGGTTATAAATACAAAATCAGTTGGGGGTGTAATGCAGGGTTAGGTCTAATAATGAATAAATAAACAGGGATGCAGCTAAATATGAACAACGTAGTGACACATTGCTTTAGCCATGATAGACTCAAAGTTGACACCTACTATAATAGTAAAAGTTTGTATCCTACTAACTCTGTCAATGATGAGAAGATTGAAAAATGATGAGATAAAAGAAGTTACGGTATTCAGACAATAGGGGAGAGGCAAACTTGATTGCGACAAGAGATTGGAATTCAGTAGTGGGGAAAGGAAGAGAAGGGAAAACAGTAGGTGAATAAGAACTGGGGAATAGAAATAGAAGAAAAACTTGCCTGGTAGAATTTTGCACAGAGCACTGTTTAAGAAGTACACACATGTTGTGTAATAATAATGAAAGAAGGTTGTATATGTGGACGAGACCAGGATACACTAAAAGATTTTGTATTGATTTTATACTAATAAGATACAGATACAGAAACCAAGATGGCGCCGAGTGAGTGAGCAGCGCTTTGTACAGCTCGCCAGTAACTTCAGTTTTGAAGGTGTTTTCTAGTAGGTGTAGTGTCGTGTAGCACTGTAAAACACGCGTTAAGTGTCTGTGAACCAGTCTACATTTCGCTTTCGTGCTACTTGCGTGTGCGTCTCTAAATAATGGTGAATAAGCGAGCAGCGCGCAGCAGGTGTAGGAGCAGCGCCCTCCGCAGCGCGGGAGTCCGGCCTCAGCCAGCGGCGGCCCCGGCAAACGCGGCCGCGCCCGCCGGCATCCCGGAGGACCTGGGCGAGCTTGTCCGCAGCCAGGTGACGGCCGCGCTGCACCGAGCCGACACGCTCGACCTGGTCGTGCAAGCCATCACAGACTCTGTGTCAGCCGCGGTGCTCGCGAAAATCCAGACCACCATACAACACAACGCCAACAAGGTTAGTGAGCTCGAGAAGTCCCTTGCTGCAGCTAACGATAAGATACTGTCCCTAGAAAATCAATTGATAGACAGATCGGATGAAATTGAACAGGTTCAAAGACGTAACAATCTCAGAGTCTTTGGCGTCCCAGAAGAGCCTGCAGAAAGTACAACTGAAGTGTTCCTCAAAATCGCCCGTGAAAAGTTAGGCGTTAATGTTTCAGAATCTGACTTAGACAGTAGCCACAGAGTAGGACAAAAATTGCCAGATGCCACAAAGCCGAGACCAATCCTGATAAAATTAATGTCATACCGCAAACGCTCGGAAATCTTTGGAGCAAAGAAGAAACTAGCAAAATCGGGAATAACCATACGGGAAGATCTTACAGCGGAAAGAATGAAGGTGTTAAACAGTGCGGTCTCTGATTTCGGACTGCATAATGTGTGGACCAGGGATGGTCGGATAATGATAAAGACAACCACAGGAAAACACTCAGTGTGCAACGACAAGGAACTAAGAAGCTTAAGCTGTGCGAGCCAAAAATAACTTTCTTGCAAAGAAACCTTATAACCTACTGTGAATTTCTTGAAAACTATTTACTAATATTAATTTTATTTGACTAGATTTATTGTTAGTACCAATATCGTATTATCGTATTATTGTTTAGCAATAGTCATAACTTAGTTATACTGTGTCTGTGTTTCTCTTATCTTATCAGAGTATTATTTATATCAGAGTATTATTTGATCAGAGTATTATTTCATTACTGTGCAAGAACAATCTGTTCCTCATACTACTATTACATTGTTATTTTCAGTAGAATCACTCTTTCTACCATCGCTTCTCCAATAATTAACAGTGCCTACTCCATCCAAGTGTTTTAGCGCTCTCTGGCGAACCCCCGCACCTGCAGCCTGCACTGTTTATGCCGGCAGGTGTGTCCGACCTTGACCCTCCCTCCCTCTTTGTCGGCCACCCTGGCCGCTGCCGCCGCCGCTGCCGCTTTCTCCTCCCTCCTCGACATCTGTGCCTTCCACGTCCAGCCTGTTAGCAAAAACCGCAGACGACTTCTCAACGCTACAGATTGCTCATGCAAATGTCCAGTCCCTATCAGCGCACCTGACAGAATTCCGCTGCATATTCCAAGACCTCGGGTTTCACGTTATACTTCTATCAGAGACATGGCTAAAGCCGAGCATACCCTCTAACTCTGTAGCTCTTCATGACGATTACATTTTCCTGAGACATGACAGATGTAACAAACGAGGTGGCGGAGTTGCAGCATATATTCGGGCAAACCTTTATCCTAAAATTGTCCACTCGTCCAAAAACGAAGAAAAACAGCCCGAATACATGTTCGTAGAAATTAAGGCTTTCCATAGGAAATGTCTGATCTGTGTAATATACAATCCACCAAAGGTTGGGCAACTCTCAAGTTTTGAATCTGCTCTGTCAAGTTTTTCACCCTCGTATGAACACGTAGTTATAGCTGGAGATGTAAACATAAATTTCTTACAAAAGAGTCCTTCTGCGTCAAAATTCACTCGCATACTTTCCTCCTCAAACCTTTCATTGGTTCCACTTGGGCCGACCCACCATACAGCAGACACTCATACACTTATTGATATCCTTGCAACCAAGTCTCCAAACAGAGTAATCCGCTCAGATCAGATCTCTGCTCCTGGATTATCTTCCCACGATATTATACTCATGTCCTATTCACTGAAGTGCCCTAAGAATACATCGCAAGTGACGACTTTTAGAGATCTTAAGCATATGAATATGACTGAGCTTGTAGCAGATGCCTATGATATTTCGTGGCTGATACCAACAGGAAACAATCGCAACGTTAATATGCAAGTATGTGACTTCACTAATAAATTAACCAAATTGTATGACAAACATGCTCCCCTTAAAACAAGAAAAGTAAAGAGAAAGCCTGCACCGTGGCTTACAGACGACATCAAACACCTGATGAGCGTCAGAGACACAGCACACAGGGAATACAAACGGCACCCGACCTCTGAAAATCAACTCGCGTACAAGAAACAACGAAACCGTGTTAGTCAATCGGTGAGAAATGCGAAACTCAGGCACGCTCACTCGTTAACCAAAGACCTTCACAGACCTGCCATCCTATGGAAAAAATTACGAGGTCTAGGAATTGGCAAATCAAAATCTGCTACCGAACCTGTAGTTCCTATAGAAGATCTTAACGAGCATTTTACCACACCGACATTTGTAATGGACCAACGCACAAAGACGCAAACTATTAATTCCCTTAAAATGTCGGTGGCTGATACAAACCAAAAATTTTCTCTCAAGCCGGTAAGTCCAAACACAGTCAGGAAATCGATTTTGCGAATTCGTTCAGCAGCTGCAGGGCATGATAATATTAATGTACTCATGATTAGTAGTGTCATCGACCCGCTACTACAAATTATAACTGACATCTTTAACAATTCTCTGACTTCCAGTATCTTCCCAACATTATGGAAGCATGGTCTTATTAAACCATTACCAAAAAAGGAATCTGCCACAAAACTTTCCGACTACAGACCTATTTGCATCCTACCATCACTATCCAAGGCCTTGGAATATATAGTCCATGAGCAGATAACTAGCTATTTAACATCACACGACCTACTAGACGAATATCAATCGGGTTTCCGCCAAAATCGCAGCACGACGACTGCTCTTATAAAAGTTACAGACGATCTCAAGCATGCTATGGATAACCAACAGGCGACAATTATGTGTTTTTTAGATTTTAGCAAAGCTTTCGACAATGTCGATTTTGACATTTTACTCGCTAAACTATCTAACCTAAATTTCTCTACAAGTGCTATTGAGTGGTTCCACTCATACCTCACCACCCGTAAACAGTGTGTGATAACAGCAAAAAATAGGTCAAAATGGAGGGATGTTGTATCAGGGGTTCCACAAGGATCTGTACTGGGGCCGTTACTCTTCTCTCTATATGTTAATGATGTGTCCACTGTTCTGTCCCACTGTAAATACCATCTATACGCTGATGACTTACAATTATATCTCAGTGAAAGTCCTAAAAACCTAAGCACAGCCATCCAGCAAGTAAACGCAGACTTACTTTCACTATCAAGATGGGCACATAGCATGGGATTGATACTGAATCCATCAAAAACACAGGCAATCTTAGTGGCCCATAAAAGACTTATCACTCCACAGTTCAGAGAAACTCTTCCACCTTTAATACTGAACGACACACAAATACGCTTCTCTCATTCAGCAAAGAACTTAGGAGTAATATTTGATCAGCACTTAGACTGGACAGAGCACACATCGAGAGTCTGTAAGAAGGTATATGCATCACTTCATTCACTGCAGAAATATAAAAAAGCATTTCCTTTACAGCTGAAAAAGAAGCTCGTTGAGACATTAATACTTCCCAATTTAGATTATGGTGATGCTATTCTGCAAGGACTATCACACGAAAACTCACGTAGGCTGGACCTGGCGATGAATTCTTGTATCCGATACATTTGCAACTTACGTTTCTACGACCATGTCAGTCCCGTATACCAGCAGTTATCTTGGCTACGTGCAGATAAGCGTCGAAGCTATCGTACACTATGTTTGCTGCATCGCTTTCTCAATCATTGCAAACCTTCATACTTATCCTCAACGACTATATTACTATCTGAACAGCACAGCAGAAACACACGCTCTTACCAAAATAAAACTCTCTCTCTACCTTCACATAACACTGCAATCTTCTCCAAATCATTTTCTGTATCGGGAACACGTCTGTGGAACAATCTTCCTCAAAAGTTAAGAGAAACAAAATCAATTCAAAACTTTAAAAGACAACTAAGGGTTTACCTTCTGTCACAATAGCCATCTTTTTCTCCACTTACCAGTCTGTAGCCCACTGTTGTCAATTCCTCCTCCCCCCATAAATGTTTCCCTTTCCTTTCGCCAGCAGAGATCTCCATTCATATATGTCTCCACTTCCTCACATCCATTAGCACTGTCATTTTTCAATCTTCTCCTCTTTCACTAACCATTTTCTCTCTTCTGTTTATTTTAAACTTAATTCAAATGTGAATATCTCTTGTTATTATTAGTACTACTTTCATTTTTGTGTTATTATTATCATTATTATTATTAGTACTATCATATATTGTTATTATTTAATATTATTAATGCAGTGTTTTTTTGTAATGAAATCCTGTTTATGTTGTTCCTGATCAGATGTAAGAGAGGGCCCTATGGCCCTAATCTGGTCAGGTTAAATAACCAAATAAATAAATAAAATAAAATATTTTGAGTAATTTTTTAAACTGTAAGACATATGAAGGGGCGGATATAGAATCTGATCATATCTTACTGGTTATGAACTTTAGATTACATGGAAGAAACTGCAGAAAAGGTAGCTCTGAGATATGAAATACTGATGCCCACAGAGGATCAAATAGGTAGAAAGACATGGCCTAGTACAAATTCTTGAATTACGCAGGGTGTACTGAATTTAATCAATGAAAGGAGAAAATATAAAAACAGAGCAACTGAATTAGGCAACAGAGTGTACAGGTGGTTAAGGGTTGACAGGAATTGTAAATTGGCTGAGCAAGAGAGGGTAGATGATGAATGCAAATCTGAGGAAGGATATATAACTAAGGGAAAGATAGATTTTGCATACAGGAGAATAAAAGAGACATTTGGAAATAAGAAAAGCAGTTGTATCAACACCAGGAGCTCCAGAGGTGTAGATAATGGAGAGGAGGGTGAGAGTTTTAATGAACCTGGATATCTCCAGAACCATTAAACTTCAAAATCATAATTGGTAAATTACAAATGAATAATGAATATATTTGATTCTTTGTCTCGTTATAGAACTATATTCATCTTTTATAAATTCTAGGCAGTGTAACAGTAGAAATCTTGCAAATTCACATTTTTAATAATAACAATACAACTGTAACTCTGTGATGATCAGAAAAGAGACAGCTACTGGCTTACCAATTGGCATGCTGCACCTGCCATATATATGGTAACATTGTTCAGTTTCATACACACTGCTGACTACAGAAAAATAATTAAAACTTTCAAATTAGAACAGATACAAATGATATGATGCATTCTTTGATTACAGCAACTTTATACACATATCTGAAAGTGAGTATCTAAGATTAAATAGGTTGAATACATCCAAAATTACAATATGTAAGTTTTATTAATTATTATTGATCAAAATATTAATTAACTTCTGTTGGAGCATAGAAGCCATGAAGGGTGACGAATCTATAGCATCCGGACACACAAGTGTTGGTAGGGACTGTGAACCTATGTCTGCCAGGAGTGGCTAGCTCTAATGTGAGAGCTGGGGGGCAAGGGAGGGCTCAAAGAGAGTTTCGGGCGAGACCTGTGTGAGCTCAAAGGGAAGCTCGAAAAGGGGGGGGAAGGAGGGGTCGTGGTTGTAGGAGTGTTATGGCCGTCGCTTGACTGAGAGCAATGTAAAGAAAACACTAAAAAAGGATAGTAAGAGGAGATACTGAGGGACGAACAACCAGAGTGGGGGGGGGGGGGGGGGGGGCGGAAGTGTCCTGAGTGGGGTGAAGGGAAGTGGGTGTGTCATCAGTTGACGGTGACTGGATCAAATTATGATGACAAATACGGGTTTGACCTTATGTAAGGATACAGTTATGACATCATCAACTAGGACATCCATTGTCTGCTCTCCTAAAGATACCACTCACTAACACCTGGTATAAGGGCCTGGAGTAGGACCTTGACCATATCGTCCTGTAAAAATACGTCATCACATGCAGCCGGAGTGTGTAGCATGTACATGCGAGGGGGTGTGTGGCTGGAGGGAGCTTTTAGGTCTAAATTGGCAGAGTGTGTCCTCACTTGCTCTATGAAATTAGGCAGTTCCACTGTAGGAGGGAGAGGGGACAGAACTACCAACTCGCCAGGGGGTACCAGCTTTTGAATGAAAACAAATTCTGCCACAGAACCATTTAGATCTTCTTTAAAGGACACTCAGAAACCGAGCAACACCAGGGAGAGGGCTTTCACCAAAACAGTGCCATGGCAACAGAGGGACATCTTCAGAGTCCTGTTCCATCCCTCGTCCAAGCCATTGCTTTGTGGATGATAGGCTGACGTATGGATTTTGAACACGCAGCACAGATTGAAGAGCTGTCGAAACAAGCTTGATTCAAATTGCCTGCATGGTCTGATGTAATGACAGCAGTGCAACCGAATTGGGCTACCCAAGAGTTCAAGAAGTCTTTTGCTACAATTTCTGCTGTCATGTTAGTGATGGGTATGGTCTTGAACCAATGGGTGCTCCTGTCAATGGTGGACAGTATGTATGTGTACCCCTCAGATGGGGGAGAGGCCCACAATATCGATGTACACATGCTGAAGCATCCAGAGGGGGCATGGAAGGAACCCAAAGCTAGGGGTGTTGTGCTTGTTAGTTTTACATTTTTGACATTGAAGGCATGACTTAGCCCATGTCTGCTAATCACAGTGCTTGTTTCACCAGACAAACCAGCCACCTAGTTGAAGCACACATGCTGTGGTGTACCAAATTATGCAATTTATTAAATACCTCACATTGCAGTAGATGTGGGATGAATGGACGAAGTGTCCCAGTTGACTCCTTGAACCAAACCTTGCCATTAACAGCAGGGAAGGAAGTGTGAATGGGTTGTAGTGACGAGCTATGATCTTAAATCAGCTCAATTGTGTGCTCATCGGCTTGGCTGGCTGCAAGGGTTGACAGATTGAGCTCTGAGCAATGTAAACAAGAAGCCTGCTTTGTGTTAGTCCATCAGTCACAAAGAGTCTGCCAGGAGTAGTTCAGAGGTGTTAGAGTGTTCAGGCACAGTTTGGGTAGTCACATGGGACACGGAACTGATGTCCTGCATTGCCTAATCTTCTGTGTATTTGTACTGTTGTAGTTGCTGTTTAGCCAGTGCAGTGGAAGCAGAGTAGTCAATGTAGGTGGTGGTGGAAGTGCAGCACAATCTTATGCATGGGGCTGTGCTGTATTCACTGAAACATTCCTTGTGCGGCCTGTACTGATGATCTGTGAGGTGGGCATGCTCATGAGTGTTAGGCCTTGAAAAATAAGGAGACAGTATGTTGTATCCAGTATGTGTAGCCACATGTCATTGGTTTTGCTTGAGCAAGGAAGAACCTATAACTGAAGCTCAACCAGCATTTTGAACAGCCAGAGGGCCAGAATGTGATGTCAGAAATACCACTAGGATTGACATGAGCTGGAAGTGTTTGCATAAGTCTGGTGGCAATTTGTCATATATAAGTCTTGGTGTAAAATTGACACAAGGCACACAAGTGCAAGTTATTACTGGTGATACCATGCATTGTAAACAAATGCTCAATTATAACAAATTATTTTTGTGGGTTCTTGTGTCTGAACATGGGCAGTTTGGGGTTTTGGCTGACAAATGATATAAGTAGCTCACAACACTTTAAATGTTGTTTGTAAATGAAACAAAGCAGCATACATGTAAGAATGATTGATAGCGATCCTGACTGCAGGAATCACTTATTTTAATTACATATTTCACAGAAAAAAAACCACTCTGAACACTGGTATGCAAACAATAACAAAGCAGATGACAGTGGTTGCCTCACAGAGCACTTTCAGTCAGTAATGTTGGCTGCAGCCTCAAAACAAAGATGCCAGCCGAAGCATTCCGAAGTCTGAGTTTTTCTGATTCAGGACTAGGGGCAGCTCTACATCTAACAGTTAACACACTGTAAGTGTAACTGGCTTGTAACTAAAAGAGACATATTTTGATTTTTCTGTCCAAATATTCCTTCAGTTTCATAATTTGTTGTGTACCAGCATGTATGCACACTCACATATCTCACTTAGGTAATTGTTTAGTGTATCCTTCTGCCATGTGATTAGAAACAGTCATCTGTTTTTGTTGGAACATAGCTGCAGTAGCTTGAGGACCACATTAGTCATGTTTTTGATTATTTGTATTGTAGAGGATAGCAACATGTGTCAATAGGTTTTTTATCTATAAATATGTACCTTTCCATTATCTTATTATTGGTGGGAACTGAGACTGCAGTGTGTGGCTGCTGGCTGAATTGGTGACACTTTGCTTTCAACTTCAGCTGGTGTCAGCTTCAGTTACTTCTTAGTGCTGATTGATAGGTAGATGGTTGTGATTGATGGGCACCCATGTTGCAATCTGACGCTGGGACCATGATAATAACTCTGAACTGCTGATATTGCTGGAGAGACATACATTAAGAAACTGTTCCATCATTCATAAAGATGCATGAGACAGGTGAAATACCCTCATACTTAAAAAAGAATACAATAATTATAATTCCAAAGGAAGCACTTGTAGACAGATGTGAAAATTACAAAACTATCAGTTTAATAAGTCATGATTGCAAAAAACTATCACAAATGATTTACAAACAAATAGAAAAACTGGAAGAAGCTAACATCAGGAAAGATTAGTTTGAATTTAGGAGAAATGTAGGAGCACATGAGGCAATACTCAATATTACAAATTATCTTTGAAGATAGGTATGTAGATTTGGAGAAAGCTTTTGATAATATTGACTGGAATACATACTTTTGAATTCTGAACATAGTAGGGGTAAAATCAAGGGAACAAAAAGTTATATCCAATTTGTCCAAAAACCAGACAGCAATTCTAAGACTCAAAGGATATGAATGAGACACACTGATTGACAGGGCTGTAGCCTTTCAACAATGTAATTCAGTTTGTACACAGAGACAGCTGTAAAGAAAAGGAAGGGGAATTATGGCAAGGGATTAAAGTTCATGGTGAAGAAATAAAAATTTTGGGTTTTGCTGATAGCATTGTAATTCTGTTAGAGACAGCAAAGGACCTGGAAGAGCAGTTGAATGGAATGGGCAGTGTCTTGAAAGGAGGATATTAGATGAACATAAAACAAGGGTAATGAAATGTAGTCTTAGAAAATCAGAAAATCAGGTGATGCTGAAGGAATTAGATTAGGTAATGAGACAATGACAATAGGGAATGAGTTTTGTTATTTGGATAGCAAAAAACCTCTGATGGATGAAGTAAAGAAGGTATAAACTGTGAAAAGGTTATGGGAAGAAAAGCATTTTACAAGAAGAGAAACTTGTTGACTTATAATATTAATTTAAATGATAGGAAATGTTTTCTGAAATCATTTGTCTGGAGTGTAGTATTGTATGAGACTTAAACGTGGATGATAAGGATTTCAGAGAAAAAGGTAATAGAACCTTTTGATATGTGGTGATACAGATAAATGCTGAATAAATGGATATATCACAGAAATAAAGGGAAGGCACTGAACATAATTGGGGAGAAAAGAAATTTCTTATAAATCTTGACTGAAAGAAGGGATCAATTTGCAGGACACATTCTGAGACATCAAGAATTAAACCAATCTTTGGACTGATGACTGCAACAACAACAAGGCTGGCTCTCCCAAGAGCCTCAGCAGTTCAGAGAAAACACCATTTACACCAAGGTTTTGTTTCAACAAAGATATTTCAGTGCTCTGTCAAATTCTTCTTGCAGTATCATACACCCTATCTATGCCTCACGTACTTCCTGATCCTTTTCTACAATACTGCCTTCAGATTCTTTTCCCTTGTAAAGCCCATCTATATATTCCTTCCAGTTTTTTTTTTTTTTTGCTTTTCCTTCTTTGCTAAGTATTGGTTTTCCATCTAATCTCTTCAGGGGTGTAGATAATTTTTTCTTTGGGGGATGGTGGTTGTTATATATCTTGGGAGGGGGGCAGCTCTCACAGGTACAAAATGTTCATTCAGATAAGGTATCTTAACATATCTGCAGCTGAACCATCAAGCTGTTTCAAAATTTCCATCTGGAACACAGGTTGCAAGGACATCATAAAAATGGCTCAGAGTTGAGCGATGGACCCTGTCATGTAACAGCTAGAGAAACTACCAATCTCTATTCCATCACTAGATACACATATTTATTCTTGTGCCTGATACCTCCTGCCTATTCTAGTACCTGATACCCTGATTCTTTTACTATCTTTCTTTCTTTCCACACAGTACTTATAGCGTGACCTACAATACTCCATGTACCTTTTCATTCATAATTTTCTATTCATAATTTTGATAATTTTGGACATTCCTGGCAATTATATGGCATCTATGAATTTAAAAGAAAACTTAATTACTGATTCTGTTCATGAAATGTGTGCAGTTAATATTTTCAGTGACAGACCATTCTGAATCCATTATATTAAAGCACTATCATACTGATTATTAACTGTATGGAAATTAATTAAAGTTCATCAAATTGTGGCGGAGATCAACCGGTCAGTCAACAGTCGCCAATTAATAGTTGATATCTTTGTAATGGTATTTTTGTACAAACTACCTGTTAACAGGGGTGACAGTTCTGTCTTTGCTGTTGTACTTTTCATATAAATATAGAAGATTTGAATACATTACATGGTGGACGTTATTGTTACCCCTGCAACATATCTTTTCCACACATTGGTGACCCCTTCGAAGTGTTTTTCCAACCTCCACAGACAAACAAAAACAGTGCTCGCACCTTCCTCATCATGAAACTCATGCTCATAACCGTCATTTCAAATGTTTCACCGAGACAATGGCTTCAGGCAACTTACCCCATGGCTTCAACATTGATGAACGCAAAAAAGAAGGTGTGTTTAACCCGCTGGATTTCAACAGTCCTGCTACTTTGCAATGCCTGAAGCATTTTCCTCGTCACTATGAGGAAACAATTGTTTGAACAGTTCGTGTGACTCTGGATTCCTTACATGTGACATCAAGCTTTGCTTCCTTTCATGACAACAATCCATTTATTTATTTTATTTCTTTTGTTTTCTGTTCCATAGGACCCAATTTAGGAGTGAGACTCCATGGTCATGGAACAAGTCAATACATGAATGTTTACACAAGAATGGTAGTAGAAATTTTTAAGTAATCATATGCACATGACAATCTTAAGACAAAATGAAAAGAATCAATAAAGAAAAAAATGAATTAGCTTAATTGTTTAACTTTTCTTGGAGTTCCTCGACAGAATAAAAGGAGTGAGCCAGGAGGTAACTCTTCAATTTAGATTTGAAAGTGTGTGGGTTAGTGCTAAGATTCTTTATTTCTTGTGGCATCTTATTGAAAATGGATGCTGCAGAATACTGTACACCTTTCTGCACAAGTGTCAAGGTGGTATGATGCAAATGTAGATTCGACTTCTGTCTAGTATTCACCAAGTGAAAGCTGCTAACTCATGGGAATAAGCTGATATTATTAACAACAAACAGCATTAAAGAAAAAACATATTGTGACACCAGTGTCAAAATTCCCAGACTACTGAAAAGGGGTCAACATGACGTTCGTGAACTTATACCACATATTGCTCGAACTGCCCATTTTTGAGCCAGAAATATCCTTTTTGCATCAGGCGAGTTACCCCAAAAAATAATGCCTTATGGCATAAGTGAGTGAAAGTAAGCGTAATAGACTACTTTTCATGTTGAAAAATCACTTATTTCAGATATTGTTCTAATAGTAAATATAGTAGAATTTAATTTTGGAACAAGATACTGAACATGGGCTTTCCATGACAGCTTACTGTCTATATGAATACCTAGAAATTTGAACTGTTCAGTCTCACTTATCTTATGCCCGTTATGAGTAATCAATATGTTAGTTTCGTCAAATTATGTGTTAGAAATTGTAAAAACTGAGTTTAACTGTGATTTAACATCAACTTGTTTTCTACAAGCCATGAACTTATCTCTTGAACTGCGTTATTTGATACTGTGTCAATATTACGAGCAACATCCTTCACTACCAAGCTGGTATCATCAGCAAACAAAAATATTTTAGTCACCTGCTATACTCGAAGGCATAAGTAAAGCAGTCAACAATCTGAAGATTGGTTTGAACACCACAGTGCTTTACTAGGCATGGTCCTGTTTGGAGGTGGTATGCCGTTGCCTTCCTCCGACCTTCGAACTGACTTACCCAGCCAGTTATAGGGGGACCTACAGTTTAACGTGGGTTCCGAACCACGGTGCTACTCGGTATTTTTCACATGAACAATACTGCCAGAGGTGAAAGAAGTGGAGAGTGACAGATTAAAAATCCTAGGACCTGGGGGGGATCGAACCCGCGACCTTTGGATTTGTAGTAGGGCACTCTACCACTCTGCCATTTATATAAATAAGAAACAGCAACGGTCCCAAAACAGACCCCTGGGGCAAACCCCACACTTAATTATGCCCCAACATCACAACATCAATACCATAAACAGTGCAGACAGATATGAATAATGATGGTGTACAAACAAATAGTGTGAATTTTGCGGATAGATTATCTCCTGCTGAACACCTGTTGCAACAATATCCTTCTGCACATGTGGCACAACAACAACAACAACATGAACAGTTTCAGAGCACCTCTACCGCTTAGTTGGACACTCACCCAATTAATTCGAGTTCTATTACCAATTCGCCAGTATATGTGCCTCAGAACAAACACTTTTTTGTGCTGGTTTCTAGAATCTTTTTTTTTATATGCATGAGACAAGTAATGTAAACACTGAGCGAAGTTCAAGTAGTAATGTACTCCTACACTTGAGTACTGGAAATTTTTCCATTAATGAACAGGACAATTTTACAGGTGAACATACGCTTAACGACTAACCATGTACCAAAACAAGTGTTGTTCCAGACATGTCGGTTTTACTTCAGTTAATTTCGTCTTCACACATGGCCCACCCACCCCTATTGCCAACTTAACTGAGAGTTCCTGCCACGCTGGTCGACTTCTTATTGTCAGCGTCAGCTGAAACTAGTGCCATTCATACTCAACTTCTGGTTCCTTTTCATTGAGCAAACTTTTCAACACTATGTACTGGACGACAGCTCACATTTCATCTGCCTAGAATAACCTCCACGACCACATCGACTTGATATATGACTTGATCAGGACACCTCCTCTGGCAGATAAATACACAACTACAAAAAGGACAATACTGGAGTGCATTACAAAGATGACAAAAGAAAATGTGCAGCACCTTATCTATGAGGAGCACCTTGGTGACAACGCCATGCAGCAGGCATGGAACTGAATTCTAAAACGCTGCAACTACATCAACCGTCCGTGACCTTCTTGGGCTTCAACATCTGAGGTAGGAACATCACCACTTTTGGACAAGATCACACCAGAATGCATATGTGGTGTTTTGGGAGTGTGGACGTCTGAGGTACGGCAGTATCTCTGACATCCACACTCCCGAAACACCACCTTCATGACCTAGGCCGTGAACTACCTTTCCCTTCTGTTCCCATCCTTTCTTCTTCCCTTCTTTCCCACCTGATGAAGGAACTGTGTTCCGAAAGCTTGTCCTTTTTGTCCCCTTTTTCCTGCTTCTTCATTTGTGTTACTATCAGCAGTACAGCACAAAGGTAAGTACTGGCCAGCCATTCTATCTCGTTTCACACAAATAGTTTTCCTACTTATTTATGACTTATGACCTTAAAAATGCTGCACAACCATAGTGTGCATTCATTGACCCCTGTTTTGGGAACCACCTTTCTGTTTCTCATATCTGGACAATATCCTGATTTTTTTCTCAATCCGCTTCTGCTCATGAGTCTCACCTCCAATCCGTCCAGTGGCTCAACCGAGCATGGTCTTCCTGGGTTGTGAAGCAGCCATTGAAATCAAGCGTATGTCCTGCTGCATGCTGTACCACAGAGTTGACCACTTTGTCTCTTGCTACAGTCTGGCAGTGGCCATTCATCCTAATGTACATCTGGTTAGTAGCCAGGCCAACATAGGAAGCTGCACAGTGATTGCAGTACAGTTGGTAAATTACATGGCTGCTTTCACGGGTGGCCTGGCCTGTGAAATGCTCCATGTGGCAGTGGGCTGGGTTTTGGGATGACAAAGGGATGGACTAGGATGTTATGGAAGTTGGGAGGGCACTAGAACACCACTTTAGGAGAGGTGGGAAAAGTTGTTGTTACTTTTGGATAAATTTGGTGAGGGTTATGAAGGATGTGGTTTCAGGCTTGAATTCAGAGGGATGTTGGGAGAGGTAATATTCGAGAGCCATGTGGGACATTGGTATATAGGGAAGTGGCATCCACTGTGACAAGGATCTAGGAGGTAAAGGGGTGAGGACAGTGGAGAGTCGGTGGTGGAAATGGTTGGTATCCTTGATAAGGGAGGATAGATTTTGGACAATTGGTTGAAAGTGTTGGTCAACGAGAGCTGAAATTCTGTCAGTAGGAGCACAGTAACGAGTCACAATTGAGCTGCCAGGATTATTTTGTTTGTGGATTTTGACAAGCATGTAGAAGGTGGGTGTGCATGTTGCTGTTGGGCTGAGGAGGGAGATGTGTTTGGGTGGAGAGTTTCTGGAAAGGGCCATAGGATTTTAACAGGGATTGGAGAGCTTGTTGGACTTTTGGGATTGGGTCATTCCAACAGAACTTGTACATGGAAGAGTTAGAGAGTTGGTGGAGTCATGCCAGGTAGTCACTCTGATCCATAACTACAGTGGTGGAGCCATTCTTCTGCTGAAAGGTTTGAGTTCTTAGGAAAGGATTTGGGGAAACATGGTGAGGCCAAGTTGGAGGTGAGAAATTCTTGGAGGGTAACCAGGGGGTTATGTAGGAGTGCAGGGGGATCTCCGTTAGATAGTGGTATGAACTGGGAAAGACATGATTCAATGTTGAGATTAGGTTGGCTATGATAAGAGGGATTAGTGTCAAAGTAGTGTTTCCATCATAGGGATTGGGAAAGGAGAGTAGGTCTCTGAAGAGTCCAACATCATTGTGGTGTAGTGCTGAAGGTAAGACCTTTGGATGGAAACTTCAGTGGAGTTTAGGGTTTTTGTAGACAGGTTAACCATAGTGTTGTGGGGTTGTTGTGGCATCTTACTGTGGCACAAATATTACTAGTCCACTCATAATACTGCTATAAGCACTGACAAACTTTTACATAATTGTTTAAAATTAAAGTTCAAACTGGCGTGGCTTGTGGCTCAGATCATGGCCAAAGCAATATGCTGAACTTGCGTATATTGTGCATCAGACAACTGACAAACCTTACTCTCAACTGACATAGGTTGCACATCAGATAGAGTGTGAAACAATACTCTATTACATGCCATGAACACATCCTATTTATATCTCCCAAACAGTGATACTGGAAATTATGTATTGTTAATTGAGTTCATTACATTAATTATAATGGAAAATAAAACATTTGTATGCAACTGTCTATAGTAAAAGATAGGGCAAATAATACTGATTAAATTAATATACAAATCTTGGATCAATTAATAATATTTCACTTACGTATTTAACAAAATAGGTTTATCAACAATACTTTCGTAATTAATGGTAACTATACAGCAACTAAATAGGACAAAACTTTCCTCACATTATTTGTGACACATAACAAGACCTACCTTAGTATTATGAGAAATGAACTTACTTAGTTTTAACAGAAATACTAATAAACATACTATCTTAAATATATTAGTTGCCTTTGGCATTTATTAATTAACATGTGCTGATTAAACAAACTTCTTCAAATAATATAAAATGGCTTCATCTAGTTACATTATAAAAAAGAATAACAAAAGTTTTGGAAAAGAAAATGATAATAGACTAATTACATTCATATCTATTATTATGCAACAGTGGTTTCGGGAGATTCAGTAATTCAAACAAATAGGAATAAATACCAACATGCTTCATAACAGATGTTGCAGAGTGTTGGTATACGGTTTGGATGGATGAGGTAGGTTCCAGAGGTCAGGTAAGCAAGGTCTGGGTGCTGTAAGGGATTCACGAGGAGGAACATTGTTGGTCGGATAAGGATTGGATATAGGTGCTCCAAGGCTAAAAAATATTATGTCAGCAGGCTAAAAAACTTGTGGAGGTGGTGTTTGGAATGCTCCTCCAGTTGCTGGAGAGCAAGGATTCAATTTGAGAGATGGGATTATGAAGGTTGGGTTACACAAAAATGTGGGATTCAGATGAAGGATTTAAGGTATTTCCTGCTGATGAAACTGAAGACATGGCAAAGAAGCCAAATATTGACAGAAGTTTGGTGATCATGGAATAAAAACAAGTAGAAGAGTTTCATTTAATTTCAGTAACGTTGATAATAATAAAATGCTTATGTTGAAAAGGGAAATCCTGATTTCTACAAATTTTGGTGGCGTATTTTGGGATGAACTGAATGAGTGATGACATAGTTTTGCCGCGTAATTACAACAAACTTTTCTGAGTGCCATTTTAATCTTGAAATTACAATGTTTGGTGCTATTGAAAAAGTAAATAAAAATATAACTTCTGTGCTGGTTAAAACCATCAGATACCTTCACGGGTTAATTTACGGAACAGCTCCAGGTGACAGAAGAAATTGAAAACACTTGAGAGAAGTTTCTGCTTTTCCTTTTCAAACAGGGAATGATGAACTTGAAGCTAAGAAGTTATTAATCGAAACATCATTTACTGAAGCGGAGTTAGTAGCTATCTGCAATATATTGAGCATAGCTAGTGGAACAAAAAATGGAATGATTACCGAAATTTGTTATTATTTATCTAACATTGACAAACTTGCAGTGAAAATTTGCGATGACATACAATGTGAAGAAGATGTTGATGATGCTCATGACGAAGAAAAGGATGCTGTACAAATGGCTAGTGATAAAAGACTGAGTTTACTCGAAAAAAAGACAGATTCCGATTTAGAAACAGAAGATAAATGTGGAACACAATTATTGCAAGATCAGTGTCAGTTTTCTATGTTGTTTTGTGATGTTGAGGGTGCTATCAAATCATTTAACAACAGTGATGGATATCCAGTTAAAAATGTATCAAGGACTTCAAAGAAGCAGAGTTTGTAATGGGCTGGAGTCAACTGCAAATGCTTATTTTTGCAAAAAAAAGTCAATTGAAGGTTTGGTTAAGCTTTTTGAGAAGGATCTTACATAGTGGCCTATTATTTAAGAAACTTTGCTGGAAGAATTTGATGTGAAAATGAGTGCTGCAGAGATTCATCAGCTGTTGTATTGACGAAGGAGAATATTTCTTCTTAATGAAATAATTTGCCAATCATTCTGATATTGATAACAACTCATTTTTTAATTATGTTATTGATGGAATAGAACAGGATTCAGCTACAAAAGTAACAGTAGCGAATATTTGGCTTTCAGCAAGAAAGGTACTAATGATTCAGGTAACAGAAATACAAAAAACACAACCTGGGATCTCAATAAAAATGTTTCAACTGTGGTGCCAGTGGCCACAGGTCAAGTGACTACAACCACAAGAGCAAGGGGAAGAAATGCTTCAATTGTAATGAGTTTGGCCATATATCTTCATAATGCTTGACCGAGAAGAAGGGTAGGCCTAATTAAAAGGTGGCAATGAATACAAATACTGTTAAGAAGAGTATTAACAACTGTAAATTTAAAAATGTCAGAGTAAGTAACCAAAAAGTGAAAGCACCAATTTACAGTGGTAGCCAACTTAATTTATTACGACAAGAAATTTATGAGATTATGAATGCTCCAAGTTTGCAAGTAACAGATGTTGTCTTGACAGGATTTGGAAGAAACTATGTCTCATAACAAGGGTTGTTTACAAGCATTTTGAGATTAATGATGTGAAAATTAAGACAGATATTTATGTGGTTTCTAGAGATACTATGAACTTATGAATGGTAGTTGGGAATGATCTACACCAAACTGAAGTTTTAATAAACAAGGATGGAGTTTCTATTAGGATGCCAGATGGGAAAGCTTATATTATGCACATAGCAGATAAGCCAGAATTCGATATTGAAAGCACTGTTACTGACAAAACAAAGAAATAAATAAAAAAGTGGTGTCTAATTACAGTACAAAAAAGACAAAGACCCAGAAGATTGTCACCAGGTGAGAAAGAAATTATTGACAATCAAGTCCAGAAGTGGCTTGAGCAATGAATGATAGAGCCAAGTTGTTAGTGTGAAAAAGAAAACTGGAGAGGACCATGTATGTATAGATTACAGAAAATTAAACAAAATCACAGTGAAACATTGTTACCCATTGCCACTCATATAAGATCTATTATATAAACTGCAAGATGCCTGTGTGTTTTGCACACTAGACCTGAAGAATGGATTTCTCTATGTTGATGTTGAAGAGGAAAGCTGAAAGTATACTTCATTTGTATCCTTCACCTCTCTATGACGTGGGGAGTTGACAGAAATGACACGTGGTTCGGATTCCACGTTACACTATAGGTCCCCTTGCCCCGGTTGGATAATTGAGGTTAGCTAGGGACACACAAGTCGCCGAAGTGGTGTCCAATTGAAAGACTTGCACCAGGCCAATGAGCCACATGAAATTATTATTATCTCACTCAGGGCAGGTCCAGTTCAGGAAAGTTCCATTTGGATTATCTAATTCACCAGCAGTATTCCAGCATTTTATAAACACTATATTTTGGGCACTGGCTAGAAAAAATATAGTTTTTATTTACATGGGTGACATTATAATAGCAACAAAGAGTGATGATGAGACACTTCAATGGCTTGACTTTATCTTAACAATTGTGGCACAATATGGTCTAGAAATTAATTTTACAAAGTGCCAGTTCTTGAGTTTCTTGGATATGTTATACAGTCTGGAAAAATTCGACCTTCTGCTGAAAAGACAATAGCTATTCAGAACTTTCCAGGACTGATTGCAGCAGTACAAAGTTTTCTAGGATTAACAGGATACTTTAGGAAGTTTGTGTCAAATTACTCTACAATTGCCAACCCCAGAGTTATTTATTAAGGAATAATAGAGAGTTTAAGTTTGAAGAAGAGCAGAGGAAAGCATTCAAGAAGTTGAAAGATATCCTTTCTTCAGATCCAGTTTTGAAAATCTATAACCCAAAGCGAGAAACTGAAGTACACACAGACTTAAGTAAAGATGTTTATGGAGCAGTTTTGCTACAAAAATCTCCAGATGATGAGAAGTTCCATCCTGTTTCGTATATGAGTGAAAAAAACAACACCCCAAGAGGAAAGGTACTGCAGCTATGAGCTTGATGTTTTAGCTATAGTTAATACATTAAAGAAATTCTGAGTGTATTTATTAGGAATATGTTGTAACAGACTGTACTGCATTCCAAAAGATTATGGATAAGAAGGACTTATCACCAAGAATAGCAAGATGGGCAATAGTTTTGGAAGAGTATTCCTACACCACTGAACACTGATCTAGTTCTAGGATGAAACATGTAGATGCCTTAAGTAGTTGTGTAAATGTACTGTTTGATTTTGCAGATAGCTAATAGCTAGAATCAAGAAAGCTCAAGAGAAGGATGATGGTTTGTCAGCAATCAAGAGCATTCTCAAAGAACGGCCTTATGAAAACTTTTTAATGACAGATGGTAATCTTTTCAAGTTCTGTAATGGGAAAGAGACTTTAGTTGTTTCACATTCTATGCAATGTGAAATCATCAAGCTTGTACATGAGAAAGGACATTATGCAGTTAAGAGAACTGAAGAGGAAGTGAAAAAAGATTATTATATACCAGATATGACCAATAAGGTGAAAAAATTATCTCCAATTGTGTAAAATGTTTAATTGTAAATGAGAAATCCACAAAGAAGGAAGGTTTTCTTCATCCCTTGTTCAAAGAAAGTGAACTATTGAATATCATATGGATCATATTGGGAAACTTCAATCAACTCACAAAGGATACAGGATGCATTTACCAAGTTTACCTGGCTATATCCTGTGAAAACTACAAAATCATCAGAAGCAATTAGTAAAATGGAATTACAGAAAACAAACTTTGGAAACCCAGACCAAATAATTACTGACAGAAGCCATTGCTTTACCTCTCAGAAATTCAAGGAGTATTGCAACACAGAAGGAATTGAACACATTTTAACAACAACAGGACTTCCTAGAGCCAATGGACAGATCAAAAGGCTTAATTCTATTTTGGCTATAATCATTGCTACACTTAGTACTGATACCCAAGGGAATGGAATAAGGTGGTACCATCAGATCAACATGCCATGAATTCAACATTTCACAGGAGTATTCAGAAAACATCATTTTAACTACTGATGGGAGTCAAGATGGACACACAGACTGATCTTCAGATCACAACGTTATTGAATGAAGAAATTATTAACTTGTTTGAAGAAAGGCACAGTGCATTGAGGGAAGATGCTAAGCTACCATCGGCAAAGTACAAGGAGAAAACCATGTTACATTAACCGTCATCGGAAGAAAGCCTACAAGTACAAGGTTGGTGATCTAATAGTAATTAAACGAACACAAACTGGACCACATCTGAAGCTGAAGGCAAAGAATCTTGGTCTTTACAAGGAGAAAACCATGTTACATTAACCGTCATCGGAAGAAAGCCTACAAGTACAAGGTTGGTGATCTAATAGTAATTAAATGAACACAAATTGGACCACATCTGAAGCTGAAGGCCAAGAATCTTGGTCTTTACACAAAAGTTAAAACAAATGACACCTATGATGTGTGCCAAGAATGAGATAACCATGAGGGTGCCAGAACTACAACAACATGTGCTGAATTTATGCAACCTTGGCCAAGTGACTACTCATCATCTGAGTTGGAGGATTGTCAGGATGACTGAATGTGGGATTTGGATGGGATGAAACTGAAGACATGCTAGAGAAGCCAAATATTGGACAGTAGTTTGGTGATTATGTAATAAGACAAGTAGGAAGAGTTTTTCTTTGTTTCAGTTTAACTCCGTTGTTTTAATTTTAACAAATTTGATAATAATAAAATACTTATGTTGAAAAGTTGAGTCCTGATTCCTACAATAATATCATCTAACAGAGGGAGAGAAGGTAGCTAAGGGATTTATGAGCCACTGAGATATTATTTTGTAGAGATAGATTTGTGACAGATAAGGACTGGTGGTATCTGAAAAGGTGCAGGTCACTGTGGAAGGAGGGTGGGATTCAGAGAACAGAATTTTTATGTTTATACCGCTGGGAGGGATTCCATGATTTAGGCAGCATTTTAGGAATAGGACGTGGGATTGGGTTTTGGCCAGGAAAGGGATACTTTTCAACTAGGATAACTAAATCTTCTAGGACAGCCATTGAGAATATTTTCGTAGACAAGTCAAAGGGACAAAATCATATCATAAAACCAATAATTAATGGCCTATCATATCATGTTATGCAGCTCCTTCTTTAAGGTACATATTCTAAGCAGATTATGAAGACTGCAAAATCTAAATACAGGATAGTGGTAAAACCACCAAAAATTGTGAATTTTACTAAGCTACTCAAAAATATGAATTGGAAAAACGTTTATAGTGCTCATGACAGGAATGAACAATATAACATATTCATTAATAATGTCAATATCATGTTTGAAAACTATTTTCCTCTAAAAGTAACTCAAATTAAACAGAAGTCTATACTAAAACCATGGATTACACAAGGAATAAAGATTTCATGTAAGACAAAAAGGAAAATGTATCTATCAGCTAAGAGTAGTTCCAATGATGGTTATATAGCTAAATATATGTAATACTGTAAAATAAAAATAAAAAAGTAATTCAGAAATCTAAACAATTGCGCTGTGAGAAGAAGATAGCAAAATCAAGCAACAAAATAAAAACAATATGGGATATAGTGAAAGAGCAAAGAGGATCTTTAAAAATAAAGTATTCTAGTGCTTACAATGAAATATCAGTAAAGTTCATTAAAGCATGTTCATGTGAAAGTAGCACTTATTTTAAGTTATTTGAGTAACCATGTGCCATACCTGGTCATAGATTGATGGTTCTCAATGTAGTCGACGATTGTTGCTCTCAGCTCTCAGTAGCAGCTGGCTAAAATCTCTTGGGCCAAAAACTAATTCACTACAAATGATGAAGACAACACACAGAACTGCAGTTTGTTGACACTTTTAATGATTTATAAATGCCCAACAGTCCCCATTTATGGCCAGCTTACAAGTCTTATTAATTACATCGATTAATACCAGGCACACACATTCCACACATCAGTAATATGACTTTACAACACAGTTTGTGTGTAGAATGCAAAATTTTGAGATGTACATAGTGATGTGGCACAAATATTAATTAATCACAATAGATGCACTTTCTGCACTGAAGAACATTTACATAATTAATCAAAATTAAAGTTCAAACTGGCATGGTTGTGAACTTGCATAGATTGTGCATTGAACAACCGACAAAACAATACTCTCAACTAGCATGGATTCCACCTCTCACAGCTGACTAAAAAATACTCTATCACATGCCATGAATGGATCCTATTTATATCCTTCAAACAATGATAATGGAAATTGTGTATTGTTAATTATGTTCATTACATTAATTATAGACTGTGAACCCACAGCTAAGTCCCATAAGCTTTACATTAATTATAATGGAAAAGTAAAAAACACATGCAACTGACTATAGTAAAAGATAGCAAAAATAATACTGATTAAATTAATATTCAAATCTTTGTTCAATTAATAGTATTTCATTCGCGTATTTCACAAAACAAATTCATCAACAATACTCTAGTAATGAAAGCAAAACTTTCTTAACCTTACTTGTGAAACACAGTAATACCTACTTTAATATTATGAGAAAAGAATTTACCAAGTTTTAACAGAAATACTAATTAGCATGCTACCTGAATTTTAACAATACATCTCTGCCATTAATTAATTAATATTTGCTGATTAAACAAATGTCTGTGGTGTCAAATAATAAAAAAGACTTCAGCTAGCTACTTTATAACAAATAATAACAAAAGTTTAGGAAAAGAAAATGATAATAGACTAATTACATTCATATCTATTATTATGCAACAGTGGTATCGGGAGAACACAGTTTGGATTTCTGAAAGGTTTTGATATTGAGAAGGCTATTTACACCTACAGTGACAATGTACTTATTTCATTAGATAATAAATTACAAGCAGCAGGTATTTTCTGTGATTTAGCAAAGGCATTTCTTCTTTCAACCATAACATCCTTTTAAGTAAATTAGAATTCTATGGTGTCACAGGAATTTCTGCAAAATGTATCAAGTCATACCTCACTAACAGGAAACAAAGGGTATCAGTGCAAGAGACTAGTGAATGAAGCCATCAGTCACTATCAGATTGGGAAGAAATTACACTACTGGCCATTAAAATTGCTAGACCAAGAAGAAATTCAGATGATAAATGGACAAATATATTATACTAGAACTGACATATGATTACATTTTCATGCAATTTGGGTGCATAGATCCTGAGAAATCAGTACCCACAACAACCACCTCTGGCCATAATAATGGCCTTGATACACCTGGGCATTGAATCAAACAAACTTGGATGGCATGTACAGGTACAGATGCCCATGCAACTTCACCTTGATACTGCATTTCATCAAGGGTAGTTACTGGTGTATTGTGACGAGCCAGTTACTTGGCAACCATTGACCAGACATTTTCAATTGGTGAGAGATCTGGAGAATGTGCTGGCCAGGGCAGCAGTTGAACATTTTCCGTATCCAGAAAGGCCTGTTCAGGACCTGTAACATGTGGTCATGCATTATCCTGCTGAAATGTAGGGTTCCAATGTGTGTTCACCACGATGTCACCAAACATGGATGCAACCATCATGATGCTGTAAACAGAACCTGGATTCATCTGAAGAAATGACATTTTGCCATTTGTGCACCCAGGTTCATCGTTGCGTACACCATCGCAGACACTCCTGTCTGTGATGCATCGTCAAGGGTAACCACATCTCTGAGCTGACAGTCCATGTTGCTGCAAACATCGTAGAACTGTTCATGCAGATGGTTGTTGTCTTGCAAACATCCCCATCTGTTCACTCAGAGATTGAGACGTGGCTGCATGATCCATTACAGCCATGTGGATAATGTGTCTGTAATCTTGAGTGCTAGTGATTGAAGGCCATTGGGATCCAGCACGGCATTCCGTATCGCCCTCCTGAACCCATCGATTCCATACTCTGCTAACAGTCATTGAATCGCGACCAACGCAAATAGCAATGTCGCGATACAATAAACCGCAATCGCAATAGGCTACAATCCGACCTTTATCAAAGTAGGAAACGTGATGATACACATTTCTCTTCCTTACATGAGGCATCACAACAACGTTTCACCAGGCAATGCCGGTCAACTGCTATTTTTGTATGAGAAATTGGTTGGAAACTTTACTCATGCCAGCATGTTGTAGGTGTCACTACCGGCACGAATCTTGTGTGACTGCTCTGAAAAGCTAATCATTTGCATATCACAGCATCTTCTTCCTATAAGTTAAATTTTATGTCTGTAGCTCATCATCTTCGTGGTTTAGTAATTTTAATGGCCCGGATTGTATATGTGGTGTCCCACAAGGATCCAACTTAGGGCCATTGCTTTTTCCTGTGTACATTAATGACCTCTCATCACTTACACTGCCAGAAGCAGAGTTCGTTTTATATTCAGATGATACAAGTATTGCAATAAATAGCATGTCAAGCATAGTTCTAGAAAGGTCGTCTAACGATATTTTCATGAATATTAATAAATGGTTTAAAGCCAACTCATTGACATTAAACTTTGAAAAGACTTACTACATGCAGTTCAGAACATGTAAGAGATTTCCAGCAGGCATATGCATGAAGTATGAAGAAGAGCATGTAGAAGAGGTTAACAGTAATAAATTCCTGGGATTAAAGCTTGATAATAAATTCACATGGAAGGAGCACACCACAGAAGTGCACAACATTAAAAAATCTGTATTTTCAATACAAGTGGTATCAGACATAGGAGACATAAAAATAAAAACACTTGCTTACTTTCATTCCATAATGTCATATGGTACAATATTTTGGAGTAACTCTTCAAGTCTAGCAAATGTTTTCAGAATCCAAAAGTGTTTAATATGTTTATTTGTGGAGTAAATTGATGGGTCATCCTGTAGAAGCCTCTTCAAAGAACTGCGTATATTAACTACTGCCTCTCAGTATATTTATTGCTTAATTAAATTTGTCATAAATAATATATCCCTTTTCCCAACAAACAGCTCAGTTCATACATACAGTACTAGGAACAAAAATAATCTACACTAGGACTTCAAAAAGGGACACAGGGACACATTTTTTCAATAAATTACCAGAAATCATAATTTTTTTATCTACAAATAAAGATCAGTTTAAGAGGAGCCTAAAAGACTTTCTAGTGGCCAACTTCTAATCCACTGACGAATTTTTAAATAGAACCAAATGATATATGTACCTGTATTCATACTATTAGGTTTAAAAAAAATGATATGTTCAATATCCATGAGTAACTATGGAATGAACAACTAATCTACTCTAATCTGAATGGATGCAGATAGATGAAGCAGGGGTCAATCATGCCTGTGTGATTGAGTGAACATGAAGAACACCATGGCTGATAGCTTAACTGTTGTAAGTGTGTGTGCCTTTATTACCTGTGTGTCTGTTACAGCTCATGGTCACATCTTTGCCATGAGTTGAAAATGTTTAATTTTTTTTTTTTTTTTTTTTTTTTTTTTTTTTTTTTTTTTTTTTTTTTTTTTTACATTATGTCATGTGCTAGCAATTTTGATTTGTGCGCTGTCCTGCAACAGCATGTCAGATTATCAGTGCAGCCCCTGCAGTTCTCACAGAACTTCGCTCCTTCACAATGCAAGTGGTCAGTTTTCAGCCATGAGTTTCTTGCTATGTATGAAGCTGTATGCAATTTCTGCTACAATTTTGAGGGTTGTCCACTGATGATAGACACAATCCAGAATCGCCCTGCTGACCTCCCACCATGCAGTTTCCTTTATATAGACCTCATCTACCAGTACACGACAGACATTGGGCAAGTGTGTGGCATCTCCAATAAATTACAAACCTACAGGCTCAGAATGACAACATCTACGACCTACTTACTCATCAATCATTAGCCCTTTTCATTGTGCTGCACAATCTTCCAAGCCTGCCTAAGGGGGACCTCAATGCTTCTGTCATGGAACTCCTCTACAGTGAACCCCTACAATTATTTGCTGATTTTGTCGATGGCCTGCCTTTTCTCCATGCAGAATCACCCTCTCTTGCCAAGCAGGTTTGAACATTAATCATGCAGTCACGCTGCCCTTCTTCTTGCTCTGTGGCCACTACACTCCAATAATACAGTCACATCATGCCGTGTGACAATACAGTTCATGCCCCTTTTCGCAATGCTTACTCTGGCCTGCACGAGGTTTTGTTTCACACAGCCCATACTGTGACTATTTCCCTAAAAGGCATCCCAGTCACAGTCTCACTGCATAGGGAAAAACTAGCTTAGATGCTACCTCTGACCTCTCCTTGTGACTTGGCGTAACCTTCTCTCACCTCCCCGTATCATGGCCCCTTCACCAGTTGATTCTCTGGCCCACTCATCCATGCATTTGACTGCAGAGATCGCAGAACCCTGTGACACCCAACTTGCCTTCCTCCCACAGGGTCTGCTGCTCTAACTCAGAGTTACCTTGTCCCCCATCAATGACACAACCAATGTACACCACTGCTGCTGCTTGACACAGGTCCTGACACCACATATGCACTGCACATTCTATTGGCTGAAGTGGGCAACTCTATTCTTACATGCCAAATTCAGCCACCGATGGCCATGACACCGACCCTGCACTCATGGGCAGGGCATCCATGTTTGTTAGGCCCAGCTTGCCATCTCTGAGACCTCCTGCCTTCACCACCAACATCTTCTTTGATGAGCTCCACTCTCCCGGAGGAGTGCTCTGTGGAAGCTCTTTGCTTGAATATGTTATACAGTCTGTTCTTGCATACTTTCACGTGTCACACAAGCTTCTGTATCTATTCTAATAAAATGCATTTATGATCAGTGTATAGTGATTACTGCAGTATACAACCACCTAACTACCACAGATGGTTTGGTTAATTCCCTTTTTGGTTACATAATTTGTATATACAAATAGTTGAATGAAAAGCCTATAGATATCATGTTACTTCCCATGTGGTTCTACTCCTCCTTATCTGGCAAGGAAGACTTCTCAGCTAATATATCCATAGACAGTTTGCTATCTGTCCTGATAATGGCTTGGATTTGTGTCCCTCCTCTCTCTCTCTCTCTCTCTCTCTCTCTCTCTCTCTCTCTCTCTCTCTCTCTCTCTCTATCTATCTATCTGTCTATCTATCTAACTGTTTATCTTCTTCCCTTGAACTTTCAAGTCCAAGGTTAAATTCAAGTTAAGTAATGTAAATGTTTGTTAACCTTAAGGGACGTAACTGTGGGGTCATCAGTCCTTAAACTTACAAACTACTTTTGAACTACTTTATACTAAAGATGGCACAAACATCCATGCCTGAGGAGGAATTCGAATTCCCGATGGGGAATGGCCTCGCACATCGGAGCATAGTGTCTCAGTTAAGCTTGGATTTATATAAATGTAATTATTTCCAAATTTCTTCATAGGTGCTGTTGTTTGCCTGTAGAATAATCAACATTACAGTCTTCACACAGTTAAATGACCTGCTGCTTTTAAGAAAAAGCTCAGGCTCTTCTTCCTACATCTATATTTATACTCTGTAAGCCACTTCATGGTGTGTGATTGGGGGTATTTTGTGTACCAGTGTCACTAATAACTTTTCCTGTTACAGTCACTGAGGTGTGTGTGTGTGAATAACAACTAGCAGTAAGCCTCTGTGTGGCCTCTAATATCTAACTGAGTGGGTTGGCATAGTGGTAAATCTCTGGATCCACATCCAGGATGACATTGATTCAAACTTGCATCTGGACATCCTGATTTAATTTTTCAGTAATTTCATTAAGTTACTTCAGGTCAGAGCCAGGATGCTTCCTTTCAAAGGGGTTGTCCAATTTCAGATGATATTCTCTAATTTCATCCTCATGCTCTTTTCCTAAGATTTATTGAGGAGGAAGCAATAACTGGTTGACACTTCAAAAACATATGTGATTGGAACTTACACTGTAGCCCAAAAATGATACAGAACTCCTCTCTTATAGCATATGCCAGTGGAGTTAGCTGATCATCTCCATGACTTTGTAAAAGTAACCATAAAATCCTGTAAATATTGTATTGCTCTTCTTTGGATCCTATATCATTCTGATCTCGTACACAGCCCAGACAGATGAGCTGTATTCAAGTATTGTTCAAATGAGTATTTTGAAACTACTTTATTTGTTGATGGAATTCCATCAGTCGAAAATATTTTCCCCAGTAATTAACTTATCAGCAAACTTTCCCTCTTTTTAAACAGAAGAGCCTACACTCCTATCTTATTTTAGTTTTGATCCTTGTCTATGAGTCATTCCACTTTCTATTCCTCTATATTCTTTAATGTGGGTTATCATATTCTTCTTTCTGTCCCCCTTCATCCATTTATCTTATGACCTCTAATACTAGCCACCATAACAGAATAAAAAATGCCTTACCATATTTTCTATTGAAACCCTTAAAATTTATGAATATAAACTCAAGTGTTTTTTTATCATTACTGTTGTAATTTTTGGTTTCTAAGTGTAGTATAACATCTTTAGTGAATACATGTAATGTAAAATGATTTGAAGGCTTAGTTACATAAAAGAAAGAGGGCGTGAGGACCCTAATATTACTACGTTAAATAAATGAATTTTTTAAGAATAAATAAGGATTTATCAAATTGCTATTGTAAGACTTTTCAAAAACATAAATTACATTTAACAGATTTTAATATATATGAGAGACTGATTTGGAGAAGTTTTTTAGTTGTTTTCTATTACCTTCATCATATATATTTCAGACGTTCTTATTCAATATTCCACTACTCCTGAAATGAAATTTATTCTAATGGAAGGAAAGAAAGAAGATGGATATGACTCGGCTTTGACTGTTCAAGTTACAGATTATTATGGCATGTCAACAAAATACAAGTTGAACGCTAAGGTTAGTATAACTCATGCACTATACCATGCACTCACCCTACAATATATGCTATGCTTCCACAATCCCAACGGCCTAAACCTATGCTAGTTTCTGCCTCCAACACCCTTCCCTCCCCTTCCCTGTCCACAATCTGTCCTTACATTCATCTCCCATCCTTGTCACACATTTCAGTCCTTCCTCTTCATTCCGCACTGTCTGTCAGACAACACTGGCATGTTCCCCCACCCATACAGTGCAACCCCCCCCCTCCCCCGGCCCCTCCTGCTTCCTACTCCTTGCCACTTCCTCTCTTCCACCACTGGTTGCTCTCACCTCAGCCATACTGGGTATCGCAGACTGGCCAGAGATGGCAGTTATGTCTGTGTGAGTGTGTGTATATTTGTGCCTCTCTAAACTCAAGTGTTTTTTTATCATTACTGTTGTAATTTTTGGTTTCTAAGTGTAGTATAACATCTTTAGTGAATACATGTAATGTAAAAAGCTCTAATGTTGTATTATTTATGCCTTTCTGTAACTCATTGGACATCTGTGGTGAGTAAGCAAGCTAACCTTCTCAAAAATATTGTTGAATCCTTCCTAGAATTTCCATGTTTGATCATGCACTATATACCGCAAGAAAATGCATGGCAGTCTTTTTTAGTATGATAATGAATCAAAATACCCTAGCATTACATATGTGTATAGAATTATGTAAGTGAAAATATTTTTCATAAACATGAGGAGAACAGTGCAGCATTAACTCTGGATTTTCAGATATATATTTTCTTGCTGCGGCTGCACTTTGAATACTGCAGTGTTACTTCAGGGGGTAATTTTACTTTTGAAAAAATTTTATTTATTTTTCCCTTATGTGAAAATTGTATAACCTAAGTTGACTCAAAGATGTTTGTTTACCATACCTTATCATTTCATTTCTGAGAGTCGAAATGAGATAAATTAAAACTCTTTATGTTAGTCAGTCATTTCTTGTCTTGCGGCAGTGACAGTATGTAGTCCGTATATCCAGTGTCAAAGTATTCTTAATCAGATGATTCACATACTTAAATGAAATATATAGTAAAGTTAAAAGGTGTCTGAATTGTTTGTATAATTACTCAGCATTCTAAATTGATGTAAAATGTGTAGTTAATGGATACAGCATGAGCAGCACGCCACAAGAACCTGCATCTTTATTATTTCTTGGTGATGTATAAAATCTAAAATTATTTAAACTTTCACAGACAAGTTTGTGATTACCTATATGGATACAATGCAAAATGTGAATAGTAACAACAAAATATTCCTTTGTATAAACTTAATATTTAGTTATAAGTGAATATATGATGCATGGATATACCATATATTTCCGCAGATAAGACAATGGCTGAATCGTAAAAGAAATGGCCCCAAATTTGAGGTCATCTCATACGATGATACAAAAAGAAATTAGAATGAAATTTAGTGTGAAATTGGTAATTTCGCAGATGTGGTGCATAGTGCGGCTGTAGCGAGGCTTCGACCTCCAAACGATATATATCAAAGCGATTAAGTATCAAAATGATAGTTATCGAACAAGCAAATGTTATGATTTTTTTGAAATTATCGTGATTTTAAAGGATGTAGTCAGGTAGGAACCTAAAAGTACAGCTTTCTGTTTAATTTTCAAGAAAGCTTACACTTGAATTAGCTTGGCCTGAAATTATATATATCGAACATACAACTGTAAATTGATTTAGTGTATCTGAACCATAGATTCGGACGCTACGTGCCCTCAGACACTTCTTATTTAACCTATACCTAACGTTCTTAAGGCTACACTACAAATAACTTTTTTTTTTTAATGAAAGTTAGGTTAGTTATAGGACAAACAAGAATTATTTTTTTTAGTACATGAGGGCACATAGCACCCGAATCTGCAGTTCAGAAACATTTGCTAATTCCGTACATAATGTTTCAAAATGTATTGATTAAATATATATCATTTGGATGTCGAAACCTCTCTACAGCCCCGCTATGTAGCACATCTGCGAATGATGGTGAGCTCCACTGCGTCATCGGTAAGGCTCAATGGGGTGTGGAGGTGGTGAGTGGGAGGGCTGATGATGAAATCTTTTGTCAGGTGTTTAGGAGGCCGGACATGTTAATCAAGTTGATGTGTACCCGGATGGGCAGATGGTCGGAGAGGTATTATGACTCATACCACACTTAGGAGAAGTAGAAAGGTGCATATAGAGTCTATGTCCACTGAAAGAGGGGAGTTTGAAGCACTTAAGCAGTTCGCACTTACACTATTGGGGAGCGGGGAGCTGCTTGTGGCCAAGCATACAACATATAGGAAGCCCTTCAGTAAAAATAAAATATACAGATGTCAGTTGCAGAGGTAGAGGGGAGGGGAACATGATGGAAACCTCAAAAGGGGGAAGTTGAGGATGTTGGGGAACCCTTTAAAGGAGGGAAAGATGGGGGGGGGGGGGCAAATTGCTTGAGGCAGAAGCAGGAGTAGTTGGTGGTGAAGGGGGAGACGGGGTACCCTCATGCGATGTGAGCGGAGGGAGGGTGACCTTGTCCTGAGGTAGGAAAGCGGGCTCAATGTGAGCTGGTTTATCCCAATTTATTAAGACTGTAGTCGGTTTGCCATTGGTTGAAATTATTAAGGTGTTCGGGGACTTTTTAAGAACCTGATTTGGGCCAGAATAGGGGGGAATGAGAGGGAGACAAACTGTGTCATAGCATTATGAAGTCACAGGAGACCAGCTCCTGTGGGAAGCGAATGGAAAGAGAAGAGTGGCTGGATGGACGTGGAGGATATATCCTGGCTCAGTGGAGTTGAACCCTGTCAACTAGGGTGGGAGGATCAATTGAGTCTGGAGCCCCCCTGGTAAAACCAGAGGTTGTCTATAAACTCAGCAGCAAAACCACGCAGGTCCTCCTTGTAGCTGGCACGTAGGCCGAGGAGGACCAGGAGAAAAGCCTCCTTCCAAAGAGTGGCGTTGAAGGGCAGTTTTAAGTGTCCTGTGTCACGGCTCCACCAGTCTGTTGCTGTGGGAATGATAGACAGTGATGTGGATACACTTCCTGCCACAGATTTAGCAAAGATCTGAAAAGAGGGCCGATTCAAACTGCCAGCCTTGGTCTGTGGTTATGACCAAGGGGCAGCTGAAGCCACCAATCCTAGACTGAATAAAAGCCTTGCAACTGTTTTGGCTGTGATATTGGCGAGGGGTGTAGCCTCCACCCAGTGAGTGGTGCGGTCAGTGGCAAAGAGAATGTAATGGAACCTGTCACCAAAAGGTAGGGGGTCAACTAGGTTGATGTGAACATGTCGAAATCTGCCTGCAGGGAAAGGAAAGGAACCCAAAGCCGGGAAATTATATGTCGAGATTTTGTTCCATTGACAGGGTAGGCAGGTATGTGCCCATTCTTAACAGTCACATTTAATGTTCCATCAGACAAAATGTTCAGACACTATTTTGGTGGAGGCTTGAATGCCAGGATGTGCAAGATCATGCAGTCTTTGAAAGATCACGTGTTGGAGTGGGCAAGGAATTAGGGGGGAAAGTTTTCTCATTGTATCATCACACCAAATTTCGCCCACACCACCTGGGAAAGTGCTGTAGATGGGATGAAGAGAGGAAGTGTGGTCAGAAATGAGTGTTGCATGAGGTCGTTGTCAGCTGCTTGTAAGGAGGATAATCAGTGAGGATAGTGCATCAACCTGAGACAGAAAGTCAGTGACAACACTGTCCGCCCCTTGAGGTACCTGATGTCAGTTATGAGATGAAGCCAAGGTAGTGACAGCGGCACCCAGCAGATGACTTTGATAATACTTTATTGTGCCCAGGAAACATCTATGTTCCTTGAAGTTTGACTGATGAGGTAGGTTCTTAAGAGGTTAACTTCCTCAACCAGAGGGGAGATGCCAGCTGCAGAGACAGTGTAACCTAGGAAATGGACAGAAGTTTGATGAAATTTGTTCTTATTGTGGCTTAACTCAATGCCTGCCCAGCTAGAGTGTTGCATAGGATCTGCAGGTCTTTTTTTTGTTTTCTTCAACAGGGGCACTAAGAATTAGGATGCAAAACAAAGCAAGACACTGGAAAGAGAACCTCAGTTATAAATTGTTGTCAAGTTTGTGTGGCATTCTTAAGTCCAAAAGGCATAAAGCAGTAAAGATGTAGACTGATCAGAGTTGTAATGGCAATTTTTTCAATGACCCCTGGAGCCATCGGAATTTGATGGTATGCTCATTTGCAATCCACAACAGAAACAAACTTCATGTCCGCAAGTGCATTGGTAAAATCTGTGACATTCAGAATTGGATATATGTCCATGATTGTCTTGGCTTTCAGCTTCCAATAGGCCTCACACATACTGCATGCAACAGTGACAGCTGGGCACAGTGTGGGCGGTGCGTCCATCAGTTTTTGTGGCTGTGAGTAGGATGCGAAGTGGCAGCAAGGTTTCTGTCGGCTGCTGCTAGTGCTGCTGGAACAGCCACTTGTGCATGTGAGCAAGATGGCTGCTGAGCTGTGGCAGCGGAGAAGTCGGTAGGATAGGTAGTAGCAAGGGGTTGCTGCCAGTGCAGTTGGTGGAACCACCTGTGCGTGAGGGCAAGATGGCAGCCAGACAGCAGCAGACAGGCTGGGAGAGGGCAAAGTTCTGCAAGTGCCTGCCGACATGAGTGGGTGTGCCACTGTTGCAGAAGCAGAAGATGATGATCGAATGGTAGGTGTAACAACCAGAGATTGCACCCTTAACACTATGAGATTTGATGAAAACACTAGAGGAAGGGCTGAGAGCTGGAGCAGGAGCATGTTTACCATGAGTTGCAATTATTTTCCTTATGTGGGTACCACCTGACGTGATGGGAAGGCTTGCTTCAGGCTGGGGAAGTTGAAGTTTGAGTTCTCAAGTTGGCTGTGGGCTTTGCGATGTGTGGAGCAGGCACAAGAGGGCAAGATGTGTGCATCGCATTGACAGCACATGGGGTCGTCATGGCAACCGAGTTTCGTTTACACACCTCCACGTTGGGGTGGGGAGGGGGCACTGAACTGTCAGAATCACTGTTAGCATAGTGTGGCCTAACCTTGAAATTAGTGTCCTTCGAAGACACTTGGAGAGACACAAGGTGCTGCATGGCACATGACAGCTGAGATTCAGCATTGGCTAAGTGGCGAACGATGTCCTCTCTCTTGTGATGAAGGTACAACACTTGTTCATGTTCAGTAGATCACTTCAACATAAGCTAATCCTAACTGTTTAATTGTGTCAACATTTTCCCTTTTGTGGCTCAGTTTAATCACTTCATCATGTTCACTACACCACTTTGACAAAATCTCGTCAAACTCATTAATTATTGTCCAACATTCACAATCTGTCTTTATACACGCAACGGGAGGGGTAGAGCTTGATGAGTCACAATGGAAGTGTCTGTTTGAGGTATAGTGAAAGATGGTGCGACACACAACATTGGGAAAAAGTTTGTGGTGAGCCAGAAAATCCATGCCAAGTATAGGAGAGTCAACCACAAAAAAAGTTCCTTTTTAACACACACTCAGAAGACAAGTGAACAGAGAATGAGGTTGAGCTAGCACACGGAAGCTGAGAGGCTTTGAAAGCTTGAAGAACCACTCAGTGAGGCTGTAGAGTGCAAGTCACCATGGATGATGGAACCAGCAAGACAATGGCACCCCTGTTGATCAGGAAGTGAGGAATTGATGTATGGAATGCAGCATGTGTAGGTGCCTGTTGTTGGAAGAGCAGGATGCAAGACATAAGTCATCCTGCACTTTGGTTTGGGTGAAGACATAGTGGGCGGCACTTCCGCATGGCGTCTCTAAAACAGCTGTGACAGTAGCAGTGCTGGTAGTACAGAACCTGTTCCTGTGGAAAGGGGATGAGCAGAGATGAGCTGTCACCGGAGTCCATTTAGGATGTCAAAATGTTGCCGTTACTAGGTGGTGATTGTTGAGCCTGTGGTTGCAGCTTATGCATCATGCACTCGATTCAAAATGTGAAAGATCACCATGAGCATTAAGTCCGGCATTGCTTGCTGCTGACCAACAGGCAGATGCGCCTCCACAGCTGTGAAGGCTTCTTGTCACCGAGGTGTTCCTTATATCTTCAGGTGTGCAGGTAACCTGCTTGAGGATAGACCGCTAGGCCGTTTAGTAGCAGTTAGAGGTAGGAGGCGATGTGACTAGATCACAGATGAGGTTGACGTGCTCATGCAGGTGCATTACTAAGCATAGGTAATCAGTGTCATCATTGATTTGTTCTACCAAGGTGAACGACGTCATTCGTGCATCAAAGAAAAACTGTGGCAGCTTGGGTAGATGGCCAGGAAGAGGAGATAGAGGGAAATGTTCTGCCTGAGTCCCAGTTGCTGTGCCAGCAACATCTACCTGTTGTAGTTGTGGCAATGCCACAGCATTACTATTTGACTAAACTTTATTCCTACTCTGCTCAGAGGTGGCTCGTCCAAAGATGTTCGTACAGACATAAGACTTTGATAGAGGTGGTCGATAATTGATGTGCTATCACCACCACAATGTTAAAATATTATTTACATTAAAATATTCATGATGGAACTTCATTTATTATCTTCAGGTGTATAGTACATGGCGCCAGCCATGGGCTTTACGAAGAGTCATGGCTGTCAGCTCTTCATGAATCTGTATTTGGCATGTTATATGATTCTGACTATCTTCTTCTGTAGCCAAACTTTTCTCTTTCTTTTTGTGGAGTTTTACCAAAAATTATTCCGTACATCAGTAGTGATTGTATTCTGCTGTTTCATTTGTGATTACTGTTGCATGGCATGTGTTTTGTGACAGGGTTCATACTGCATATGTGAGAGTACTTATGTTTTTATTCTGATTACACAAGTATATTTCTTATTTGAGGTTCTCCTGAATATGTATGCCTAAAAAAATTGTCTCGCTCATGAGACTGTTTTTCCATTCATGTTAAATATAAGTGTTGTAGGGTGTAGTTCATATGTTGTGTGGAAATTTAGAGTCACTGTTTATTATAAGCCTATTGTTTCTGAACCGATGCTTTAGATTTTTGCACAAAGATGTCACATTTGAAGGGTCTCCTGCCTGTCACACTGCTTTTGATTGCCTTAAACAGTTATTGTTGTCTCCGACATGTCTGGTCATGTATTCTCCAGATGTACCCCTATTAGTTGTGGCAGACGTCTTTCAGTACGGGGTGGGAGCAATCCTATCACACCGGTACTCAGATGGCACCAAATGACCCATGGTGTTTGCGTCTATAAACCTCACCCCGGTGCAGGAACAATATTCCTAAGCAGAGAAAGAGGCACTCGCAGTAATTTTTGCAATAAAGAAGTTTTACATGTTCTTATAAGGCGACCACTTCACTTTAATGACCAAACATTGACCATTAGTGGCCCTGTTTTGGCTGGACACGGCCCGATCAGACAAGTCCGCCCACAGTCTCCATCACTGGGCCTTACACCTGTTTCATTTTCAGTATGACATAGTTTACCGTCCCACTTTGCAACATACTAATGCGGACGCGTTATCACAGCTCCCACTTTGGGGCGGACCCACAGTTTGATAAGGAAGGAATTCTTTGTTTTCCCTTAGATGCAGGTCAGGAAAGAACATTATATGGGTTTCCCATCTCTAGTGTAGTCTTAGCAGTGGCCATGGACAAAGACCCCATTCTCAAAATAGTGAAGTAACATGTGGAATGAGGGTGGCCCCATAGCTCGCCGAGCCAGGTGTCGGACCCATTACATAATTATTTTTTCCTCTGGCAACAGCTCTCTGTAGCGCCTAGAGTACCGTTATTGGCCACAGAAGCTGGCAAACCATGGGTCATAATTCCATCAACTCTCCAACTGTGAATATTGAGTTTATTACACGAAGGACACTGGGGAATTTCCCGCACTAAGGCCCTGGCCCAACGCTACGTCTTTTGGCTGGGAATCAATCGGGAAATCAAACGTCTGGTGTCAGCTTGTGACACCTACAGCAGGATAATCATCGATATTCCCTCATTCTCTGACTGGTTCCTTCGCAGCCGTAGGACCGGATACACATTGATTTTGAGGGCCGTTCCTGGGTTCCTATTGGCTCTTGGTAGTTGACGCCCTCTCTAACTGTCCGTACATTGTTCGGATCGCTTCCACTTTGGCCGAGGCCATCGTTGGGGCCTTAGCTAAAATATTCTCTATTGAAGGTCGTCTGCACACAGTCATGACAGATAACAGCCCTCAATTCTGTGCGGACATTTTTCGGTCTTTTTGCTTGTGCTAGGGCATTTGGCACATGTGAGCTCCGTTGTTCCATCTGCAATCTAACAGGGAGGTGGAGCGGCTTGTGTGAACATTTAAGGCACATATGCACAAATATACACCCCCAGTGTTGAACTCCCTGTTAAGATTTTTTATGACCTACCGGGCCACTCAGATCGGGGAACTAAGTCTGGCCAAACAGCTACACGGCTGCCAACATCATTCCCTGCTAAATCTCCTGACACCACCTGACCCACTGGCCCCAGGTCTGGCCACTTCTGGCTTCTGCCAGGGTGATGCGGTCTGGGCGTGCAGTTACCATCACAGGACTCTGCATTGGTTTCCCACAAGCGTCACCCATTACCGCGGCCGACATCTCCTGAATCTGCGCACACCCTCGTGCAACTGCACGTACCATCGAGACCAACTCAGAGACTGTGTCGTGGGGGTTTCTCCACCCTGCCATGCTGCTCCTGCCAGGCCAACAGGGGGCGGGTCTAGTCCGGCTGGGTTCAATGCCTCCATCCCCACCATGAGCCCTGCGACCTGCTCTACGATGGGGATGGCATTGACGCTGGAGGGTGGACCCATCCCGCTGCCCTGGGAAACCTGTCAGTGGGAGTAGCCCCATCCCATTCGGTCATCAAGTGGCCAGCCCGGTGGAACTGCCGTTTGCCACCCCAGCTCTGGCGCACTCCATGCGTCTTCTCGCCAAAGGCATCAGACTAGTGGACACAAGAGGTTATGGATTGGGACTTTTCTCCTTCTCCAACAACTGTCGCTGTTCCTGGGAAAACTCTGAAACCAATGTAATTTACAAGTCATGCACCCTACAATTTGCAATGCGCCACCAGAGGCTGCACAGGAAACACGACGGACCGACTGCTTCTAGAGGATGTACGAGGAAGCAGGATGACATGACCAGGACACCACCTGTCAGAAAAAAGCACGCTCTAAGCTGGACATTGATGATGTTAACCTGCATGGTAATGAAAACAATTTGGACAAACAGAAGTGTTAGGCTGGATTCCCTCATTGTGTCATTAGATTATGAAATTATTTATTATTATTATTAAAAAGTGGCAAAGGTATGTGAGGCATTCTAACAAAAAGAATTTCACACATGAACATAATGAATATTGAACTAAAATTATTTAAAATCTAGAGGCCTGCAAGAGTAATATTTATTGTCTCATTACCATGCAGAAGTGCCTTCTTTTATTAAATGTAATCACAAACATATAGGTGCTGCATTGTGTGGATAAAAGACAGATTGTTATTTTCGAAAATGCTTCTAAGCTTTTGAAGAATGTCAAACTAGGCATAGTGGAGGTCAGTAAAGTCATATGGAAATATGATTAAGATTTATGATCAGATGAATGAAGGGTAATATCAACAGCAGCAGCAGATGGTCATAGGATAACAGGATCTATTATGAACAAGAGAGTAGAGCAGAGATTGAGCTACTTTCAACAGTACAGTGATAGGGTTGTGCTCATAATATACCAACATTTCCAGTGAGAGTACACATCTACTTGCTTGAGTCACAAGCAGATGATGAAGAGTTAGATAATGTATTTGAGGATATGGAACAGATTATTTGATGGGCTTTGTAAAAGTAGATGAAAATCTTATTAGTCATTGGAGAATGAAACAAGATTGGTGGGAAGCTATGGGATTGATGACCAAAACAATAGAGGTGAAAGATAAGTCCTGTTTGCCAAGTACACCAATATGTCCGTCATGAATACTTTCTTTAAGAAGCACCCTGACCGAAAATGGAATTGGAGGAGCCCAAATTTCAGTGTCCAAAATGAGATAGAGTTTATTCTGTCAAATATTTCACAGACTGTACAAGACGTTTCAGTGCTAAATCAGTTCAACACTGGCAGTGATCAACACCTGTTGAGATATGAAAGGAATAAACTTGTGAAAGGGAAGAGAAGTGTAATACACCTCAAAAACCTGGAAGAACATTTGTCGAAATTCCAAGAAGTCCTCCAAATCAAGTTCCATGTAACTAAAAATGGAGATTTTTGAAAATGATTGTTTGAGTGCACAAGTAGTTGGTGACCTATGCCAAAGAATAAAAAACCAAAGAAATTCGGTGCCAAAACTGAAAACCTTTTACAATAGGGGTCAGAAATGAAAATCCAAACCAATAATGATATAGTAGTGTATTCCAGACTATACAAGAGAAGAAATTAGGTGAAGACACCTTATGAGCAAGCTTAGAGAACTAGACAAGTTTAAAGTCAGCCAAACACAAATTAACAATTGGTAAGAAGCAGATTATCGTACTTGATGGAAATGACAGTGAAATCACTGAAAAGGAGGAGGTTTTGAAGTTTGTCAGGGACTTTTATAGCAATTTGTATAGCAACCGAAGGGAAACTTTGAGCTTATCTAAATTAAATGATGTACATAGTGTTCCAGATATACTCTCATCAGAAGTCATGAAGCATGAAGAAGGAAACAGTGTCAGGTGATGATGAACTCAGTGTCGACATCCTTAAACTGCCAGGAGAGGTAACAATAAATCACTTGGCAAAAGTATTTACTTCCTGCCTGCGCTATGCTTCAATCCCACTATTGTGGAACAAAGCAAAGATTATACTGATACACAAGAAAGGAAGGATTCACAATATCAAAAACTATCATCTTATCAGCTTGCTCTCAATTTTGTACAAAATTTTCACAAACATTGGTGTATAAAACTTGGCTGGCAAGCATTTGGAGGAATTCAATGGTGTTCAGATAAAAAATGCCAGCAAATCTGAAGAAAGCGGTATTTTATCAATGTATTCATCCTATGCTGACGTATGGTTGTGAGTCATGGACACTGAACTCATTTATGAAAGTGAAACTGAGGACAGCACAGAGAGCCATGAAAAGATTTATACTGGGCTATACAAGAAAGAATAGGAAAAGGGTAGATGACATTCGGTCTATGATGAAGGTTAAGGACATCTTAGAGACAGTTGGCTCCTTGGAATGGCAATGCACCGGCCATGACATAGAAGAAATGACAGCAGATGGATGAAGCTAGTACCGGAGTGGAGTCCATCGGATAGATGGGACAAAGATATCAAGGTAGCTTGTAGCAGGTGAGATGCAAAGGCTATAGGGCATTATGAGCCATCAGCAAAGCGTTGTACTAGCATTGCACCAAGACCAAAGTGAGTGGCATCTCTGGCCAGAACTTAGTTCTGGTTGGGACGAAAAACCGCGAAACATGGTGCTAAAAGAGCTTACTTTTAAGGGATAGAAATATGGGTTCATATCCAGTGGGCCACAAAATCTTAGCATTTATCCTTGATATGTTGTATAAAGGGCTTGTAGTGGTCTGCAGCCCCTGAAGTGAATTTTTGGTAAAAAAAAGCAATATTACAGAGAAATACCTGTAATTCCTTTACCAAATTGATTCATGGGAGTGCCGTATTACCCCTAATGGGCCCTTAATCAACACAATACCATGACCTGAAACTTCGAACCCAAGGTACTCTATAGATGGTTGAAAAACACTGGCACTTCTGAAGGTTATACTTGTAATATTTCTGCCAGAGATGCTTTTGTTCAGTGACTTTGCCAATGGAAGCATTTTCGCATGCTATACTAGCATCCCGCCAGCCTGGGGGGTGGAGAGGGAGCCAGCAGGAAGTACCCCAATTTCACCTTTGTCACTGGCTGCTGCACAGCATTGTCTTGCTTTGGAGGGCCCTTACAATTAAATGGACACAATAGCATGTGTGCTGAGATAGCCTTTGTCTGCAGAGAGCCAGGCTTGCAGTATAGATAAAGTGATTCCACCAAAACAATGTTTCTGGCCAGGGAGAAAGACCCTGATAAATGGTATACCAGACAGGCCTAACAGAGACAGTTGAAATGCGGGAAAGATGCCAGTTTGCAAGGCGCATCTCAGCCCACAGAAAATTTAAACTGCGAACTCAGAGGCATAGTCATGAAAACGACGATCAGTTATTGGATTACATTGCAATATCAACCCACCAATCACAGAGCCAAAGAGATGCAAAATTTGAGGCGAAGCTGTAGCTGGCGAGGAGAAAGGACCGTGTTTGAAACCATTGAAGAGGACACTTGTTGCGCTGCCAGAGAAGCGTGAAGATATGCTGGCAGCTCCCACCTGGACAGACGCGGGACTTTGACTGTAACGCCTTTGTTCGGGGGTTGCGCTGTAGAGTGCAGAGCAGGGCGTAGCAGGCATGAGCTATGCCATTGCAACCACTGCCAATGCCGACACCAATGCGCCACCACACTGCAATGTGCCAATCCAGCAAGTGACGCCCACATGAAGTCAATGTTGTTAAGACAGTTCCCATTCATATGTGAGTCATGTCCATGCCCAGTTAAGTCAATCCTGAGAACTTATTGTTTTTCAAGTTTTTTTATCAATAAAACTAAATTTCATGTGGTAAATCCTCTGTGCAATCTGTTTAGTTCTCAAATCAATCCATTGAATCCAGTTTCCATAACAGCCCAGTTAATTTCTCATGTTATTTTATTTTATTACACTGTGGGAGATATTCAGAGAGAGGTTTGATTTACCAAATTTTTGAAATTGTATCCCATACCTGTTGTTTGTTGTTGTTGTGGTCTTCAGTCCGCAGACTGGTTTGATGCAGCTCTCCATGCTAACCTGTCCTGTGCAAGTCTCTTCATCTGAGAATACTTTCGGCGACCTACATCTCTTTGAATCTGCTTACTCTATTCATCCCTCAGTCTCCCTCTACGATTTTTACCCCACACACTTCCTTCTAATGCTAAGTTGATGATTCCTTGATGTCTCAGGATGTGTTCCACCAACCTATCCCTTCTCTTAGTCATAATATGCCAGAAATTCCTTTTCTTTCCAATTCTGTTGAGTATCTCCTCATTAGTTACGTGATCTACCCATCTAATTTTCATCATTTGTCTGTAGCACCACATTTCAAAAGCTTCTATCATCTTTTTGTTTGAACTCCTTATTGTCCATGCTTCACTTCCATACAATGCTACACTCCAGACGAATGCCTTCAGAAAGGACTTCCTGACATTTAAACTAATATTGGATGTCAACAAGTTTCACTTCTTCAGAAACGTTTTTCTTCCCATAGCTATTCTACATTTTATATCTTCTTTATTTCGGCCATCAGATGTTATCTTGCTACCCAAGTAACAAAACTCGTCTACTACTTTTATTGAATCATTAGCTTATTTAATTCCTTCAGCATCGCCTGATTTTCTGATGCTACATTCCATTATCCTTGTTTTACTCTTGTTGATGTTCATCTTATAACCTCTTGTCAAGACATCATCCATTGCATTCAATTTCTCTTCCAGATCCTTTGATGTCTCTGACAAGATTACTATGTCATCGGCAAACCGTAAAGTTTTTATTTCTTCTCCCTGAACTTTAATTCCCTCTCCAAATTTCTCCTTGCATTCTTTCACTGCTTGCTCAGTGTACAGATTGAACAACAATGGCGAAAGGATACAACCCAGTCTTACTCCCTTCCCAACCTCTGCGTTCCTTTCATGCCCTTCGACTCTAATAACCGTTGTTTGTTTTTTGTATAAGTTGAGTATAACTCTTCACTCCCTATATTTTACCCCTGCTACCTTCAGAATTTGAAACAGTGTATCCCAATCGACATTGTCAAAAGCTTTCTCCAAATCTACAAATGCTAAAAATGTTGGTTTCCCTTTCCTTAGCCTTTCTTCTAAGATAAGTCATAATGTGAGTATTGCCCCCCCCCCCCCCCATGTTCCAACACTTCTCCTAAATCCAAACTGATCTTCCCCAAGGTTGCTTCCACCAGTTTTTCCATTCGTCTGTAAATTATTCATGTCAGTATTTTGCAACCATGACTTATTAAACTGATAGTTCTGTAATTTTCACACTTGTCTGCACTTGCTTTCTTTGGAATTGGAATTACTATATTCTTCTTGAAGTCTGAGGGTATTTCCCCTGTCTCATATAACTTGCGTACTAGGTGGAACAATTTCTTCATGACTGGCTCTCCTAACGATTTCAGCAGTTCAGATGGAATGTCATCTATTCCAGGGGCCTTGTTCCTACTCAAATCCTTTAGTGCTCTGTCAAATCATCCTCTACATCATTTTCCATTTCTAGAATACTGCTTGCAAGTTTATTTCCTTTGTACAGGCCTTCTATATATTCCTTCCACCTTTCAGCTTTCCCATCTTTGCTTAGTACTGGTTTTCCATCCAAGTTCTTGATATTCATACCGCTACTTTTCTTGTCTCCAAATGTCTCTTTTATTTTCCTGTAGGCGGTCTCTATCTTTCCCCTATTTATACATTCTTCTACAGTCTTGCATTTCTCCTCAAGCCACTCCTGCTGAGCCAGTCTGCACTTCCTGTCAACCTCATTTTTCAGACGTCTGTACTCCCTTTTGCCTTCTTCATTTGTTGAATTTTTATATTTTCTCCTTTCATCAATTAAGTTCAGTATATCCTGTGTTATCCAGGGATTTCTATTAGGCCTTGTCCTTCTGCCTATATGATCCCCTGCAGCCTTCACTACCCTATGTCTCAGAGCTTCCCATTCTTCTTCTACTGTATTACTTTCACCTGTTTCAGCCAATCCTTGCCTAATGCTCCCTCTGAAACCCTCCACCACCTGTGGTTCCTTCAGTTTCTCCAGGTTCCATCTCCTAACTTTTGTATTGCTCTGTTTATGTACATTGTTTCGAATGCTGCTGCCAGTGTTGACATCAGTGTTGTTTTGGTTCCGTTTCTTGTTTGTTCTCACTAGCATTGTCATCAGCATTGTTTAGTTTGATCAATTCTGTCTGTAGTGCGTTGTGTTGATTAGTGTTCAAGTTTTCATGCTTTTGAGATCATGGAGATTAGTCAATATGGCATCTGACAAGTCAGTTCAGTAAAGTTCAGTTACGACTGAAGGAGCGCAAGGCATGTCAGTAAGTGATATGCAAACCCAGAAAACAGAGGATCATATTCTCACTACTTTAGAAAGCCACACTACTCAGTTGACTGTCATGAGGCATGAGAATAGTAGTAGATTCAAAAAACTGGAAGCCAAACTTAAACTTTGCTTGATGTCCAGATTGCAGAAGTTAAACGCAAATTAGGAACCAAAACAAGCAACTTGCATGTTGAGATCACTAAAAGCACTGAAGAGGTAACCAAAGCATGTACAAATAAAGTTGAGGATTTAGAAACGTGAATGAATGCCAAGATGACAGACATATCTGTAAGCCTAGATAATGAATCGAACTCATCCAAAGAGACACAAGTGAGAGAATCAACTCTAGAACAAGAGATTTCAGCAATACAAGAAGTGAATGTAGGGCAGGTTAATCTATCACTCTTTCAAGCTGAATTTCTGATGCATGGGGTGGATATACCACTGCCCATATATGGTAGAATGTGTGGTATTAATCCGAAAGCTTATCTCAAGAATTTAGACACTTATCTGTGTCTTAAAGGTGTTTCAGAGTGGAATGTTTTACTTGTTGTGTGGCAGACACTGGACTAGGAAGAAGCCACGTTGTTTGGTGTAACATTTGATGAGAATATTACAAAGAGTTTTGCACAAAGTTTCTGGCGACATACTGGAACGCTGATACATAGGCAAGTGCAAATATGAGAATATATAGCATTCAATAAAAAATAAATAATACGTCTCTCAAGCAAAGTGGTTGTCATGGACTGGACTACTAAAACTATGGTCAATTTATTTGATCCAGTTGCATGGGGTGCAGATAGTAAAAAGGGTACAGTTAATTCAGTAAAATGTGAAGAGGACAAGAAAATTTTCATTGGTGGGCCACAGAAACAAAAAGGTTATTTCTAGGACAACAGAGACACTCTAAATATTGAGGCTGTTGTCATTTTGCCATCTGCAAGGCATGATGGAAATTCCACATACTTAGCCAATGAAAAAGACTCTAACAGACATTATGTGACTGTTCATAGGTTAGAAACCCTCATGCATGTCAGATGGTTTTCAGAGGACCGCAGATGATTGCACACATCTAAATGGTGGGATAAATTTATCACGTGCCACTCAGAAATAAGGAATGTGACATGACAATGAACACAATGTCAGGATGTTCAACACCTGAAGTCTGAAACCATATGTGTCTCAATAGTGTACAATACATTAGTTGGAAACATCATTGTAAATAACTGTTAAGAATACTTTGTAGTTAGTAGTTTTTTTAGTAGTTAGTAGAAATTCATGATAATTTGTCATTTAGTAGATGTGTAAACTGTAGACACTTGGTGTGAATGTGGGGAGATGACATGAGGATTCAGTGTGTGAGAATGACGTCTATGCGCCGACACACCACGCAGAGCAAGGCAAGTAGCTCCCGTTTCGTAGGACTATGAAGTAGCACACGATATTGTATTTCTATTTTTATGAATGTATAATTTTGAATATAATAGGTCCATGAAGTAGTGTGCGATATTGCATCTCCATTTTTATGTATGTAGTTTCTGTGTATAATTTAGGATACAATAGATCCAAGCATTGTACTCTATAATTGAATTTATGGAATTGATGCACTTGTCACTAGCATGGGTGGTGATGTCCACTCATGCACTGGCATTTAATAGGATTTTTATTACAGTCTATACAGAGGTTCCAGAAGTATTCTGCATTTAGCATTTTTTTGGATAAAGTAGCTTTAGGATAGTTTGCATGTTAGAATTAATATCGCTGTTATTCACAAAATGTACATAAGTTTTATTTATTTATTGCTAATAATTGAGCTCATTATAGTGGTTCACAAAACTGCCTGTGTACATTAGATTTTGATACAAAAGTGAGGCCTCAAACATGTGGTAACTACACTGTTAGTTCTATGCAAAATAGAGGGTGTTAGTCTCAGAAACAAAGTGCACTTGGGAGGAAGGTGTTACTCTGCTAACAGATGATATTAAATCCTATCCTATTCTACCCTCTCCATCTTGTCCTGTGGCAGTTATGCTAAAACAATATCTATTGCATGTTAGATTTTGTGTTCAGAATGAAACTTTCACTCTGCAGCAGAGTGTGTACTGATATGAAACTTCCTGGCAGATTAAAACTGTGTGCCCAAACCGAGACTCGAACCTGGGACCTTGGCCTTTCACAGGCAAGCACCCTACCACTGAGCTGTCCCACTGAGCTCACGGTCTGTCCTCACAACTTTACTTCTGCCAGTACCTTGCCTCCTACTTTCCAAACTTCACAGAAGTTCTCCTGCAAACCTTGAAAGACTAGCATGTCTCGACCATATCCTTTCTTCCAGGAATGCTAGTCTTCAAGGTTCACAGGAGAACTTCTGTGAAGTTTGGATGGTAGGAGGCAAGGTACTGCCAATAGTAAAGTTGTCAGGATGGACTGTTAGTCATGTCGGGGTATCTCAGTGTTAGAGCGCTTGTCTGTGAATTTGCACATTTGTTGTAACGATGAAGGGCAACCATGTATGTAAATATTAGAATGGGTATGACAGATTAAGACACAACTAAAATTGTCTTCCCTGCCCTTGCAGTTAAGACACCTACTTCAGTTGGTGCAGTGAAGTGTGGTGGATCATAATCGATGTGTGATTTTTGTTTCATTTACTTCATCAGTGTACGTGAAACGAGCCTAGTGATTGTAAATGTGCCTTGACTCTTAACCTTTCATGCGAAAAGCTTCAGAGTCAAGCCAGGAGCTGTGTAATATCTCAGCCAGGGATGCTTTTGTTCAGTGACTTTTCCTGATGGGTCCTTTGCGCACACCACACTAGCGTCCTGCCAGCCCAGGGGGTGGCAAGAGAGCCAGCAGGAAGTACTCCAACTTTCACCTTCGTCACCGGCTGCCACACCACATTCTCTCACTCCAGGGGGCAGTTTGGCAAATTGACATGGCTTTCTCATAAGAATGTACATGGTGAAACCAACCTGACTTTAGAATCGTACAGACAAATGACAGGGAAGTGAGGCCCTCATACAAAATGAACACAATAGTGTGTGTGTGTGTGTGTGTGTGTGTGTGTGTGCTGAGAAAGCTCTTGTCTGTAGATACCAGAGGACAGAGGAGTCGTTTCCAAAAAAAACTGTGTCAGCATCACAGATAAACCGTGGACCCCTGCAGACAGGAAGAAGACAAGCAAACCCCTGCATACCAGACAGGCCTAACACAGACAGCTGTCACAAATAACTGTTTCTTAGAACCAAGGAGGAGTGCAGAAGTTAAAGACAACATGCTTGAAACATTGGAAAGACACCAGTTTGCAAGTCTCATCTCAGCCAAAAGAAAATTTCATCCGGGGGCTGAGAGGTGTGGTTGTGAAAATGACGATCAGCTATTGGATGACATTGCAAAACCAACACACCAATCACAGAGCCAAAGAGATGCAAAATTCGAAGAGAAGCTGTAGCTGGTGAGGAGAAAGGATGCAGTGAGAAACCATTGAAGAGGACACTTGGTGTGCCGCCGAAGAAGTGTGAAGATATGCCTGCAGCTCCTGCCTGTATGCCGTCGTGACTGCCGCCGATGCTGACACCTATGTGCCACTACACCGCACCGTGCCGATCCAGCAACTGTCGTCCATGCAATGTCAGTGTTGGTGAGATAGGAAATTACTTCCCAATCCCCGTTCAGCACCGTGCCGATCCAGCAACTGTCGTCCATGCGATGTCAGTGTTGGTGAGATAGGAAATTACTTCCCAATCCCCGTTCATGTCTGAGTCATGTCCATGCCCAGTTTTTTTTTTTTTTTTTTAAATACAACTAAATTTCATGTGGTAATTCTCCATGCAACCTGTTTAGTTCTAATCACTTGAATCCAATTTCCATAGCAACCTAGCTAATTTCTCATTTCATTTTATTGCACTGTGGTGGTTATTCAAAGAGAGGTTTGATTTACCACAAACTTTAAGTCTGTAGCTTGCAATGAGAAAAACTCTGAATTGTTTTAGTGATCCTCAGTGGTCTGTATGGAAACAGCAATATCGTCATGATATTTAATGAACCCTAGAATTAGAGTAGTGAGTTCCTCCACGGAATCTTGAAATTTAGCTTAGGCAGTGGTGACTGAAAGGAAGACAAAAGTATCGATATAAACTAAAGGGAGTTTTCACAATAAGCTTGCCTTGCAAATCTGCTTTTGAGAGGGAGTTGCAAATAGGCCTCTGGCTGGTCAGTCTTTGAAATGCAACTCTTCCTGACATCAAGTGTGGTAAGAATCCTTGAATGACTGAACACTGATGGTTGCTATGAAGTCACCCCACAGTGCAATTTACCTGTGGGCTTATTTACTATGACAACCAGTATGGCCCATTCGCTTGATGTAACAGGCTGTATTACTCCAGCATCAATTAGGCAATCTCCTTCAGCTTTGTTGTCATCTTTGAGTGTCACAGGAACAGGACATGCCGAGTAAAACTGGGGAGAGTATTAGGCTTCATGGTACTGTGAGCTTGAAAAGTGAATCCGCAACCTAAAACTGGTGAGAACACCTTGCAAATTCTGACTAAAGATCATCTAACACTGGGTAAGTTACACTTGATCTGAAGCCATTTGAACCTGAAATTGAAAAGCCAAAAGCCTGGAAGGCTGTGGCCCTGGTGTCCACCAACATGCAAATAGTTTCTTTAAACAGAGACATACCAAGAAATATTTTGGAGGGTGTGGCCAAAATAATAGCAATGTTGTTAATCTCCATCTATATTGCAGTTGGTATGAAGACATACAGGATCTAGTAACTAAGACAGAGTTAAAAATAGTCTGGACGACTTGAAATCAAATAAGGCAGAAGATTAAGAAAACATCCCATTTAAATTAGAAAATCATGGGGGAAATAGCAAGCAAACAGTTATTCAAGTGTGTGTAGAATCTATGAGAATGGTGATGTACCATCAGACTTTTAGAAAAATATCAGCCACACAATCCCAAAAAGAAAGGGAAGATAAATGTGAGATCTACCAGAAAATCAGATTAACATATCATGCATCCAGGCTATTGACAAGAATAATATATAAAACACTGAAAAATAAAATTGTTGGTCAGATACATGAAGACCAGTTTGTCTTCGATAAAGGTGAATGCATCATTAAGGCAGTCATGACATTGCACTTGGTAATAGAAACAAGAATGAAAGATAATCAAGACACTTAGATGGAGTTTTCAAATTGAAAGAAGCATTAAACAATGCAAAATAGTGAGAGATGTTCAAAATTATGAGAAAAAGAGGAGTAAGCTATAGAGAAAGATTTGTAATATGTAATGAGGGAGAATAACAAGAATGCAACTCCAGAAACAAAGTGTTCGATCAAAATGGATGGTTGCAGTTGTTGGGCACCACTGTCCATTATATATAAATTAAACAAGCATGACATAAATAAAAAGTTCAGTTCTAGAATAAAATTTCAGGGTTAAAGAACATCAGTGATATGATTCACTCATGATGTTGCTTCCTCTGGGCAAATAAAGAAGAATTATGGGATGTAATAATGGAAACTACAGGTTGGAATTCAACAATATAATAAGGACAGTTTACAACTCACCAAAAGAGTAATGACAGCTGTGACAGGTGCTTAAAAAAAAGACACATACATACAACACTAAATCTACCGGCAATGGCCTTCTTCAGAATAAAGAACATTCACACAGTTAAACAGGCACACTTCACAGTCACACAACTGTCGTCTCCAACTGCCCTACTCCAAATGATTCAGACTGCAATAGCCAGAGACGATGGTTGTGTGACTGTGAAGTGAGCCCGTGTGATTGTGTTAATGTTCTTTATTCTGAAGAAGGCCATGGTTGATAGCTTAAGTGTATGTGTGTGCCTTTTTTATGTGCCTGTCACAGCTAGTTATTAGAATTATAGGATCTTTAGAATTGAATAAATATTGTAATATTCTGAGAATAGCCACAAAAAGACAAGAGTAATGAGAAGCTGCTGAAATTAAAATAGAGGGAAACTTAATATCAACATTTTAATCACAGCATAGATGAAATTAAAGATTTCTTCTACCTTGGAAGCAAACTGACCCACAATGGGGTAAGTTAGGAGGACATAAAACATTGTCTGGCACATGAAAAGAGAGCATTTATGGCTGAGAGAAGTTTACTGGTATCAAAGATGGGCCTTAATGTGAGGAAATAATTGTTGAGAATTTATTTTTGGAGCATAGCTTTGTATGGAAGTGAAATGTGGATAGTGGAAAAATTAGAATAGAAGACAATTGAAGCATTTGAGATGTGGTGTTGAAATTGAATATTGAAATTAAGTGGACTGATAAGATAATGGATGAGAAACATCTCAATAGAAATAGAGAAGAAAGATTATATGGAAAACACTAAATAGAGAGTAAAAAAAAGGACAAAACAAAAAGGAAATTACCAAGACTTAGTGATAATAAGAGGCACGTCCAGAAAGTAAGTTCCGTTTCAATTTATCTCTGCTGCAGTGCTGCAATTGCAGTTGCGCACATGCGCTGTAGACTATGTGTATCAAGGAGAAGAACATGCGCCATTTGGAGATTGCTGTCAGTTACGTACGCTTTGTTGTGCTTCTTTGAAATGTTGGCGTTAATTGAAAATCCCGCCGCCTGTGAAATAAGGTCATTGATTCAGTTTCTGAATGCAAGGAAAGTGAAACCAAGTGAAATTTATCGGCAAATTTGCTGTTTACGGACCAAATGCGATGAGTGATTCGATGGTGAGAAGATGGGTCCGAAAGTTCAATGGCGGGCGTAGTGATGTGCACGATGAAGAACGAAGTGGGCGTCCACCTTTGGTTACAGAAGAACTGGTTCACACGATTGATGACAAGATCCAGGAAAACCACAGGTTTACAATTAGTGCTCTCACTATGGACTTCCCCCAGATTTCACGATCACTGATGTTTCCAGCTGCTTGAAGACACAGGCGGCAGTTTTCTATGAAGAAGGTATACAAAACCTGGTGCCACGCTATGACAAATGCCTACAAAATTTCGGCAGTTATGTGGAAAAGTAGTTTAAGAGTTGTAGAATTTTGTGCAATAAAAATTTCTTCTGTATCTGTGTACAATTTCATTTACTTTCTGGACGCACCTCGTACATAAGTAATTGTACACTTCAGTAGGTTTGTGGGGTATAGTTTTCTGTAATGTTAAAAAAAATAAATTTGAGCATTTATTTCTTATTTTTTTTACAATGCAGCTAATAAATATAAACCAGTAAATGGTATTTTCTTTCTACCTTAGGTTCTTTGTCCAGTTGCTGGTATGTCTCTTGTAATACTAGGTACAAATCACCATATAGCTAATAATTTATAAAGTCAATAATGGAGGATATATAGCAACTCACCATAAAGAGGTTGGCTGAGCCACTGACATTCACACAACTTAAATATTTGGCTGCAGCCTAAATCAGAAAACAAAGATACGCACATTCACACAAACACTCAGACAACTATACACAGAAAACAAACATATCCGGCTGCTCCAGTGCTACAAGCTTCATGACTGTGAGGAGGTGGGGAGTGTAGGGCAGGCTGTTCCAACAGGCTGCTCTGCGAGCAGGATCACACATGAACGCTCACTGCCCCAGCTCGGAGCTGCGGTGTTGGGGGAAGCTGACGTCACGCATGCTAGTATTCGGCAGCCAAAAGCAAACAGACGCATTCATTTAATATCTCAGAGGTATCAAAACGTGAAGGCAGACATGTGCCCTCAGCTTCATAGGAATGCAGCTGGGTTAATGTGCATGTTTGAGTCGATGTTCCGTTTTGAGCAGGTGTTCTCTGTCATGAACAGAATAAAAAAAAACAAGGATAGGCCTCTGCTTCAGAACCCTGAAATGAAGTGAATGCTATGCAGCGCTGCAGAAAACAAAGTAACACCTTATGCCTGTTCACTTAGCAAAAAAAATTTGCAAATGACAAAATAGTCAATAAATCTTTTGTTAGTTGTACAAATGTCAATTTTTTCTCATTGCCACTTCCGCATAGCTAGCTCATGATGTTACATTCTAATCACCTTAATGTTTGTAAGCCTAAATCTGGCACGCAAAAAAAAAAAAAAAAAATAAAAATAAAAATAAATAAATAAATAAATAAATAAAAAAATAAAAAAATAGCCCTTTTCTTTGCTTGTGTGTCTCACAATTTTTATGACTAAACTGTCTTCCTAAATATAAATCCTTAGTATTCGTGCCATTTCTTGTGATAAATGCTGAATTATCCATTATGCCAGTTATCGTTGCCACTGTTTAGCGAGTTTCTGTATGTGAACATTTATGACTGGCTTTGCTTGGTAAGTCTAGTTATTAGCAATTAACATGGTGTGTTATTAATTTACCTGAAATAAGCTATTATACCTAAACGCAAAACTATCATTTCTTTGAACTTAAATAAAAAACATACTTTTCTCGAAGACAGGAATTAGTTATGAAGTACAGTTTATTGTAAAATTCGTATCGCCATATTTATGATTAAGATGGTGGAAACTTGGATGGGGCTCAGTGTGATAAATCAGTCAATCATAATCTATCTTCTTTTGATACTCTAGCAACTTCTAAACTCAATGACATCGTCATTGACAAAAAAATGGGAAAATTCGTTATACAATTCGAAATGAATACTCCATATGTTGGTTCCATGAAACAGGCATTTAGAAATGTAAAATAATGTCACCATAAACATGCTTTATTAAATTCCAGTCATGAAATCAAATAATTGATATTCAGGATCTCAGAGCTTTCACAGTAATTATAATAACGAAAGGATATAATATCCACTTGAGGATTGACTAGGTGTCACATGTCGCATGTCCCACATTTTCATGGAGAAAAATGACTGATTTGTAGCTATTTCAGAAACAGTTGTGCCCGTGACGGGAAATGCACTGTGGCTGCAGTTCTTTGAGACGTTTGCCTCAGCCGCGTACCACATTCGACGCGGCTGCAGAAGCAGTGCCCCGTGAGCAAGTGAGTGCTCCCTTGCTCGTGGTGGAGCGCATGAGGTGGAACAGCCTGGTGTAGGAGGAAGGATGTTAAGCAAAGGTGTGGATGATGGATTTTAAAAGTTCTGTTAGGTGGGAATTTGAGATGCGACATTGAGTACAGTGAAGGGAAGGGGAGGGACAGGATAAAATGTAGGTGTAGAGGAGTGTGGGGAGGATTTGAAATGATAAAACTAATAAGGAAGAAATGTAAAATATAGAAATTAATTAAGGGGATATTGTAAGGGGTAACATTCAGTTGCAAGGAAGATATGAATTGGAGGGATACAGGATAATGAGTGGGGAAGGGGGTAGGGGGGATAATGTTGGGCATAGGTTGTAGGCAGACCCGTCACTTGAAGTTGTACCATGGTAGATGTACCCACTCAAAAAATTGAGCATGGGTAAAATACCCACTCTTGACTTGAGGGAATAATTATTTACATTGAGCTGCATGTGAATGGCAACTCCCAGTGAGACTGGGTTGGGAGAAAGGGTGCAATCAGTTTTCCAATTTTCATGCTGTAAAAACTGTTGATGGTATACAGGACCACCCCACATGGTTTTATCAACTTATTTGTTCCTTATGTGTTTTCCATTGCTTGTGAAAATTGAAAATGCCTAATTTTTATTCTGCATGAGTTTTTACTTTTGTGACACTAGCCACCAATGCGAGTGTTTATGTGTCTGGTCATCAATCATGTTCATATCATATCTGTCTGACATCTTTGGTTTTTGCCGTTCTTGTATCATGCACCATGTTTAATTTAGTCTGTGCTTGTTGGCTGTGTTGACAACATTGAATAAATCATTTGTACTGTAAAGTGTGTAGTCTACTCCTTCCAAGGCTCGGACCTTCATGCTCCTGTCAAGCACTGTGCTAGTCACACTACCAGTCTGTGACTCCCGCTCAAGCCAGTGACTCTTGCAACAAATTACATTGCCTTCTAGATTGCAGAATTTCATTGTTCGAGGCCTTACCATACGTCAGCTATCTTCCTCTTTAGTACTATTGGATGTGACAGTAGAACTCACTGTGTGCGAGGAGATGTCCTCTGCATGTGCATCTACTACTGCTTGTGATTCTTACTCCCCCTTCCCCCTTCTCTGGTCGTTGATCGTATTCACAAACCAAGTATCATCTGTCTGACAATCTTTGGTTTTTGCTTTTCTTGTATTATATGCCATGTTTAAGTTAGTCTGTGCTTGTTTGCTGTGTTGAAAACATTGAATAGAGCGTTTGAAATGTAAAGTGTATGGTCATTGGGCTCCAGTGCCCCTAGTAACCTCCAAACTTTCATAACACTTCTCATTCATCCTGATGGACAGCTGGTTCATTGTCATACCAATATAAAACACTGTGCAAATGATTGCAGCAGAGTTGGTAAATCATATGGTAACTTTCACAGGTGGCCTGACTTCTGATGGGGTAGGATAAGCCTGTGACAGGATTGGAAAACAAAGTGCTGGTTGGATGGATTGGGCAGGTTTTGCATCATGGTCTCTGTGGTAAGGGGTTGGGATTGGGAGCTGCATATGAGTGGACTAAGGATGCTGTGAAAGTTGTGTGGATGACAGAACACCACTTTAGGAGGGGTCAGAAGGACCTTAAGTAGGATGTATCTAATTTCAGGGCCTGATGATTGATAATCAGAGCCCTGACAAAGAATGTGATTTACCATATTTGCTGGCATATAAGACACACTTTTTTTCCTACAAAAATTGGTTCAGAAACTGGCCAGTTGCCAGTTAAAGTAGGTACCTACAAGTTCAATTTCTTTTCAAGGGAATTCAAAAAATGGTGTAAAATGTGGGAAATAATGTTCTGAGTTGGAAAACTTGCTTTAAGTTTCTCTCTTAAATTTTCGTAGTTTATATCTGATATATGTACATAATGTGCACTTGAATACCTGTTAGGAGCTTTATTATGTAGGAAAGGTTATCTGAATTTTGTACTATTTTTAGTGCCAAGCATAACTGAAACTGGTAACTTTATGGGAAGTAGAAACTTTCAACGTAGTTTCATTCATCATTATCTCCTGCAACAGTGTCATTCATTATTTGAATAATGAAACACTGCTCACGTATTTTTCCATGTCTTGCCTGACAATATTTGAGAATTTATTCGCATTCTTAAGTGAAAATTTGCATATAAGTACTTTGTGACATTTGAACAGCCTCTGTATCTGACAGTTTTCATCTTTTGAGGTTATAAATATATGTTAGACTGTTGTTATAACATGCTGTGTTCCATACAGTGTGCTGAAAACTACACAGATGCAACCATCCATCATTCACACAGTTTATATTACAAAAATACTTACAATAAATTCTCAATTTGTGTTATATTAAACATGGAAACCCCCTTCTCATCATTCTAACTGATACTCTCCATGGTGGCTGATGGGAGCATTTGTAAGCAGTGCCACCTAGGTGGCAATGTTGAGAGCCTATATGACACTTGTAGTCAGTGCTTACTGTAAACAGTGAACTGTGAAATATCCGTTTGAATAAGCACCAACTGTCAAGAGACATGACTGCATAAAGTTTATGAACACTACTTGAATTCACTATCTTAGATATTTGATGTACATGAACATATCTATTATAATTATATTTCAATAGATGTATTAAGTGTGATTTTTTTTTTCTAAAAAATGTGTCTTAAAAGTGGGGTGCATTTTATAAGCCAGTATGTCTTATGTGCCAACAAATACGGTAATTGTTCCAGTCTGGGGTGGTATTGGATGACAATATGGACACACCTTTCTGACTAGGTATTGGGGGTGGAGGGAGGGGTTGGTGGTGTTTGGGGGTATGATGGGAAATCTGTTTGCAGAGGCTACTTTCTGTCTGTGAAGGCCTTTGTGAGGATTTCAGCTGTCCACATGCGGCACGGCTGTGTGGGAGAGATTTCTTGATGTGGAATGGATGACAGCTGTCGAAGTGCAGGTACTGGTGGTAATTAATAGGTTTAATGTGGGTGGAGCCCTCAGCAAGTTGGAGGTTAACATCCAGGAAGGTGACTTGCTGAATTAACTGAAACCGTGATACAGATGGGGGAGAAGCAGTTGAAGTTGTGAAGGAATGAGGATAGTGGCAACATAGTGGTTTTGTGTATGTAGTTGTCTAAGTGTTTTTGTGAATGAATGTGGTCTTTTTTTTCTTCTGATTAAGAACATGGCCAAAAATTTAAGTTGTATGAATGTGACTATTTTTTGTGACTGTCAGCAGCTCAATGAGCCTGTATATAGTGAGTTGTTATCTATCCTCCATTATTGACTTTCCGTTTGGATTTTCCATTGATAATTTATAAAATCACACTAACATCAGTTTTTGACACCATTCTTGATTTATCATTCCATTGCAGGTGGAACCACTTTCTGAGACAATGGAAGAAGACAAACTTGTATTAAAATTATTCCAGCTTCTTGACAATCACTCACATCGAAGTAGTATTCCAAGTTTAACTGCTAGAGGATACATCTCCGGTAAATCTTGATAATTGTAATTAATGATTTTGATGTTCACAATTACAGTTGACATTTTTTAATAAGTTGTTTATCCAATATTACAGAAACTCTACTGACAATCCATACATTGTGTGAAATAGTGATCAGTCTGAAGGACTCTCCAGAAAATGAGAGAATAAAGGATGAAGCACAAACTAAACTCATGTGGTCATTGAGTCAGGTAAAAATTGACTTAAAATTTCAGTAAATCATAATTACTATGATGTGTAGCTGAAAGTGATGATCAAATATTGTGTTAATTTAATGTATATAAATATAAATACCCCTCCTCCCTCTAAAAACAACACATGCACACAGGAGAAAATAAACACTTGTTACTGGTTAGCAAAAACCATTATATAAACTCCTTATTACATGGTAAATTTACAAATAAATTTTAACTAGGTGAATAATGTTCCTGTTGGAAAACAAGTCCAAAAATGAAGTTTTTGTGTTAGTGGTTACATGAATGAGTGTGTGTCATTTTTCTGACGAAGGCTGGGGCTGACAGGTAAATTGTGTGTGTGCTTCTCGTCTCTTTACATGGCTGGCTGTGCAAGCTATCCTCATTATTGTTGAAATCTTTAAGCTTTCTGATATTGGTAATGTTTCCTATAAAGCTGGATAATGAGGACATCAGTGTATTCCTTAATTGCCATTGATGTACATATAAGAAAATAATTTATGTGAATCAAATTAAGCAAGACAGACAGTGTATGTTTATACTATTGTTGATGAAGCAATTTCCATACAATTTATGCTACTAAGGAGATAGAGGAGACAGGAGAAAGTTGATGAGTGGTGCAAGAACATTTATCACACAATTTATGTTTATACAATTATACTAACACTAAATAACTTGAGACTGCTTCATAACTACTTGATTTCTATGGAAACTGGACATACATTTTTCCCATTCCCACTCCACCTATCTATCTACCCACTCTCTACCACCTCAATGTCAATATACTTCTCCCCATTATCTCTATCCATCTGCTCCTATCCCTTTCTATGTCAACTTTTTGCACCATCACTGTCCTCTTACTTCTAGCTTTGTATTTCAACGTCTTTTATTGTTATTTCATATGATATCTTGATTGGAATATGAAGTTTCTTAACATGAATTGGTAAGTCGGTAAGAATATTTGGCACATAGGGTATGAGAGACATCTCTCCAGCTACTTGACCTGTGAGGATACTACCTTCAATCATAGTATTTAACATAGTTTTAATATTGTAGTGGGTAGAATTACAAAAGTATTCAAAGATTCAGTGCCCTGGGAGGGAACTGCTAGTAGTGCCCTGTTAACCACCTTGGATGAGGAAGACTGAAGGTCAAATGATGCCTGGATGCCAAGAACAGCTCACAGGAAGCCTTCTGAACACCATTTATTGTGTCACATCAGTACCACCTTCAGTGTACAGTGCCATCTCTCAACACGTCTGTTACTTTGAAGGTGGTAAGCTGGACCACAGACATTGCTGAGGTGGAGTGGCTTGCGTGCCTCAAGAATGCAGATAGCTGTACCATAGGTGCAACCACCGTGGAGGGGTATCTGTGGAGATGCCAGACAAAAGTGTGGTTCCTGAAAAGGGGCAGCAGCCTTTTCAGTAGTTACAGGGGCAACAGTCTGGATGTTTGGCTGAAATGGCCAGCTTATTTGGCTTTGTCACACAGTTACTGCAAACAGATGAAAGCAAGGGGAAACTACAGCCATTACTTTTCCCGAGGACATGCAGCTCCACTGCATGAATATTTGATGATGGCATCCTCTTAGGTAAAATATTCTGGAGGTAAAATAGTCCCCCATTCAGATCTCCAGGTGGGGACTACTCAGGAGGATGTCATCATCAGGAAAGACAACACTGGCATTCTACGAATTGGAGTGTGTGATGATTGATCCCTTAATCGGGTAGGGAGGTTAGACAATTTAAAAGAGAAATGGTTAGGTTGAAATTTCATATAGTGGGGATTTGTGAAGTTTGGGGGAAAGAGGAACAGGATTTCTGGTCAGGTGAGTACAGGATTATAAATACAAAATCAATTGGGGGTATTACAGGAGTAGGTCTAATAATGAATAAGAAAGTAGGAATGTGGGTAAACTACTATAAGCAGTGCAGAGATTGCATTATCATAGTCAAGGCAGATATGAAGCCAACACTGACCACAATAGTACATGTTTATATGCCAACTAGGTCTGCCGATGATGAGAAGATCAAAGAAATGTATGAGGTGGTAACCGAAATTATTCAGACAGTTAAGGGAGAGGAAAGCTTAATTGTGATGGGAGACTGGAATTCGGTAGTAGGAAAAGGAAGGAAAGGAAAAATAGTAGGTGAATATGGACTGGGCAAAAGGAACGAAATGAGGATGCTGGCAGGTAGAATTTTGCACGGAACATAATTTAATCATAACAATCACCTGGTTTAGGAATCATGAAAGAAGGCTGTATACTTGGAAGAGACCAGGAGACACCGGGAGGTACCAGATTGATTTTATAATGGTAAGATATAGATTTCTGGACCAGGTTTTAAACTGTAAAACATACCCAGGGGCAGATATAGGCTCTGACCATATCTTATTGGTCATGAACTGTAGGTTGAAACAGAAAAATATAAAGAAAGGTAGGAAAATAAGGAAATGGGATCTGGATAAACTGAAGGAACCCTGAAGATCTTGAGAATTTCAGAGGGAGCTTTAGGCAACAATTGACAGAAATGGGGGGGGGGGGGGAATAAAACAGTAGAGGAGGAATGGTTAGCATTGAAAGGTAAAATAGTGAAGGCAGCAGAGGACAAAATAGGTAGAAAGGCAAGACCTATAAAAATCCTTGGACATCACAGGAAATACTAAATTTAATTGATGAAAGGAGAAAAAATAAAAATACAACAAATTAAATAGTTAACCCATTACCACCCAGAACTTTTTTTGTCAGTAAAATGTTTCATTTTACTAGGCCTTGAGCTGGCCTTGTAACGTCACCTAACATGGTTTTGCCATGCAGTTACTGCGAACAGCTGAAAGCAGGGGGAAACTACAGTTGTTACTTCTCCCAAGGACATACAGCTCTACTGTATGACTATACGATTATGGTGTCTACTTGGGTAAAATATTCCGGAGGTAAAATAGTCCCCCTTTTATATCTCTGGGTGGGGACTACTCAGGAGGATGTTGTCATCAAGAAAAACAAAACAGGCATTCTCCGGTCAGAGTGTGGAATGTTCTAACCCTTAATCATGTAGGTAAGCTAGAAAATTTGAAAAGAGAAATGGATAGGTTAAAGTTAGATATGGTAGGGATTAGTGAAGTTCAGTGACAGGATGAATGGGATTTCTCGTCAGGTGAGTACAGGGTTATCAATACAAAGTCAGTTGGTGGTAACGCAGGAGTAGGTCTGATTATGAATAAGAAAATAGGGATGCGGGTAAGCTACTATGAATAGCATAGTGAACACATTATCATAGTAAAGATATACATGAAGCCAATACCGACCACAGTAGTACAAGTTTATATGCCAACTAGCACGGCCGATGATGAGGATATCGAAAAAATGTATGAGGATATAAAAGAAATCATTCAGAAAGTTAAGGGAGATGAAAACTTAATTGTAATAGGGGACTGGAACTCGGTAGTAGGAAAGGAAAGAGAAGGAAATGTAGTAGGTGAATATGGACTATGAAAAAGGAATGAAAGAGGAGTTCGCTTGGTAGAGTTTTGCGCAGAGCACAATTTAATGGGGGGGGGGGGGGGGGGGGGAATAAAACAGTAGAGGAGGAATGGTTAGCATTGAAAGGTAAAATAGTGAAGGCAGCAGAGGACAAAATAGGTAGAAAGGCAAGACCTATAAAAATCCTTGGACATCACAGGAAATACTAAATTTAATTGATGAAAGGAGAAAAAATAAAAATACAACAAATTAAATAGTTAACCCATTACCGCCCAGAACTTTTTTTGTGAGTAAAATGTTTCATTTTACTAGGATAGGTTCAATAAGATAAAAGAAGGGTGAATAAATTGATTTTTATTTTTATCTATATACACAGTACAAAACATGATGTGGTGCACAAATGCACCACTGAGCATATAGAATATCAGATGTCCTATTTTAGAGAATGAAATGAATAAAAACATTTTTCATGTAAGGCTGCATTACATTTTGTGCACTTGTGAGTTGTGTGTGATTTACAAAGTGCTCATCTTGTTCTTTTGTTTTGAGGAACAATAAAATGAATTTTGTCATCGAAATGGAAACTCTACTAGCAACTGGAGTGACACTTGGTACTGCTTTACAGTTTTGTTTCCCATATTTTTGCAAGAGTTCTCTTGCCACACTTTTTCTGAATGTGTGTAGATCCATTTATTTATTGCCAGGAGTGTCTGTAAAGTAGCCACAAATTTTGAATTGTCACATCTAGACCCCACCATTTCTTGTATCCGATATTTGATCTGTAGTAACTCATATTCTGGTCAATTTTTTTTTTAACTGTGTACTGTGGAACCCTGAGTACTTTATGGGGATGATGAAGAATACAAAGGAGTAAAACTCTGGCATAACTTGTCCTACATTGTTGTAATACTTGCCATTTATGAGCCATGCCATTGCCAGATTTTTTGCTGGTTGTTAGAAAGGTGTGTTTATGAATATCTGACAACACTGGATTAGGCTGGCTATGAGCCAATGTGCCTTTCACACATTTCTGTGGTATGACAGCCTGGCTGCTACAAACTAGTATTTTAAACTAATGTATTGAAACACCTGAAACAACAACTCCAAGGTAAAGAACTTTGTTGAACATAGAGAGCAACATTTAAATTTGTTTAATACTTGATGAGAAACTAGCAGTACAAACTGTTGCAAAAGTAAAATAGAGAGAATTGTTAACGTTCAGAAGTGCATCTGTATCCTAAGTTAAATATTTGAAACATTTTGTTTCAGGTCCCAGCTTTCAACTTAAGAGTTGTTTCTCAGCTTGCATCAGCTCTCAGGAAGATTGCAACTACTGACAGTTTGGCAAAAGATCACTTCCTTACTAGGGATGTGGGGGCAAGGCTAAAACATTTATGCAGCAAATTTCTGCATTTTGTTCAGTCACAAGATAATGAAAAATATAATAGGAGACAAATATTAGATCTATCTCAGTAAGTAACTTAGTTTATTAGTTTCATCTCTGTGCCATACAGAATTTGATTTATAAAAGTAACTTTTGTATAATTACCTGTTTTCTTGATGACATACCAGCTATTTAGAGCCATCTCATGAAGCATGCAGTGGCATAAGCTTTATTAGCTCATATGAAGGCAAATACCTTCAGTCATCATCATAAGCTGTCATTAGTGAAAGAGCTGTGAAATGTCTAGCCATGTAAAGAACTTTATATTTGTTAGCATAGTTAAATTCTTAAATTTTTTGCATGTATTTTGTAATCTTGCTTGTAAAATTCTTAAAATCCTCACTAATTTTGTATTTGAGTGGAATGGTATCACGTATTAGTGACAGTAATATACAAATTCGGTAGGAGTTAACAATTACAATATGGGAATTTGGAGGGACTGCAACCCCGACAAAGGCCACATCAATTTAACAACTACATTTATTGTGTACAGTCCGAGTTACAGATACAGTCTGGTAAAACATGATTGCTGGGAAATAGTTCACCCTCAAAGAGCTTAATCATAGATATTCAGTTCTCTCACCACCACACAGTTCCCTCCCCCCCCCCTCCCCCCTCACCACACCAGTGGCGTACACAGTACACCTGTTAAGCTTGGACGGGGAGGGGGGGGGGCGAGGAACCAACAACCACCGATGTCTAAGTCTGAGGAGATTGTTGCACCACATCCTTGAGCAGGGGCATGCAGGCTGCAAGCAGTGGAACCAAAAATGGCGAAGTCCTTGAGGTAGTGAGGAGGACAGATCTGCTGGCTGCGGCAATGACGAGCTCGATGATCAGTTGGCCAAACAAGTATAATGATGCAGACTACACTGGAGGAGAGGAGGAATGCACGGATGGCATCCGAGTGAAGAGGGGATGGAGTGATGCACTTGAGAAGCTCTCACCTACACTGTTGAAGGGTGAGGAGGGGCACTAATAGCCTTATAGATGGCAAAAATAGATCCATTAGACAATAGAATGGAGACATAAGGGGTGAGAGGGTCTGGACAGGGTCGTCGAACTAGTTCACTAGAGTCACTAGAAGAAGCATTTGAGAGAATCCTTGAAAAGGAGAGCTGGGTGAGGTTGGAGACTCCTCGAGTGAAAGGGGTGAGGAAGGGGGTGGGACACCAAAAGCAGATGGGTAGGTAGGGTGGGAGTGCAGACTGCTAGGCAGAGAGGCCAATAAAGTGGGCAGGACGGGGGGGGGGGGGGAGGAAGATGTGACACCGAGACAGTGGAGGGTGTTCCATTGATCAAAATGGTAATGGTGCTTGGGGACGTATTGATCACCTGATGAGGGCCTGAATAGGGAGGTCTGAATGGAGGTTAGACTGTATGTCTCAAAGCACAAGGAACTCGTGTGGGTCTAACTGGGGCAGAACTCTGACATTTGGAAGGGAGTGACTAAAGGAGGGAGGGGGGATTGATTTTCGTGCAGCGGAACCATACTCGTTCGACCAAGGTTGGAAGATCAGGAGTGTGAGGGGGCAGGAAAGGGTTGCAAATTTTACTAGCCGAGCGGTCTAAAGCGTCTCGCTGCGGAGCGCACGGTTGCTCGCCATGGAGGTTCGAGTCCTCCCTGGGGCATGGGTGTGTGTGTTGTCCTTAGGTTAGTTTACCTAGGTTTAAGTAGTTTGTAAGCTACGGACTGATGACCACGCAGTTTGGTACGATGGATTTACAAACATTTGAACATTTGAAATTTTGCAAGGTAAGAGCAAGGGTTGTCCATAGACAAACTCCACCACAGTCCCACAGAGGTCTTCCTTGTAGGTGGTGCGAAGGCCAAGGAGTACAAGGAGAAGAGCTTCCATCCAGAGGAAGTCATGGCACTGTAGGCTGTTTTCAGGGCCCTGTGCCACTGCTCCACTGGCCCGTTGCTCTGGGGGTGGTAGGTAGTTGCACTTAATGCCAACCTCAATGTTTTTATTTCTTCTCCCTGCACTTTAATGCTCTCTCCAAATTTCTCCTTCCATTCCTTCTCTGCCTGCTCAATGTACAGATTGAACAACATTGGGGAAAGGCTACAACCCTGTCTTACTCCCTTCTCAACCTCTGTGTCACTTTCCTGCCCTTCGACTATAATAACCATTGTCTGCTTTTTGTAGGTTGAATATAACTCTTCGCTCCCTATATTTTACCCCTGATACCTTCAGAATTTGGAAGAGTGTATTCCAGTCAACATTGTCGAAAGCTTTCTCCAAATCGACAAACGCTAAAAAGCTAGGTTTCCCTTTCCTTTGCCTATCTTCTAAGATAAGTCGTAATGTGAGTATTGCCTCCCATGTTCCTCTATTTCTCCTAAATGCAAACTGATCTTCCCCAAGGTCGGATTCCACAAGTTTTGCAATTCGTCTGTAAATAATTCATGTTAGTATTTTGCAACCATGACTTATTAAACTGATAGTTTTGTAATTTTCACACTTGTCTGCACTTTCTTTCTTTGAAATTGGAACTACGATATTCTTCTTGAAGTCTGAGGCTATTTCCCCTGTCTCATACATCTTGCATAGCAGGTGATAGAATTTTTTCATGACCGGCTCTCCTAACGACATCAGCAGTTGAGATGGAATATCGTCTACTCCAGGGGCCTTGTTTCGACTCATGTCCTTCAGCGCTCTGTCAAATTCTTCTTGCAGTATCATATCTTCTGTTTCATCTTCCTCCACTTTATCTTCCATTTCTAGGATACTGCCTTCAAGTTTATTTCCTTTGTATAGGCCCTCTATATATTCCTTCCCCAGTTCAGCTTTCCCCTCTTTGCTTAGTACTGGTTTTCCGTCTAAGTTCTTGATATTCATACAGCTGCTTTTCTTGTCTCCAAATATCTCTCTTATTATTTCTGTAGGTGGTATCTATCTTTCCCCTAGTTATGCATTCTTCTACAGTTATGTATTTGTCATCTAGCCACTCCTGCTTAGCCAGTCTGCACTTCCTGTCAATCTCATTTTTCTCCCTTTTTCTTGCTTCGCTTGCTGAATTTTTATACTTTCTCCTCTCATCAATTAAGTTCAGTATATTCTGTGTTATCCAGGGATTTCTATTAGGCCTTGTCCTTCTGCCTATATGATCCTCTGCAGCCTTCACTACCAAATCTATCAGAGCTACCCATTCTTCTTCTACTGTATTACTTTCCCCCGTTTCAGCCAATTCTTGCCTAATGCTCCCTCTAAAACTCTCAACCACCTCCGATTCCTTCAATTAGTCCAGGTTCCATCTCCTAACCTTTCTACCTTTCTGCAGTCTCTTAAGTTTTAATCTGCAGTTCGTAACCAATAAGTTATGGTTAGAGTCTATATCTGCCCCTGGATGTGTCTTACAGTTTAGAAACTGGTTTCTAAATCTATTCATTGCCATTATAAAGTCAATCTGGTACCTTCCAGTGTCTCCTGAACTTCCAGTGTCTCCTGGTCTCTTCCATGAATACAGTCTTCTTTCATGATGATTAAACCAAGTGTTGCTGATCATTAAATTGTGCTCTGCGCAAAACTCTACCAAGCGAACTCCTCTTTCATTCCTTTTTCACAGTCCATATTCACCTACTACATTTCCTTCTCTTTCCTTTCCTACTACCGAGTTCCAGTCCCCTATTACAATTAAGTTTTCATCTCCCTTAACTTTCTGAATGATTTCTTTTATATCCTCATACATTTTTTCGATATCCTCATCATCGGCCGTGCTAGTTGGCATATAAACTTGTACTACTGTGGTCGGTATTGGCTTCATGTATATCTTTACTATGATAATGTGTTCACTATGCTATTCATAGTAGCTTACCCGCATCCCTATTTTCTTATTCATAATCAGACCTACTCCTGCGTTACCACCAACTGACTTTGTATTGATAACCCTGTACTCACCTGACGAGAAATCCCATTCATCCTGTCACTGAACTTCACTAATCCCTACCATATCTAACTTTAACCTATCCATTTCTCTTTTCAAATTTTCTAGCTTACCTACATGATTAAGGGTTAGAACATTCCACACTCTGACCGGAGAATGCCTGTTTTGTTTTTCTTGATGACAACATCCTCCTGAGTAGTCCCCACCCAGAGATATAAAAGGGGGACTATTTTACCTCCGGAATATTTTACCCAAGTAGACACCATAATCGTATAGTCATACAGTAGAGCTGTATGTCCTTGGGAGAAGTAACAACTGTAGTTTCCCCCTGCTTTCAGCTGTTCGCAGTAACTGCATGGCAAAACCATGTTAGGTGACGTTACAAGGCCAGCTCAAGGCCTAGTAAAATGAAACATTTTACTGACAAAAAAAGTTCTGGGTGGTAATGGGTTAACTATTTAATTTGTTGTATTTTTATTTTTTCTCCTTTCATCAATTAAATTTAGTATTTCCTGTGATGTCCAAGGATTTTTATAGGTCTTGCCTTTCTACCTATTTTGTCCTCTGCTGCCTTCACTATTTTACCTTTCAATGCTAACCATTCCTCCTCTACTGTTTTATTCCCCCCCCCCCCCCCCCCCATTTCTGTCAATTGTTGCCTAAAGCTCCCTCTGAAATTCTCAAGATCTTCAGGGTTCCTTCAGTTTATCCAGATCCCATTTCCTTATTTTCCTACCTTTCTTTATATTTTTCTGTTTCAACCTACAGTTCATGACCAATAAGATATGGTCAGAGCCTATATCTGCCCCTGGGTATGTTTTACAGTTTAAAACCTGGTCCAGAAATCTATATCTTACCATTATAAAATCAATCTGGTACCTCCCGGTGTCTCCTGGTCTCTTCCAAGTATACAGCCTTCTTTCATGATTCCTAAACCAGGTGATTGTTATGATTAAATTATGTTCCGTGCAAAATTCTACCTGCCAGCATCCTCATTTCGTTCCTTTTGCCCAGTCCATATTCACCTACTATTTTTCCTTTCCTTCCTTTTCCTACTACCGAATTCCAGTCTCCCATCACAATTAAGCTTTCCTCTCCCTTAACTGTCTGAATAATTTCGGTTACCTCCTCATACATTTCTTTGATCTTCTCATCATCGGCAGACCTAGTTGGCATATAAACATGTACTATTGTGGTCAGTGTTGGCTTCATATCTGCCTTGACTATGATAATGCAATCTCTGCACTGCTTATAGTAGTTTACCCACATTCCTACTTTCTTATTCATTATTAGACCTACTCCTGTAATACCCCCAATTGATTTTGTATTTATAATCCTGTACTCACCTGACCAGAAATCCTGTTCCTCTTTCCCCCAAACTTCACAAATCCCCACTATATGAAATTTCAACCTAACCATTTCTCTTTTAAATTGTCTAACCTCCCTACCCGATTAAGGGATCAATCATTCCACACTCCAATTCGTAGAATGCCAGTGTTGTCTTTCCTGATGATGACATCCTCCTGAGTAGTCCCCACCTGGAGATCTGAATGGGGGACTATTTTACCTCCAGAATATTTTACCTAAGAGGATGCCATCATCAAATATTCATGCAGTGGAGCTGCATGTCCTCGGGAAAAGTAATGGCTGTAGTTTCCCCTTGCTTTCATCTGTTTGCAGTAACTGTGTGACAAAGCCAAATAAGCTGGCCATTTCAGCCAAACATCCAGACTGTTGCCCCTGTAACTACTGAAAAGGCTGCTGCCCCTCTTCAGGAACCACACATTTGTCTGGCCTCTCCACAGATACCCCTCCACTGTGGTTGCACCTATGGTACGGCTATCTGCATCGTTGAGGCATGCAAACCACCCCACCTCAGCAATGTCTGTGGTTCATGGGGGTCGAAATTTTATTTTAATGAAAAATGCACATATTTATGTTTATTTGTGATTTTCTATATTGTATAAAGTTTACTTAAGGTAGGATGTAAACAAATTTACTATTTAAAAATCAGTTATGTAAGACATTTGGGGTCTCTTATTCCACTTATTGTGTCAGTTTGTGTTTATTTGTACGCAGACGAGCAGAACACCTTATCACCTAAAACGATGTTTGCTTGGAGATCACTTTCCAAAAACAGTGTTGTAGCTCTTCACAAAATGAACAATCAAAGACAACTGTTGTCAACTAATAGTGAAGCCAACAGTGTAAAAAATGACACTTGTTACGTCTTTTGATTGAAACCTTCATTATTATCTACCATTTATAGCATATAAAATATTATGAACAAACAAAAGTACATGCATTTTTGCATAAAAAATTGTATAAGATATGAAATTTGTGTAAGTATTCTAATAAAGAAAAAAGATAAATAAATGAAAAAAAAAAAATAAAACGTATTGCAGTGGGACTTGAACCACTGACTCTGTGATTGTATGGCTAGAATGCTACTACCTGTGCTACACCAACATATGCTCATCTTGATTTAATTAATTGTACTTACATGTACTTGTAAAACTTCAAAGTTGAGTTTCTCAAGTATTTTTTAGAGTTGTGTCGAATGGCTTAGTCTGATTGTTGCTTGAGTTTGAAACATCACATACTGTAAATTTCAAAAAGTTTTAAAATCTAATACCAATATGGTCTCCTCGTCAGACAACATTTGTTACAACTACTTAGTGGCAGCAGATTTACTGAAGTGCCTATAACTGGTCTATTACTCTGATTCCTTATGAGCGTCCACTGAGAGACATGTGGTCTCACAAAGCAGCAGAATGCATTTATAGAAGTACCACACTTTTACACTTTTTAAGGGACTTTAAAAAATGTGTAAAATGCAGGAAAATCCAAAATGTTGCAAGTAACATTTTTAAGCAATGAAATTTGCTTATATAACCCTCCTTGAATTTTCATAGTTTATTATATATGTATATAACAGGCATCAAAATGCACTTTTAATTTACTGATTTTAGGGAACTGTCCTATTACATTAATAAAAAGAGAAGTGGCAAGATCACAATTTTAATTTTTTTCAGAAGATGACAGTTTTGACACTCAAGGGTGTGATATTCTGGCCTCTGCTACAATTTTCATTTAACTGCTTATTTATACAGTTTTATGTGTGACTCTCCACCAGTGCAATAATTTATAATTTACCATCCACCAGAATATTACCAAAATAATATGTAGAGCATTTTAATAAGCAGTTAAATGCAAATTGTATCAGAGACCAGAAGATGACACACTTGAGAGTTAAAATCTTGCATGTTTTACTGCCCACTTTAGGTTTTCCTGTAGTTTGATGATTTTTTTCAAACATCTCAGACAAAAATAATAAAAATATAATTAATAAAAAATTATGAATGATATGATTATGACTACTAAGATGTAACCAATGGGTGATCAAGCTACAATATTTCAAAATTGAAAGGAGGGATAAGGAGGAGTTGGAGAGGCAATTCTTGCAGGAGGGGGGGGGGGGGGGGACGGCAGAGACACGTCGGCAGGAGATGATGGAGAAGCCGAGGAGGCTGGAAGAGAGGAGTCTCCCTTGAACATGATGACAGGAGGAGGAGGATTGCCCTCGACTGGAGGTGAGGAGGACTCAATATAAGCAGGTTTAATGTGGTTTACTGACATAGTGGAAGGAGACTTATTGATAAGCAAGGTGAAGGTACTGGGGGAGTGCCTGAGCACCCAATGATGGCCTGAGTAAGGAGAGCTGAGCATGACAAACTCGCAAGATTCCAGGCTCTTGGGAACAATGACCTGCAGAGGAGTGTCACTGGAGGGAGGTGGAGGGCAGATCCTTGCGCAATGCTGACACACCCGGTCTACCAGGGTAGGGAACTTCATACGAGTGAGGAATGGAGGAGGGGGAGATGAGTTTGCCAGGTAAAAGTAGGGATTGTCTGTAGCCAAATTCGGCTACACTGCCGTGGAGGTCCTCTTTGTAGATTGCTAGTAACCCGAGCAAAACATCATAGGAAGTGCCTCCATCCATAGAGTGTCATGGCACTGGGACTGTTCTGTGCCACCATTCTACCAGCCTGTTGCTTTGGGGGTGGTAGGCGGTGGTGTGGATGCGTTTGATGCTGCAGAGGTAGAAAAGGTCGGAAAAGAGTGCAGATTTGAACTGGTGACTTTATTTTGTGGTGATGACCAAGGGACAGCCGAATCAAGAAACCCAAGAAAGTCGACAAGACATAGCGAAAACTGTCAGCCAGAGGAAGAGGGCCTATGAGGTTGATATGGACATGTTGAAATCTGCCCATGGGAATGGGAAAAGAGCTCTAAGGAGGGGAGGTGTGGAAGATGATTTTGATGCATTGGCAGGGAGTGCAGGCCCGAGCCCAAGCTTCAAATCTTGTTTGACATCTCGCCAGATGAAACATTTGGTGACAAGGCTGGTTGAGGTGAGGATTCTAGGTTGCAAAAGCTCATGCAATTTTTGGAAAAACTCGCACTGTAAGGTGTGACAGATGAAGGGCGAAGCTTGCCCATAGAATCGTCACACCAAATTTCACCTTTCACCCCAGGAAAAGAGGTGCAGACGGGGTGGAGAGAGGAGGAATGATCAGAAATTAGTTACATGAGCTCATCATCAGCTGATTGGAGAATGGAAAGGTTAGAGAAGTCAATCAGGGAAGACATGGCATTGACTCGGGAGAGGAAGTCAGGTATGATGTTGTCAGCACCCTTGATCAGCTGGTGGATATTGCAGTGACCAAAAGTTTGTGGTCAGTGAGGACATGGAAAGGACGGCCCTCAATCTCAGAGCAGAAGTGGTTAATGGCCTCATAAATGGCAAGGAGTTCTCAGTTGAAGGCCCAATACTTTCTTTGAGCATGATTTAATTTTTTGAGAAGAACCGGAGAGGAGAGTTAAGGCCGTCTAGAGACTGGCTAAGAATAGCGCCAATGGCAGTGTCACTGGCATCAGTTGTGATACAGATGTCCGCTTCTGTGTGAGGGTGAGCGATAATAATGGCATTCCATAAAACGTCTTTAAGGGAATAGAAAGCCTCAAATATTGCAGGGAGGAATATCGTCGGCCGAGACAGTGTACCCCAGAACTTAATGGAAGGTAGGTGCAGTTGGTCCTTGCTTTGATTCAACTGAATCCCTGTCTTGGCCAAAGTGTCACAGAGAATTTGTAAATGATATTTGTTATTCTCAATGGAGGTGCTGAATAGTAAAATGTCGTCAAACAAACAAAACTTTAGGGGAAGGAGAATTTCAGTGATGAAGCGTTGCCAGGTTTGTCTGGCATTTTAAGTCCAAACGGCATTAACCAGTAGTGGAATAAACCTATTGGAGTCATGATGACAGTCTTCTCAACATCCTCCTTAGCCTTGGGTATCTGATGGTACGCACATTTGCAGACACAGAAAAAATTTTAGCATCAGCGAGGTGAGACGTAACAGACCACTTAGGGAAACACCTAAAGACTGTACATTTGCATGTAGGCAACACTCTAATACAGTATGTAACTCTTGTAAAAAAATCCTTGTGTATTAACCCTGTGATAAACTACAGATGTCAGATAACTTTGGTTTAAGAATATTACCAGATTGTAAACCCACCACAAAAACTAATAGGTAGTCGGTTAATGTTTACCCATTGGTAGGAAACAAAGTTATTGCATACTAGCTTATAAGCCCGTGCTTTGCAATGGTTGTTAAGAGGGACCTGTGTATATCTTGGTTTTTTAGGGTTCTGGACCTAGGTCAGCAAAAGCAGAATCCTTGTTGGATCGCTCTGTAAATAAACTCAATTCTCCTAGTCAAGATGTCAGATTTAACTAGAAGTCATTGTCAAAAATGATTAATGTTCACAGATGTTTTCAAAAAATCAGTGAAATAAATTAAAGTCTGTACTCCAGAAAGATGTAAATACATTGTTCATTTGTGTTCATAAAGTTAAGACTGAGATGTGTAATTGTCTGTCTGGCATAAACGTTTGAAAACACTTCTATCGTTGAGATGAGAAATAGTAATAATAATAACAGCACCATGTATTAGTCCTATGGCATAGTACTAAACTGTTTATCTCTCACAGTAAGTGTATGGTGAAGTATTAGAATGTTTCAGTGTTGTACTGGGGACAATGTAGTTATTCTGTATGCAGTGCTGCATATTATCGAAAAGTTGATGAAATGGAAAGTTGATGGTGGAAATATCACCTGATATTGGGAAAAATCTACTAATCGAAAAGGAAGTGGGGCTTCTTTGCAGCCAGTGTGGTACAAACCAATCCAAAGAGCAAATAAATGTGTGGAAGGAGTGGATTTGTCTCAGAATCACATAAAGATCTATCTCATAAAGATCACATAAAGATCTGATTCCTGTAAGGCCAGTAGTGTCATCATTTTCTGCTCCTTGTTACTTATTAGCAAGAGAGCTAGATTACATAATTAAAAAGAAAACAAGTTTTAAACCAAAATTTGGAATCAAAAATTCCATAGCTCTTGTTAACAAAATTAAAGACATTCAGGTCCCACCTAATTCTAAACTTGTATCGTTTGATGTCACCAGTCTGTTTACAAATATTCCCACTGATGAAAGTATTGGCATCCTTACTGATCTTTTGCACAAAAGTAAAGTAAACCCTGTTGAAACACATGACATAATCAATGCTACAGAGACATGTGTGAAGCAAAATTACTTCCAATTTGAAAATAAATACTACAATCAGTCTGATGGCCTAGCTATGGGTTCTCCACTTAGTCCCATTCTATCTGAGATCTTCATGGATCATTTTGAGCAGATTTTCTTACAGAAGGAACCACTGAGGTGCAAAATTGGATATTGGTTCAAGTATGTGGATGATGTGTGTGTTTATGGACTGGTACCACCAGACAATTAGATTCATTTTTACAACATTTAAATTCCCAACACAATAAAATTAAGTTCACTAAGGAACTAGGAGGATCTTCTATAAACTTTTTGGACCTTACTATTGACATTAGCACAAAGAAACACTTATTTAGTATTTTCAGAAAACCCATAGTAACAGATACAGTTATCCCTGCAAGTTCCCAGCATCCACACAGCCATAAACATGCAGCTTTCCATTCAATGGTCCATTGCCTCATATCTCTTCCATTATCTGATTCTGCATTTCAATCAGAATTACAAACAATCAAACATATAGCATCCAGTAATGGCTATAGCCCTGCCCTTATTGACAGTATAATGAATAAGAAGAAAATCAGAAAAACCAGAACACTTTTATATGCTGGCCAACAAGAACAAGTTAATAGTAAGAAAAACTGGTGTGTCATCCCATATTTAGGCAAAATTTCAGATCAAATTGGTAGAAAGTTAAAATCTCGTAATTACAGGCCTGCATTTTACAATACTAACAAGATTTCTAAGTATTTATTCAATAGTAAGGACAAAATTCAACCCCTATCACAGAGTGGTGTATACAAGATCACATGCAAACATTGTGGGAAACTGTATGTTGGTCAGTCTGGCAGGGCTGTAGCTATTAGATTATCAGAAGCTGGAGGTTAAAAAAGACAGATTCAACCTTTGCTGAACATCTGCTCAGAGAAGGCCATGATTATGATGTAAACTGTGAGATTCTACATCCCCTGAAGAAAAGCAGAAAGATGACACTACTGAAAATATTGGAAATCAATAAACATTTGGCTCAGGATGCTAGTTTAGTATTAAACGATCAGATCCAGTTCCCCTCTACACCTCTACTGAAATAAGTTTTATTTTCATTCTTCCTTTTCAACAAAAATAATCTTATTAGTTTTGATTCTTTACACATATTTATTATATTTTTATATAAATGTTAATAAGTCTCATAAATAAGTTTTTGCGATGAACTTTCCTGTGAAGTATCGATTGTCTGTGATAACATCATTGTAAATCTTAACATTTTTGAAAACAAGTGTACTACATTCAGTTGTCACCTGATGATGGCCTAAGAAGCCGAAAGCCGGTTTGTGACCAATAAAAAAGTTTTGCAGAACATCAGGAAGTTGTTCCTTTTTGATATTATTATCATGTTCTGTCAAGTACCGAAAAAATCAATTAATGTTACAGAATTGAATGATCACCAGCCTGACTGATAAACACTTGCTGGAATGTACGATTTTTATGCAGGATGGTGTTCCACCCATATTTCCAGACACCTGAAATATCTCTTGTGCACATTGTTTGGTGATGATCGTGTGCTCAGCCGCCACTTTCGTCATGCTTGGCTTTGGGGTTACCTGAAGTCACAAGTGTATCCTGATTGACCGACATCTCTGGGGATGCTGAAAGACAACATCCAATGCCAATGCCTCACCATAACTCCAGACAAGCTTTACAGTGCTGCTCACAACATTATCCTCAACTACAGCTATTGTTGAGGAATGATGGTGAAGATATTGAGCATTTCCTGTAAAATACATCATCTTTGCTTTGTCTTAATTTGTTATGCTAATTATTGCTTTTCTGATCAGATGAAGCGCCATCTGTCAGACATTTTTTTAAGTTTTTTTTTTTTTTTCTTTTCTTCTGTTCTACCAAAACCCCATGACATTCCAAGTATGTGTGTCAATTTTTACCTCTCTATCTACGTTATTCCATGATTTATTAAGTTTTCAATTTTATACTGACTTTTTGATCACCCAGCACATATACACACTTACACAGATATGACTGCTGTCTCTGTCTGCTGTGGCCAATCTGTGGTACCCAGTTCGACCTAGGTGAGAGCAACCAGTGGTGAGGGTGAGGAAGTGGCAAGGAGCAGGAAGCAGGAGGGCAAGGGGGGATGCACGGCACGGGCGGAGAATATGCCAGAGCTGTCTGACGGACAGTGCAGAAGGAAGGGGAGGAACTGAAATGTGTGGCAGGATGGGAGATGTACGTAAGGATAGAGTGTGGGAAGAGAAATGGAGAAAAGGGTGGAACAGGCAGGAATTAGTGTAGGTTTATGGCTGGGTATTATGGGACCATAGGATATATTGTAGGGAGAGTTCCCACATGTACGATTCAGAAGGTTGTTGTTTGTGGGGAGGATCCATATGGCACAGGCTGTGTAGCAGGCATTGAAGTGAGCCATACTAAATACAGTGTTGAATTCTCTGCAAAAGGATGGTCTAGCTGTCTCATAGTTTGACTATGATGGCCATTCATTCAGATAGACAACTGGATGCTGGTCATGTTCAGCTAGATAACTTGGCTGCTTTCACAGGTTGCCCTGCCTTTTATGGGATAGGAAATGGCTTTGACAGGACTGGTGTAGGTGGTGGTGGGATGGTGGATAGGCCAGGTTTTGTGTCTAGGTCTATTACAGGGATACAAGTCATTGGATAAGGGGTTGGAGTTTGGATGGACAAGGATATTATGTAGGTTTGTTAGGTGGCGGATTACAACTGTAGGGGGATGGGGATATTGGGTAGGGTGTTTCTCATTTTATGTAGGATGGAAGATAGTCGAAACCCTGTCGTAGAACGTGGTTTAACTGCTTCAGTCCTGGGCGACACTGGGTAACAAGACGGGTGCTCTGTTGTGGTCAGACGGTGGATTTTGGGGAGGTGGTGGGTGACTGGTCAGACAAGGCCTATGATATATGTTCCTGCACAAAGTTTGGAGGTTAATTGCAGTTAGTGATGGCCTCAGTGAGGTGTTCGGCATATTTGGAGATGGGTTTGGGATTCTGGGAAGTCAGGAAGGATTCCTTTAGTTGGTGCATGAACAGGTTGGCATGGGAGGGTGCCACAATCCCCCAGGCCTAAACTTTCGCTGCCTTTACCACCCTTCTCTCCCTTTCCCTGCCCACACTCTATCCTTACATTCATCTCCCATCTCGCCACACATTTCAGTCCTTTCCCTTCCTTCCACACTGTCTGTCAGGCAGCAGTGGCGTATTCACCACCAATGCCATGCATCCCAAATCACCTCCTGCTTGGCTCTCCTTGCCACTTCCTCAGCCCCACCACTGGTTACTCTCACCTAGGCCGTGCTGGGTACTGCAGATTGGGCACAGTGGCCAGAGACGGCGGTCGTGTCTGTGTGAATTTATATGTTTGTGTCTCTCTAACCAACGAGGCTTTAATTTTGTATTGTATTATTTGTGTGTTTCTGCGAATCATCGGACGTCTCTGTGGTGAGTAAGCAACATATCCATCTCAAAAATATTGTTGAAACCTTCCTGGAATTTCTATTGTTTTATTTTGCCTAACAGCTGTTCTTCTATTCCACAAACCTGTGCTTTTTCCCTTTGTTACTATTCTCTAATGCATTTCTTCACTTTAAGTCCGTTCTTTTTCTTCTTTTGCTCCTAAAATGCATACGCTCTGAGATCTGGGAGTTTATCAACAATCCCATCCACTCACAGCAATCATCCCCATGACCACTCAAGTTGTTAGTACTGCTTTCCATTTCCAAATTTGCTCCCACCCACGTATTTTCCATTTTCAGATTTCGCGTTAATATTCATTCTATCACCAGTCCCACTTCCTAGATTCCATCAGTTACATCCTGATTGTTATTTTCCCTGCATGAAGTTTTTTCCGAATTCTTGACCGAATTTACACATTCCTACAAGTTTTCCATATATTACTCATGTTTTCCAGATTCCCATGAGTTTCTTACACATTCCTACCAGTTTTTCACGCACTTCCACCAGTTTTTCACTCTTTCCCACGGGATTCTTATGTGTTCCTACGTGTTGTTACACATTTCACACTCGATTTTCACAGTCTTTTCGATTTATTTGCGTACCTCAACATTCACGTTGAGGCTTATTAGTGATCGTGCGGTTCTGTGCGTTATTTATCTTGAATTTTATACGTTTTAAAAAATGTTCAAATGTTTGTAAATATATCGGACCAAACTGTGTGGTCATAAGTCCGTAGCTTACAAACTACTTAAACCTAGGTAAACTAACCTAAGGACAAACACACACACCCATGCCTCAGGGAGGACTAAAACCTCCACGGCGAGCAACCGCACGCTCCACAGTGAGGCGCTTTAGACCGCTCGGCTACTCCACCGCAGCTTATATGTTTTAATACCCCACCATGGATCCTTGCCCCTTCTATCTGCACAAGAACAGAAACGTTTCCCTATCCTCAGCCAGAACTCAGTCCTACATCCTATTCATACGTTCCTGCCTAGCTCATGGTATCCCCCCAAATGCAGTGGCGTAGCTACCATAGGACTAGGCGGGGCAGTGCCTCGGGGCCCCCGAGCTCAAGGGGCCCCTCGCCCTCCGTGATCAACGTTCGAAAAGTGTTACAGTACAGTTTTTTTATTTTATTATTATTATTCTTGTACTGTCCATCATCTCCCCCTCCCCCGAACTAAGTTTTCCACTGTAACCTAATGGGCCACCGGGTGGCGGAAAACTCCACAAGATGCCACTCAGTGGCGCTGCTGACCGGCCAAGCCAACAGTTGCTGTGTACAATAATTCTGTCGGCATCGCAGCAGAAGTAGCGGCAGCATCAAAGCTGCTCACTGCAACAGCTGAGCCTTACAAGTATTGCGCCGTGCCGCTCGGCGCAGTGTGGAGGATCGCGCGCCTCCTATTACTGTATAAATACATTCACTGTACACTACTTCTTATTGCCAAATATAAGTGTAGAGTTCGATTATCCCAATAAACCAATTTTCCGAACATTCATGTCACCCAATTACTTAGGTTAATCGACGTTCTACTGTATGTAATATTTTAGATGAATGAATGATTGTCGATTTAGAACTGTTTGAACCCTGTTCAACAAACCTCAAACGCACAAAATTGACCCAATCTCAGAATGTAAACTTAACAAGGTCAATTGCTTGTCCACTAAGAGTGGACCCTGCCGCCATTAGCGTGTTGTCGGTTGAAGTCGGAGTTGCTAGGCTGCCAATCTTTGAGAAATAACAGTGAATGGCGCTGAATTAACTGCAGTTTGAAACTTCCTGGCAGATTAAAATCGTGTGCCGAAACCGGGACTCGAACCTGGGAAGTTTGGAAAGTAGGAGGCGAGGTACTGGCAGTTGTAAAGTTCTGAGGACGGATCGTGTGTGGTGTCGGGATACCAGACAGAGCGCTTGCCTGCGAATAGGCAAAGATCTCAGGTTCGAGTCCCGGTTCCGGCACACAATTTTAATCTGCCAGGAAGTTTCATATCAGCGCACACACCGCTGCAGAGTGGAAGTTTCATTCTACCAGCAGTTTGTTTGACAATGCAGGGTTTAACCACATTTAAGTATTAAAGACTCTACAATATATTATTTCAAAACGGTGCTATTATGGTAACTCAACTGTTTGTGTAGTGAATTCCCCCAAGGGAGTGCTCCTTAATCGTAGATACCAATGTAGTGCTGTAACCAAATTCATTCTAAAATTCATGCAAGATGAAGAGAAAATATGGACCGTAGATGGTTTTGTGAATTGTATTACTGATCGGTGCCTCATCAGTGAAACAGAAAACAGCTCAAGTGGTGATATATATGGCTGTATCCATAGAGACTCTTACAAGCTGTTCACGTTTTAAGTAATGTATTTGATGTTTCGACGAAGTGCTATGTTGCACGTGCTACTTAACGTAAGATGAGCCTATTGAAACCGGCCATCATAAAATAAATAATTATTTTGCGATCTTGGCTTTCTACTTTTGAAGATAATTAATCTATCAGATCGCCTCCACAATCTGCGATGTGAGGTAATGTCGTTTGAGGTACATTTCTACCACACACTGTTTGTTTATTCTGCCATTTAACAGTTTAGTTACATTCACGGATCAGAGATTTCATGTAATAATTTCTTTTTTAATAGTGAATTGTGCATTCAAGACGCTGCCCTCTATTCAACTGTCACGATAATAAACGAAGATGTGGACTTGTTATTTTACTTATTACTTCTTCTTAGACAGACACTAATATATATTTCATGAAACATGGCAGGAGCGCAGCTCAATCCAAAGTGTTTCATCAAACAAAACCAAAAATTTCCTTTTGCTGAAACCATCCTACACGAATATTTCCCGTGTTTTCCTTCTTTGACTGGGCTATCAACGAAATTAGGCTGATGGGTACGGAGCAATGAGCTAACGGCGCAGTAGTTCAGTGGAGTGAGTTGTCGGCACTAACAAGTCCGCCCTCCGCCTGCTGTCACCTTAGACTCGCGAGTTCTGACCTGACCATTCCTAGTTTGCTTCGCGGCAGGGTCCATGTTTTCTTGGATGAGTAATACTTCATCGTTTATTTTTTATTAGCTTCTGCTTGTAAACTCATCGCTTACTATGGGGCAACTTCGAAAACTATCCCATGTGGTCGTTCTATCTGTTTGTCCTATACAGGTCCAACTCTATCCCTCTGCAAAATTTCATCCAAATCGAAACAGTAATTTTTCGTGAAAGCATAACAAACTAACTTTCACAGTTATGTTAAAGAGTACGATTAAAAATCTGTTGTGAGACACATAATAATTTACTTAGTAGTATTTAGGTATCTCGTATTATGTCTTCCAGTAGGCGGTGAGGAGCTGATGATGTAGTTTCGTATCTCTGTAGTTTTAGTTTAAAGAGATCCCCAAAGTCATTTTTGCCCCGAGGCCCTGGGTGAAATAGCTACGCCACTGCCCAGATGGCTTAACCATTAAAATACTCATCTCTGTTTGTAATCCCTCCCTCCACAATGCTCTCCATCAATTCAGATTCCATCAATCCATAGCAGTCACAAACCTAATCCTGCAAATCATGAAAACCAGGTCCAAACAGCCTCCATCTGAAAAATTATGCTCTTGCCCTCCAAGTGCTATAGCAACATTCACAACACCCCCTCAAAAAAATTCTCTAACCTTTTCACCTCCCTCTCCCACCCAGGTTTACCATTATCCATCCCCTCAACAAGAGCCTCCAAACATAACCCACAGCCCCTCATAGCTGACAAGCCTTGCCTAGCAGACCGTTTACATTTACCACACCCTCAGAAACTCCCCCACATAACCACACAAAATCCACAACCTAAACAGATCAGACACACAGTCATTAACCTCTCCTCAAAAAGTCTCAGTCCAATAGAAGTGTCCGTCCTTTCCAAAGGCCTTACCTTCTGCTCCACTCCCAAATTCAGGATCTTCTCTCCTTCTCTCAATCCTTACAATGGAAACACCATTTTTCTACCAACCCCACCATTCAGACACATACCAATAACAATATTGGACAGTGCCTGACCCAGTTCATTCCTCCATCCACTTTAGGTCCACCCATGCTGACCCCAAATCATCTCCTTCTAACTTTTTAGAATTTCCTACGATCAAACCTGCCCTCGCCATCTTTCCCCAAATCCCTAAAAATGGATACCAACCTCACACCCACAGAAAGAAATGCTTTTCACCACCTCAAAACTGATCCTGACCTTATAAGCCTAACTGCTGACAAGGGCTCCACCACTGTGGTTTTAGACTGAATGGACTATAGCACAGAGGGTCTCCACCTATACACTCTGCCTCAATTATCTCGTTCCAAAAACTCAACAGTATCTCCAGTACCTCCACCAATCCTAAGAACCATCCCAAGACCTTTCCCCAGAGTCAGTCTTTCTCCTCACCCGTCCTACACCCCACACCCCTACCTTCTACATGCTCACCAAAGTTCACAAACTCAACCACTCTGAACGTTCCATTGTGGCCAGTTATGGTGCCCCCACTGAGAGAATTTCTACTCTTGTGGACCAACACCTTCAGCCTATTACCCACATCCTGCTCTCCTATACAAAAGGTACAAACCATTTCCTGTGCTGACTCTACACAGTCCCCGTTCCTTTACCACCTGGTAGCATGCTTGTTACAGTTGATGCCACCTCCCTCTACACTAACATTCCCAATGCTCATGGCCTTGCTGCTGTTTAACACTACCTCAACCAACTGCAAGCCCACAACGTTCTTCTTAGTTACCTTGACCAACTACAACCTCACACGCAAATTTTTCTCCTTTGAAGGCATCACCTACAAACAAATTTACGGTATAGCAATGGGCACCTGTATGGCACCCTCCTATGCCAACCTGTTCATGGGCGATCTAGAGGAATCCTTCCTGACTACCCAGAATCCCAAACCCCTCATCTGGTTCAGATTCATTCATGATATCTTCATAATCTGGACAGAAAGTGAGGACACACTATCCACATTCTTAAAAACCTCAACACCTTCTCCATTCACTTCACCTGATCCTACTCAACCCAATGAGCCACCTTCCTCGACATTGACCTATTCTTCAAAGATGGTCTTATCAGTTCCTTCATCTACATCAAACCTACCTACCATCTACAATACCTCCATTTTGACAGCTGCTACCCATCTCACAACAAAAAGTCCCTTCCATACAGCCTAACCACCCATGGTCATTGCATCTGCAGTGACAAGCAGTCACTCTCCAAATATTCCAAATGCCTCACAGAGACCTTCACTGACTGTAGTTACCCTCCAAACCTCATCCAGAAACAGATCTCATGGGCCTTGTCTGTCCTGTTACCCACCATCTCCCCCACACCCACCACACCCACCATCCAGGTTTTTGCTATCTTTCATCCTGTCCTGAAATGATAAATACCCTACCCAGTATCCTCCTCACCCCCCACCCCTCTACAGTGGTATTCTGCCACCCGCCAAACCTATGTAATATCCTTGTCCTTACCAACTTCATCCCTGCTCCCAACCCCTTACCCTATGACTCGTATCCCTGTAATAACCTAGACACAAAACCTGCCCTATCCACCATCCAACCAACACTTACTCCAGTCCTGTCACAAGCATTTCCTATCTCATAAAAGGCAGGGCAACCTGTGAAATCAGTCATGTTATCTATAAACTGAGCTGCATCCACTGTGCAGCTTTCTACCTGGGCATGACCAGCACCCAGCTGTTTATCTGAATGAATGGCCATAGTCAAACAGTGACCAGGAGACAGCTAGACCATCCTTTTGCAGTGAATGCAGCACTGAATAGTGTGCCTCACTTCAATGACTACTACACAGCCTGTGCCATATGGATCCTCCCCACAAACAATAGCTTTTCTGAACTGTGCATGTGGGATCTATTCCTATAATATATCCTACACTCCTGCAATCCCCAAGGCCTGAAACTTCACTAGTTCCTGTCTTACCACCCTTCTCCCCCTTTTCCTGCTCATACTTTATGCTTACATTCGTCTCCCATCCCGACACATATTTCAATCCCTTCCCTACCATCCGCACTGTCAGGCAGCACGGGCGTATTCCTCCACCCTTGCCGTGCATCCCCCATCCCCCCTGCTTCCCTCTCCTTGCCACTTCCTCACACCCACCACTGGTTGCTCTTGTGTAGGATGTGCTGGGTACTGCAGACTGGCCACAGCGGCCAGAGACGGCAGTCATTTCTATTGACTGTGTGTATGTTTGTGTCTCTCTAAACCAATGAGTCAAAAGGTCTAATGTTGTACTATATTATTTGTGCCTTTATGTGGCTCATCGGACGTCTTTATTGTAAAACAAATGTTTGAGATGCTGAGATTTCCGCTAAGAGGCAAATCAGTTTTTTCCATACTTTTACTACTGTTACACGCAATACACAATTTATGCAGGGAATAATCTATACTATAAAGTAAAAGTAGTATAAAATATTTGTATTTAACAATCCAGATTAAATTAGGTGAAGCTCTATATAGTTTCCAATGAGTATCTCAGCCATTGTTCTCAGGAGTTACTGTCTGTCTGTCACTCATGTTGATAATGGTGCAGATAACTACTGTAATGTAAAGAGCTTTACATCTATTATTGATTTGACTTGGTAACCAAGAATATTTAATACAGTTTCGTGCTGTAAAAGACTCTAAGGATACATTCAGTATTATTGTTTTTAATAATACATGTTAGTGTCCCGACTCATTTGGACAGAAAAAGTGTGATATACCATACTGACATATCATTGCATCCCTCCACAAAATAATTTAACTAAGAGACTTGAAAAACTATAAAATAATTCCTTCTAGTATGAAGCCTTACTTCAAGAATAACATTAAAGTTCATGAGTACAATATACTGGAAATTGTTGCAGAAAGAATTGTCATATTTCTCAGTTTGACAAAGCTGAATGTTATAACTTAATGTACAATATGCATAAACTTGTCTTTTAATTTATGATTAATTTGAATGTTTATTGTACTGCTTTACAGAAACCTGTTAAACTGTGCATCTGATATTGTCTCTATACCTCCACTAGCTAAAGAGGCAATCGTAGTTAATGATACTGATTACCCTTTCTATGTGGACATCGAGCCCAGCTTGATAACTATGAGGATGAATGTAAGATTTTCTCAGTGTACAAATTTTATTAATGCAGAACAGCAAATAAGTACTAACAATATACTTTTATTTAGTTCAAATCAGGAATAATGAACACACTTGAAAGCTTGATTATACTCAGCCAGGCTCTCTCCATTCATTTGATATCTGGTGAAAAAGATGTGAAACTACATGCAGAAAATGTTTCCTTGTGGTTAAAGGTATGTTTTTTCTACAGTTCAGTGCCCAGCTCATTGAAAGTATTTGCTACCTTTTGAATAATTTTTTACAGAATAGAAATCTGGACATAATTTTAAAAAAAATTATGGCAGATAAGAATGTAGGAATTAATGCTTGATGGTGGATTATTGAATTTACATTTTTCTCTGTAGTAAAGACCAGTTGTACTTACACAAATAGCCAAATACTTTTTTTCTATATAATACAACATACTTAAGTTAATGCATAATCCTGGATTAAACATAAGTACCTCTAGAGTGCAAGTCATCAATAATGTAAAATGAATATTTTATGTATATGGTACATAATAATTACAATATGGTACTCTTGAGCAGATTGATTTGTATAGCCATTAAAACATTTGCCTCGGTGTAGCTGTGATATAGTATACAAGCAAAGCCATAGACAGGCATGTAGAAAAGACAATCACATTCTCACAGCATGTTTTGGCCGCACCTTTCATTCAACCGAGCGAGGTGGCACAGTGGTAACACACTGGACTCGCATTAGGAAGGATGGTGGTTCAAATCCACCTCCGACCACCCTGATTTAGGTTTTCCGTGATTTCCCTAAATCACTCCAGGCAAATGCCGGGATGGTTCCTTTGAAAGAGCACGGCCGATTTCCTTCCACATCCTTGCCCAAACCTTCCGAGCGTAAGCTCCGTCTCTTAATGACCACGCTGTCGACGGGACGTTAAACTCCAAGCTTCCTTCCTTCCGCACCTTTCATGAGTAAATGATACACTTACATTCCCATAACCACTTAGACATATATCATGCACACATGGCCACCACCTGCTAGAGAGGCCAGAGATAGTAGTCATGTATGATTGAGTTACGTCTGAGTGATTGTGTGAATATATGTGTTTCTTTCTCCGATGAAGAATGTGGCCAAAAATTTAAGTTATGGACAATGATTGCCTATTCTGTGTGCCTGTCTGTGACTTAACAATCATTGTTACAGTAAATTGCTACCTATTCTCTCCAACCTAGACTTTTCATTTTAGTATATGAGGGATGTTCAAATAAAAAGGTACCGGTACGAAATGTCTTAACAACCAAACCAGCTGAAATATCAATATGCTGCTTTGGGGTAACATAGTGTGACATCTTGGGATGCAAAGCATATGTTGTTACCTTCTGCTAAAAGATTCAAGGCTGTGCCCTCAGCAGGCAAGTTGATGCTCACCATCTTTTTCAATGTCTGAGATCTGATACTTGAACTCCTTGAGCACAGAAAACCCATTAACAGACATGTTCTGTGAAACACACTATAGCCTACACAAGTCCATCATGAGCAAATGGCCTGGGCTGCTCAAGGAAGGAGTCATTCTGCTCAATGTTAACGTGTTTCCATATGTCTCCATGGTCACAAAAAGTGTACTGGCTAAGTTCAATTGGGAGCAACTCGAGAATCCGCCCTACAGCCCAGAAATGTCGCCCCATGACTTCCATCTGTTTGGTCTGTGAGAAAAACTTCTCCAAAGGAAGGGCTTGAACTTGGATGATGAACTGAAGGATACAGTAGAGGACTAGTTAATGTCACAGCCTCAGGAATTCTGGGAACAGGTTAAACAATTGGATAATTATGCTCAGGTCTCTGGTGATTACTTTTGAATAAAGACTTCAATTATACCCATTTACAAGTAAAAATTTAATGAACAGAAGTTTGGGTGCAGGCAAATTGTGTGGATAAAATAATTCCTGTAGAAAAATCAATATTAAAAATAAGAATAACTTTAACAAAGATTTAAAGACACTTACATTGATTCAGAAAGATGTCCACTATTCGGGAATAGAGATATTTAATGACATGCAGCCATAAAAAGTGTCCCTCATAATAAAATTCCCTTTAGAGAAGTTTAAAGGATTTACTGGTGGCCTGTTACTTAGCAGAACTGGTTGCAGTATGTATCTCTTTAATAATATTACATATTGTAAATATTGCATACAATATAATAATGACAGTTTAAAACTCATTGCAAAGATATAATGATGAGATATTACAGGCATATACAAAAAGAAACACACATACAACACTTAACATATCCGCTATGCCCTTCTTCAGAAAATAGAACATTCACACAACACAGTAACACAACTGCCATCTCTTGCTGTCACACTCTGACTCACACTCTATGGTTTGGAAATAGGGGTGAGGGGGGGGGGATAGGAAGGTTGAATCATGGTTGTGGACATGAATACACCACAGGCTTACACACCATTTAAGATGGGTGGAATGGAGTGGGGAGGTGGGTGAGGGGAGGAAAGCGAATCAAACACACACACAAGCATGCCCATGCGACACACACACACACACACACACACACACACACACAGCACACAAAATAGGAGAGGTTTAGGATAGAGGGGATAGGAACTGTTCGGTGTGTGAAAAAGGGGGAGTTATCATAGGTTGAAGCCTGCATAATTTTGGAATCGGCAAATGTACTGTGCAGTTCAGAAAAGCTGGTGGTCAGTGGAAGGATACAAATGGCCAGGGTTGTGAAGTAGCCACTGACATCAGGCATATGCTACACTGCATGTTGTGCAACAGGGTCGTCCACTTTGTATTTGGTCACAGTTTGGCAGTGGCCATTCATCCTAATGGACAGCTGGTTAGTGCTCGGGCCAATATACAAAGCTTGCAGTGATTGCACCACAGTTGGTAAATTACATGGCTACTTCCACATCTGGCCTGGTCTATGGTTGGGTAGGATAAGTCTGTGAAGGAACAGGAAGTGCTGGGTGGATGAATTGGGCAGGTTCCACAGGGATATGATACCTGTGGCAGTGGTCTAGGTCTCTGGGTGGCACGTAGATGGACTAGGATGTTATGGAGGTTGGGAGGGCGATAAACACCACTTTAGGAGGGGTGGGAAGGATCATGGGCAGGATGTCACTCATTTCTGAGCATGACAAACAGAAAATCAAAACCTTGGCAAAGGATGCAGTTTAGTTGTTTGAGTCCAGAGTAATTCTGGGTAACAAGGGGAGCACTCTTTTGTAGATGGTTACTGGTGGTAGAGGGAGGATTTGGGGTGTGTGGGAATATGGCATGGGAGAGCTGTTTGCGGACTAAGTCTGTGAGACCTTCAGCATACTGAAAATGGAAGTTCTTGGCACTGCAGATACATCATTCACAGGTGGTCAGGCTGTAGGGGAGGGATCTTTTGATGTGGAAGGGGCGGCAACTGTCAAAGTGTAGGTGCTGTTGGTGTTTGGTTGGTTTAATATGGACAGAAGTGTGGAGAGAGCCATCTGTGAGAGGGAGGTTGATATCCAAGTATGTGGCATGGTGGGTTGAGGAAGACTGTGAAGTGGACAGTGGAGAAGGACTTGAGGTTTTGAAGAAAGGATGATAAAGTGTCCTAGCCCTGAGTCCAGATCATGAAAATATCATCAATAAACCTGAACCATGCCAGTGGTTTCGGGTTATGGCATGCTAGGAAGGATTCAGATGGACCATAAACAAGGTGGCATAGGAGGGTGTGATGCGGTGCCCATGGCTGTGCCACAGATCTGATGGTAAAAGTAGTTGTTAGTTTCAGATAAAGTTGGTGAGGGGTATGAGGAATGTGGTACTGTGCATGAATTCAGTGGGACCTTAGGAGAGGCAATATTCTAGAGCCATGAGGAATGTTGGTGTATATGGAAGTAGCATCCACTGAGACAAGTAAGGATCTAGGAAGTATGGGGTGGAGATGGTGAAGAGTCAGTGGAGGGAGTAGTTGGTATTTTTGATATGGGAGTATAGATTTGGAACAAATGGTTGAATGTGCTGGCCAACAAGGGCTGAAATTCTGTAGGTAGGAGCATAGTAACAAGCTACAGTTGGGCGTCCAGGATTATTTGGTTTGTGGATTTTGGGGAGCATGTAGAAGATGGGTGTGTGGGGTGCTGTTGGGGTGAGGAGAGAGATGGATTCAGGGGTGGGAGGGGCCAAAAGGATTTTAATGGGAATTGGAGAGCTTGTTGGACTTTGGGATTGGTTCTTTCTGGCACAACTTGTACATGGAAGAGTCAGAGAGTTGGTGGAGTCTTTCAGCCAGGTAGTCACTGTGATCCATAGCAACAATGGAGCCATCTTTAAGTGCACAGAAGATGATTATGTCTGAATTTATTTTGAGGTTGTGGATGGCTCTCTTTTCTTCTGCAGAAAGGTTTGAGTTTCTAGGAAAGGACTTGGGGAAAGATAGTGAGACCAAATTGGAGGTAAGATAATCTTGGAGGGTAACCAGGGGCTTGTTAGGTGGTAGTTGTAATGTTCCATTCTATTTTGGTTAATTATTGGGAACACTACAATATAGATGCATTGAAAATTAATTTCTTTATTTACACATATCTCATTCTTAATTTATTATTATATGTATCTCAACTTCTTTTATTAAAATTTGGTTCCATCCAACAGAACTAACTGACATAATTTTGGACCAACATTGAGTTAAACTCTCTCGAACTAACACGGTCTAAACGTCCATCACCTTCTTTCGGAATGACTCAAACTGAGCCCTAAAAGTTTCCTGAATTACGGAAAGTTTTATTAGTTCACAGTCTATTACGAAGTCATTCCACTGTAGGTGAAGTTGAACTTATCTTATATGCTGGCTGAAGTCCATTGCGTTGTGAGCTTTCTTCGGCATTCACTAAAACATTTGATTTTACAGGATCTTTTCGTAAATTAAAACCATCTCAGTTGATATGGAAACGATTTTATTTCCACTTAAACATTGCACAATAAAAAAATGCAGCAGCAAGCCAACAGAGCTGCTTACAGGTTTCTGCCCACTCACAAACTCTAAAGCAGACTGAGTAAACAATGGTTTCTCTCAAACATCCCTCCACGCAACTGCGTAATAAGATTGATGACAAAGTTTTGTAATTCAAAATTAAACAGTATTCTTTTACATTAAATATGGCAAAATACAGAAATTAAAATATTACATTTAAGCTTTGACTATTTATGTCAATGTATGTACTTGTTTCATGAAATTTGTATTTAATTATGGTACACAAATTTAAAGTCATTCTTTTGACTAGTGTTTAGTGTTCAAATTATTTACATTATTTGTGTTTTCGAAGTGCACACATATTTGTTTTGCCAATAGTGTGAAGGCGTATTATTATTGTGACATGGAATTTTAATGTGTTTTAGTTTGCGGTCAAATTATTTATTAATACGGATTTGTATATGGTTGTCTTAGTTTTGTTAATTTCGAAGATAGTTTCTTAGTACCAAACGGATTATTAATTTTAGTGCATGAAAAATTATCAGTATTTAATTTAGGATCTAGTGATATATAAAACATGGTCTGCCCTAATTTATTTAAACAAAAGGTATATATGAAATCATGTTGTGCAATAGTTATAACATGTAGCATTGTTGTTTTTATACAAATTAGTATCTATATAGGTTCAGCAATTTCCGAAACTAAGTGTAATGCATTTTTAGTGTTTGCAACTATTTTTTACGAAAGTATAAAAAACTGAAAATTACGTAAAAGGACAGCCAAAGTTATATTTAAATCAACGTACTATTTCTTAAAGGTATTTTACTAATAGTGTTAATAGAATTTCAAACAGAAGCGAAAATGTAAATATCACATGTCCGGTAATGAAGTTTTACTTTAGGTATCAGATATTTCGTGTTTCTATGTTGGCAACTGATTTTTAGGAGTGCACAACATAGCAGAAACGTTACAACGGACTTGAACTAACTCGAACTAACTTCACATCAGTCACTTGCTTCTGTACATATAATCTTGACAATATGATGCATTTATACATTGTTGTTATTATTTCATTGCAATCAGTACTTTTTAATTACAATGTAAGTTGATGGTTACAATCCAATTTCTCATTAATGCATTATCCGTTATATAACAGGGACATTATTTCTGTCTGCGTTATTAATTATATATACCAGTAATTACTTAAAATGTTTGTACAAGATAATCTAATTGTGACATTGATAATTATCTGGATATACATTCAGAAATGTTCATCATCAGCACGAAAGTATACAGAGATGGTTTAAAGTTACGCTTGTGATCTTTGTTACATAAATTTTAGATTTGAATTAATTTTTTATAATTTGCTTAATTGACAAAAGTATTAATTATAACAATGTGGTATTCATCAAATTTCTAGATTTGATTTTTAATTAAACAATGATAGTGATGCTGAATTCTTTAAGTCAATGAGCATTATACGTTTCTTAAATGAAATAGGACATGCTGTTAATACAAATGATTGAACTATGTTTGGTCATGCTGTAAATATAATGGTATGACCTGGAATGAACAGAGGACAGAACAATTGGTATCAGGTAGTTACATAAGGATTAAGTATCAGGTGGTTACATAACGATTAGGTATCGGGTAGTAGATTAAAGGACGGAATCGTAAGGTATAATTAAATATAACCTAATAAGAGGGCTAGGTTCACTAGTCCTCCGGATTCTGAAAGTTCTATGCAGTGCTTCGGGAACAGTAACAGAACACAGGCTGCTGGCCGGAATGTGTTTTTGTAATTAAGTGTCAAGAAGGTATTTTAAAAATGTTTCTCCATTTTACATTCAGAAAGGTGTTGGGGTATTGATGGTAATTTTAAATCTGTTAAATATCTCCATAATAGGACATTGTTAGTCAAAATGCCCAGTTCACAGGTAGTAACTCACTGGCAGAAAGCCAAAAGCCTTGGCAAATATTCATTGGAAGCAAAACTGCATATTTTTGAATATTCTACTGTAGCTACAAATTTATGTTCTAAGTCTAAATTTATTAATGGTGTCATGCCATTTACTGTATGAAACTGTATATACTGGGTTTTATCAAAGTTTAATGAGAGTCCATTTGTAGAGAACCACTTAATAACTTTCTTAAATATATCATTTACAATTTCATCAGTTAATTCCTGTTTGTCAGGTGTGATAGCTATACTTGTATCATCAGCAAAAAGTACTAGCTTAGCATCTTCGTGTATGTAGACTGGCAAGTCATTAATATATATTAAGAACCTTGTAGGGCCCCATTTTTGATAACTCCCTGGCTAGAGGAATTAATTGTTTCACCTATATCATGTGAACTGCTTATTTCAACTTTCTGCACTCTTCCAGTTAAGTATGATTTAAACCATTTGTGCACTGTCCCACTCATACCACAATACTTAAGCTTATCTAGACGAATCCCATGATTTACACAATCAAAAGCCTTTGAGAGATCACAAAAAATCCCAACTGGTGATGTCCGGTTATTCAAAGCATTTAATATTTCATCAGTGAAGGTATATATAGAATTTTCAGTTGAAAAGCATTTTTGTAAACCAAATTTGCATTTTGTTAGAACTTTATTTTTACTAATATGTGAAGCAACTCGAGAATACATAACTTTTTCAAAAAATTTTGATAAGGCTGTCAGAAGTGAGATGGGCGGTAGTTGTTGACATCGGATGTATCCCCTTTTTTATGCAAAGGTTTTACAATAGCATATTTCAGTCTGTCCGGGAAAGCACCCTGCTTTAATGAGCTATTACAGATATGACTGAGAATCCTACTTATCTCCTGGGAACAAGTTTTTAATATCCTGCTGGAAATGCCATCAATTCCATATGACCGTTTACTCTTGAGGGAGTTTATTATTTTCCTAATTTCTGAAGGAGAGGTGGATGGAATTTCAGTTGTATCAAATTGTGTGGGTATGGCCTCTTCGATTAATTGCCTTGCTCCTTCTAATGAATATTTAGATCCTATTTTCTCTACAACATTTAAAAAGTAATCATTGAAATTGTTTTCAACTTCTGACTTTTTGTTAATAAAGTTTTCATTTGGTTTGATGGTAATACCCTCTTCCTGTGCTCTTGGTTGCCCTGTCTCCCTTTTAATAATATTCCAAATTGTTTTAATTTTATTATCAGAGGAGCTAATCTCAGACGTGATGCTGATGCTCCTTGTTTTTTTGATAACTTTTCTTAATGTAGAACAATAGTTTTCATAATATTTTATTGTTTCTGGGTTATTACTTTTTCTTGCGGACAAATATAGTTCCCTTTTTTGGTTACAAGATTTTTTATTCCTTTAGTAAGCCATGGTTTTTTGCATGGTTTCTTACAATTAAATTTTACTAATTTCTTGGGGAAACAGTTGTCAAATACCCTTACAAATGTATCGTGAAGTAAGTTATATTTTAAAATAAAATCATGTTCCTTATAACCCTCATCCCAGTCTAACTGCTGTAGACTTTCTTTGAAATTTCTAGTTGTTAAGTCATTAATCTAGCGCACTATTCTGGAGGACTGTTTCGAATTACTGAATGGAGCTATGTCATATACTGTTACTAGCTGTGCACTATGATCAGAAAGACCATTCTCAACAGGACAAGCATTTATGTTGTTAAACTTATCTTGGTCTATAAAAAAGTTATCTATCAATGTACTGCTGTTCTTTACTACCCGAGTAGGACAATCAATAACAGATATCAGATTGAATGAGCCAAGTAAGACTTCCAGGTCTTTCTTCCTATTACACTCTTTCAGTGAAACTACATTCAAATCACCAGAAATAATAACTTTCCCCCCTATCTGATAGGCAGCACAAGAAGGCATCCAAGTTTTCCAGAAATAACTGAAAGTTTCCTGAAGGGGACCTATATACTGTTAAAATTATAAGATAATCATCATTGAGTTTAAGCTGGCAGCTACAAGCTTCAGTATGCTGCTATACACAAAACATTTTTGTTTCTAAATTTTTGACACAGTGATAGCTTTTAACATATACAGCAACTCCTCCTCTTATCTTATTATCACTAGTTACATTTGAAGCTAATTTATATCCACTGACATTCACATTTTCCATACCAGTGACAATGTGATGCTCAGACAGGCATAGTATATCTACTACATTATCAGTTTCTATATCATCTAAACAAACCAAAAGCTCATCTATTTTATTCTTTAGTCCCCCAATATTCTGGTGAAAGATAGTAACATTATTTTTTACTTTACTTTTCTGGGAAACATTTGATTATTCAACATTTTTAGCACCAGCCTACCTGAGCTTCTCACTAGACACTGATCTTAGCCTAAAAAAGAAGTACTTCCATGAATTGCAGTGACCCCCCTTAAGGATTTTGCTATCAACCCGTCTATTTTTCCCTTCCCTTTCCTATTGAGATGCAGGCCATGCCTAGTGAAATACCACTTAGCAATAGCATCAACAGGAACCAAACATATGTCCGACAGTGTAGCCGCCCTAAGCAGCTGATCAATCTTCATATTGACCCTCCTGACAGAGCGCGTTCAATTGGGGTCGATCACACTGCATGATAGCAGGAAACAGTCCAACATTTGTCTGGCTTGTTGCAGGATCCTGCTTTCCAGCGCCATAGAATGGGTGCTGAGAAGGGCGGTTTCGATTTCAGGTCCACCACTATGCAAGAGTATAACTGACCTTTTTCCATGTGGGAGCTAAATTCTACATTGTCTGCAACTCGTGATACATGCCCTGGACATGATAGGATACATTACAGTATGTTACAGCACCTTACAGAACGGAACAGAGAAATGATTCTCTCACTTTTTAACGTCATTTGGGCGTCTGGTCATTTACCCAACTTTTGGCTTGAAGCGATTTTAGTACCTATTTTAAAACAAGGGAAGAACCATAAGAGCCGAAGTAGTTAACATAGCATCACTCTTACTAGCTGCGTGGGAAAGACCTTGCAGCGGATGGTCAGCTCCGCCCTGTCTGGATGTTAGAATCCAGGCAGGTCCTTAATTGTTTTCAGTGTGGGTTCAGGAAATATCGATCCACCTTTGATAACCTGGTCTTCCTGGAAGCAGCTATACAACAGGCTTTTCCGATCCAGTAGCACCTTTTGGGTATCTTTTTTGACATTGAGCACACCTACGATACTACTTGGAGGCATCTAATCGTCTGGCAGCTCCATTTTTTGGGATTTCGGTTGTCTGTCCCTATTTATTACGATCTTTCTTTCTCCAAGATATTTTAGGTACAAGTCGGTGACATCCTCTCTGATCAAGAGAACAGTGTTCCTCAGGGTAGCGTTTTAAGTGTTACTCTCCTTGCCATAGCAATCAACAGTCTTAGATCCGTTGTTAAGAGTCCTGTTCATTGTTCTCTATTTGTTGATGACTTCTCAATCTTTTGCTCTTCGTCTAGCCTTAGCCTTCGTCAGTTGCAACTCACTCTTCAACGTTTGGATGACTGGGCGAAGAAGAGTGGTTTTAAATTTTCACCAAAAAGTCTCTGTTTTTTCTTTTCAACAGTTCCTATTCTATTTTAAACTTACTTGAACTGTGGATAAGGGAGACTATTCTTCATTTTAAAGAAACTCGATAAGCCTTTAACAATAGATTTCAATATCATCTTTCAACAAAGAAAGGCGCTACCAAAATAACTGGCCCTTTCCGAGCATGTTATGAGAAGCAAACACTCAACTTCGTCTAGAAAAATTTTAAATTCTGCTTTATGCTCTCAAAGGAAAAAATACTCCGACTTCTGGAAGAATTAGAAATTACTAAGTACATGAAACAGCCCCCAGAACACAGTAGCATTGAACAGCTTATTACAAAATATCAAACTTTTTACGACATCATGTTATCTATCTTTTTATTTTATTTCATTTTTTTTTTTTTTTTTTTTTTTTTTTTTTTCAAAATGACCTCCTTTTGATAACTCATAACATCTTTCATTCTATTGCACCACCAAACTCGAAAAAAAAAAGAAAAAAAAAATTATAATTGTTTTACGACCACTGTGTATCATTTCACAATACAATAGATTCCTGACACATTCTTCCTCCTCCCCCACCAGCTTTCATTTCTTACACATCACACACATCTCAGACGCTCCTGGCTGGCCACTAGAAGTGCTGCACAGTTGAATATTTACAGCGTTGTAGTATATAAGTGTACTACATGTTACTTCTGTCGTTCTGCGTTTCTTCTAATGCTTGTAAAGGAAGTTCATTATTTGTTTGTGTATGTTGATGTATTAGTATTTTATTTTATAAGTATTATATTTGTTTGTATGAAATCACCTCTAAAAATTAGAGGAGCAAAATTGTCTATAATAGGAATTCGTCTTATGCAGACTGAAATTAAAGACATTTGTTTTACTGTACACCAGACGCATTTCGCATTATTTTAAACGCATCTTCAGTGGACTGTAAATGATATAAAGATTGTACTGTTTGTTTTGTATACGTAGATTAAAAAACAGTTTTAAAAAAGAACTTTGTGCACGTTAGTCCTATGCGTTTTTAAATTGATATTCGATCTACTCTAGGTGTTGTCTCTTCTTTACATCTCACTACTGTTTTCCGTCTTGTTGTCTGATGTTGTTTGGTTCCTGACGTGCTTTTTCCGGTAGTGTACGGAACTTTTCTCCTGTTTGAACTGAAGTGATAATAAATGAAACGGAAGTCCCTCCAAGTAAGTTCCAACTTTTTCAGAATTGCTCAGCATAGCCTTATCAGATTCGCTGCCTACTAGGTACACGGACTTTCGACGTAAATCAATGCTTGGTTATCTTACGCTTCGTGTAACGAAGTTCACCTCAGCGTTAAGTAACTGACACAATAGGGAAAAAATTATCGAATCCCCCCTCGGGCATGGATATTTGTGCCGTCCTAGTTTGTAAGTAGTTCATAAGTAGTTTGTAAGTTTAGGGACTGATGACCCCGTAGTTAAGTCCCATAAGCTTAACAAACATTTGAACATTTTTTGAAAAAATTATAGAATATCGGACTTCGCCGGATAAAAACATTAATTGCAGGTTCTGAAAATCAAAACAGTATAGATTGAATATAGGAAGGAGTTGAGTTTGAACGAAACTTATGTAATCGCAAAGCAAATCGTAATAATGACCAAGCATCTCCTTACGATTGACCACAGCTTGCTGAAAATAATGAATAAAAATATTGAGTATAGGAGAATGTCATTTTGAATTAAAAATATTTAAAATAAAACTGGGGGGACGGGGTTATTACAATAAAAAAAGGCACAGAAGCTCACACTTAGGCTGTATTTGTAGCCTGCGGTTGCTCCGCGGCAGAGGAATCTCGACGGTTTGGCTGTGCGCTGTTTCTCATAAGGACGCGTCGGGCCTATATATAGGTGCAGCTGCGGCCGCGGCCGCTCCGCTCTTCCGCTGCGGCGTTAAAATACCAGCGGCTGCACTTCCAAAGCGCTTACACGGCGACTAATGGGGCTGTTCGGCGCGCCATACATCTGGCCGCCAGATGGGAATAAAGTGCTTAAGGTCACTGCGGCTAAACCACCTGCTACAAAACCGTTTATTTGCATGTAATAAAAGGGTACATTTATATTAAAGCTATGTGATAATTTCATTTTTTTGGGAGGGGGTTCATCATCACACGGCTTATAACTGGCACATGGACAGAGTGAGATTGGGATGGAACGAAACCTATTTAAGAACCTCCTCCATGTAATTTTGTATACGTGTACCAAATTTCACGTTATTTGGTTGTCTAGATCGTGAGTTAAGGGAACAGACTAACAGACTACAAATGCGTTTTAGAGATTGCAATCGATGACTATAAGTAAAGTACTCTCTCCCATGCACCGAACGAAATTTTACGTAGACAGTAACCTTCATCTTGTTTTCAAGGTCTAGTGTACAAAATTTCATCAAGATTGGAGCAAAATTGTGGATTTTGGTGAAATCCATAAGTACCCTCCACCATGCACTGAACGATATTTTATATAGACAGTGCCCTTCCTCTTATTTTGAAGGTCAATTGTGCAAAATTTCATCAAGATCAAGTGCGAAGATATAGGTTTACACAGACACATTGAACACGCACTTTCACTTTTTATCAAATTTTCCGGTTGGTTTTCCAAAAACAATGGAGCGAAACCTGTTTAAGAACCTTCCCCATGTAATTTTGTGTATGTGTACCAAATTTCACGTTATTTGGTTGTCTCGATATTGAGTTATAAGAGAACAGACAGACAGACATTAAATGCGTCTTATAAGTATATAGATTTGGTGTACTATGTAAGTAACAGAGCCTCTATCGGATCTTTGCTATACTACGCTGCAATTCAAGCGTAACATACACCAGAAACTACAAAGTACGATATTTTTTCTTCCCCTGATCCGATTTTGATGAAATGAAGATTATATGTTGCCCTAAGGTACTCTCAGTTAACCTATGAAACCCCATGAAAGTTCGTATTGTACTCCTGGAAATTTGTTGTACTACACCATACTTAAAAGCACGGTATACACAAAAGCATCAAATTATTTCGTTTCCCATCCTTACCCAAACAGTCCGAGCATAAGCTCCGCCTCCAACGACCACGTTGTCGACGGGGCGTTAAACGCTAATATTCCTTCCTTCCTTCCTGAATATAAACAATATTTTTTTCGACTTGTCCAGGATATAACATGAATATTTTCTGTGGAGAGCCCATGCCTGAGCAAGCGATATAAAACTGCCCGTGTGAGAAACATGGAGATTTCAAATACACTCCACAGTATTGAGTCGCCCTGTGATTTATTAATCGTAATAGAAAATGCAAGTCCCACTGCAAACTGCACTCTCTTACAGTTAAAAGCCAAACCTGTCAGAAGCAATAGGTATTCGTCGTATGTACTCTGTTTCATTCTCTTCCTTTCCTTGGAGCTCTATAGATATCTATTGCTTCTTCCTACAGCGGTATGCGCTTCACAGTTCAAAGTTGCTTCAAATTTTTTAACAGCACTGTTATCTTTCAGGAATTTCCTTAAAGTCACCGGAATACATGATTGTCTTAGCAGTAAATAAGAAATGTAATAAAACATGATGCCTGATGTGAAAAGTGTGGTGTCGCACAAGTATGAAGTGCGCGCCACGTACTTGCGCCGCGCGCCGCCATGCACGCACGGCGGGGAGTTCTTATGACGTCAGCCACGAGCGCCCTCTGCTGCTACTCCGCTCGTGGCCACGATAGCTGCATCGGCCACTTGGGACTGAGATAGGAACCAGTTAACACTTGGGACTGAGATAGGAACGAGTTAAGACTTGGCTATCGGATAGGCCCTAGGAATCATCATTAGGCAGGCCTCTATCTAAACTATGTATCAGCATTCTGCAGTCAAGAACTATGTAAAAGTTAAGTATTACCAAGACCCCATGAAATATATATCTCGTTCTAATTTACTCTAGTGTTTCTAGTTTCTGCTGTCCCACTGGCTGGTCACCTCCGTACCTGCACAAGCGTGCATCCTTTATTCCTGTGTCGGTCTCTTTCTACTCGGCCACCGACACCAGGACCACCGGCGGAAACGAGACACAAAAGTGGCGACGTCGATGGGACACAAAAAAAGTTTTTACCCATCGCAGTATATATGATCTCATATTTACTTCTGTTATATGTTGTACAGTTGTATAATTTTTCAGGTATATATTCATTTGTATAAGTGCTGTATCCTGTTGTGAATGTAATTAGTAGTAAAGAAGTAATAGATTAAAACTTGGTGCGTGATGAGGCGGTTTTCCATGAACGTTACTGTTTATGTGCTCGTATCTCATGAACTACGTGTCGTACTATGATACAATTTAAAAGGTGCATTCAACTATATGTGTGTATACTGTGTGTAAAATTTCCTGCGGGTAAAATACGTAGTGTAGAAATTATACACTTCAACGTTATACCGAATGCCGTAGTTTTACTCCGTGAACAGCGTGAAAGTAGTAAGCGAGAAACATTTTCCCTTTCATCATTTTGCTATGGTTGTCAGCGAGAAAAAGTTTCCTAAAGATTTGAAATTACGTTTAAAGTTTGTTGCAAGTAGCTAAGTGCTCTCCTTCTTAAATAGTGGGCTGATAAAGTCACAGTATCACGTGCCACAATACGGAAAAGTTTTCATTGTTTATGAACTATCGGCCCTATTGCAAAATCGTTTCTTAGCTGACGTCTTCTATTCATAAACCACATAACTGCCAAATTTCAGCTTCATAGGTGACGTAGTTTTCGAGATTTCGTGTTTAGTGAGTGAGTGAGTGAATGAATCTATGAATGAGCGTCCTTTCGCTTTTATTGACATTGGAGGAGTTGTCTCTGACATCTTGTGGCATTGGTGGATTCATCAACCTTTTGAGCTATTGATTCATAAGATTCACTTTCAGTTTTCTGAGTATTAATATGACCTTCAAATTGCATTTGAGTAACTGATATTTCCTTTAGCCTAACAGAATTGCAAAATTTCTAAAGGCTAGCCTCGCTTCTGATCATATTTAAATTACTGACACAGTTGTTTATAGTCAAATAGCATGTGCCTTGCTTAAAACTAATTTTGCTTCTCGACCTTGAAAATATTCTAAACCAAGGATACAGTCTTCTGTCACAGCATCCACTACCAGAAAGGGGCAAGTATCTGTTTCATTATTCAGTTGCATGTGAACAGGTGTTTGGATTCTAACTCGCTTAGATCTAGCACCATCTACATCAATCGCTGATGTCCCTTTAGCCTTGACGTGGAGGATGTCCAATACTGCTCTTTAGAAAGCTAAACTGTTTCTTTCTTGTAACTTCGTTCACGCTATAACGAGGTATTACTGTTAGCCCCATCCAAATCAATCAACTGGAAATGTATAAATACGCAAGTAACTCTGTAGGCAAATACTAATTAAACTAAACATCTTTGCATAAAACAAATGGAATGTTCGTATTAACGAAGTTATTTATGACGAAAGTAACAAACATAAACAGTATGTAACTGTAGAATGAAACTTTCACTCTGCAGCGGAGTGTGCGCTGACAGAAAACTTCCTGGCAGATTAAAATTGTGTGCCGGAACCGGGACTCGAACCTGGGACCTATTCCTTTCGCGGGCAATCGCTCTACCGTCTGAGCTATCCCGACACGACTCACAATGCCGCCCCATAACTTTACTCCCGCCAGTACCTCGCCTTCCTCGCCTCCTACTTTCCAAACTTCACAGAAGCTCTCCTGCGAAACTTGCAAGACTAGCACTCCTGGAAGAAAGGATATGGTGGAGACATGGCTTAGCCACAGCCTAAAGGATGTTTCCAGAATGAAACTTTTACTCTGCAGCGGAGTGTGCGCTGATATGAAACTTCCTGGCAGATTAAAATTGTGTGCCGGAAATTCCCTGTGTTAAGCGGTGTGCGACAGGTTAAGATCGACCTAACAAAACATATCCCCTCTTACATAACTGTAGGCGGTCACCGTGGGATTGTCATATACGATGGACAGCCGAGGACTTGCGCTGGCTGCGGCGCGACAGGCTACGTCAGAGCGCAGTGTTTACAGCGCCGCGTGGCGCAGATACCAGCCGGGGAGGCCGCACGTCCCTCCGTGACAACGGCGCTGCCCCTGACTTACTCATCGGCGTTAACTGCAGTGCAAACCGCAACCCCATCTTTAGATGTCCCGCCACCAGACGGCAATGATAAATGTGCTGCAGCGCTGACAGTTACAGAATGCGTACCCGCAAGTTCAAACGTTGATGTCGTTTCAACTGTTGAAATTCCCACTGACACACGTATGGAAACGAGTGATGACGCAGGACCAAGTGAACCAGACCACGAACACACAGGTTTGAGTGAGGCCCTCCCAATACCTGGACCTCATGAAGTGCGGGAGTCGATGGATCCTGGATCTATTGATGAGAACGAGTCGACGGAACAACGGACTTCTGTTTCTGATTCATCGAAGGGGTCATCCTCGACAAAGAAGACTAAGAAACGGAGACGAGCACACCAGGGCGCTAATCAGTTCGCCCCATTACTGCGGGAAAAATCTAAGAAGATTATAAGCAAGATTCGTCATGAAAATTCTGTGACTTCTGATGTGAGTCAACCAGTCTCAGGAGCAATGGATGTCGAGATGTCTGCCTCTTCCGACTCGATTTTGCATCAAGGGTCGAGTGATGGCACAGCGTCTACCACGGCTACATAACTAGCACTGGCCCCATCTGTAGAAATAAAACAAGTAGAGGCTTTGCATCAGACCACATGTTCCAAATCCTGGGCAGAGGAAATGGAAGAAGCAGAGGAGAACGCTGACATGGCCGCGGAGACGGAATCTTCAACCATCTCGAGGGAGGAGACTACAACTGCAAAAGATAGCACTATGTTAACCAAAATGCCTCCTATTCCCAGTCACCCTAACAGGACAAATTAACTGCTGGAAAACCTTAAATCTATGAATCAGTCGCAAGCCTATAAAATAGCCACTCTCAACATGTATAAGTTCCGGTCAGGGTTGCGACTGTATATGTAACAGGATCTGTTACGTGCTGCCGACATTGACATCATATTGCTACAGAAAGTAGCTGCCATAGAACTCGAAAGAATTGCCGGATATACTGTTATCACCAAACCGGGAAGTGGAGCGGATCTCGGGACAGCTCTTTTGGCAAGAGAAAGCATCATAATGACTGATGTGGAGAAATTACCAAATAGCAGGGGAATTGCAGTCACAGTTCACCGCCGTCGCATAATTAAAGTGTATGCGCTATCCGGCAGTAGCAATCAGTGAGGCAGGGCAGAATTCTTTAGCAGTGAAATTGTACAGATTTGGAAGGAATTATGATAATCTAATACTTGCAGGTGACTTTAATTGTGTGCTGCACCGTAAAGACCAGACGCCCAGTTTCAACACATCGATGGAACTGAAACGCATTGTCAGTGATCTGCGTTTAATTGACACTTGGGAACACCTGCACGGCACGTTACAAGGATTCATGTATGTCACGAACCACTCTGCAAGTCGGCTGGACAGACCGAACAACTTACTTCTGCCGCGTACATTTCGAAATTTGACCGACAATTTTATCATACCATGCCACATACATATGTACAGTTAACATGTGCAAACGAGGCACGTACCGGGCCAGAGGTACGTGGAAACTGAATAACTCCATTCTCCATTATGTAAAATGCCAGCATGCATTTAATGATACATGGAGGGCATGTGAAAGTAAATCAGCACAATACAAATCAGTAACGGAATGGTGCCTCAAACATGCCAAACCAAGGATACGGAAAATATTTCAAGCATATTCACGAGAAAAGTATTACTGGCAACATAAGACTACAGAATTTTACTTCTCTTGCTTAAGAGAGTTATATAAATCGGACGCGACGATCATTGACAATTAAGTACAAATAAAGCGCATTAAAGCAAAACTTCTGAAACTTAAACGACGACAGTGTGATGGGTACAAAGTCCGGCCTCGGTCTGATAACGTGATACAGCAGGAAGAACCTTCTATGTTCCACACAATTCGTGAGAATAAGAGAGGCAAAAGAAAAATTATCACGCAACTCCAGTCACGTGACGGGACCACCCTCGTGCAGCAAAACGAAATAAAAAATGCAGTTCACACTCACCTGGAAGAGCAGCTGGCAACGGGAAGCAACGACGCAATAATGCAACAGGAGCTGTTACACAATCTTCAAGGGACGTTAAGTGACGCACAAGCCGAGAATCTCCTTAAAGAAATTGATGAGGAGGAACTGGAATATGCCATACAATGAAGCCCCAAAAACAAGTCACCGGGCCCTGACGGCCTCACTGAGAAATTTTATCATACTTTTCGATAACAGCTGCAGCTAAAATTATTAGCTATGTACAATGAATTGTTGCAGCCACATTTTATTCTGCCTAAAGAGCTGGTAGAAGGAATTGCAGTTTTCATCCCTAAACACCCAGGAAGCAGACATACTGACGATTTTAGACCTCTGACGCTACTAAACTGTGATTACAAAATCGTGGCACGAATTTTTGCCCATAGACTGAAACTGATGCTGAATACAGTAGTAGGCAGATACGAGACGTGCGTGGGTCTTGACAGAAAAATCCAACACAACTTATGTGAATACAGAGACGTGATCGCTACAGCACAGGCTTGCAAAATTCAGTGTGCCTTGGTATCTCTTGATTTTGCGAAGGCGTTTGATAAAGTGAACCATGCGTGCTATGGGCTTTCCGCAGCGCTTCACAAACTTCATAAGTGAAATCCTCAGTAAAGGTGTAACAAGAGCATTAGTGAATGGACAGCTCACAAAAGAAATTAGAATAAAGAGCTCGGTGAGACAGGGTTGCCCTTTGTCAATGGAACTTTTTGCTATCGCCATTGAACCACTTCTTCCTACACTGAACCAACGTCTACGATGATTGAGAATCAATGGTATTAAGATAGCCTGCAATGCAATTCTTAGTTACAGACGAACAGGAGTTAGGAGCAGCTCTCCAAATTGTTAACAAATACGAACTTGTCTCAGGGGCGAAGTTAAATGAAAGAAAATGTGGTTTTATGAACATAGGACGTGGGATTGCCGTGCAGCACCATGAATACTTAAATCCAGTATCTAAACTGACATGCTTAGGCATCGAATACCTGAGTGGTATATGGCAAACGATCGCTGTCAATTACAGAAATCTTCTCGCACGTCTGCGTGCATGCATACAGACCCTCTACATCAGGAAACTTGACGAAGTACAAAAGGTTACCCTCGCTAACGTTTACATAACATCAAAGATCAATCATGTTGCACAAGTTTTACCGATGCCACACGAGACAATGAAAGGAATTATGTCAGCTTTGAGTCACTTTGTCACTCGAGGGTACATCTTCAAAGTCAAATACGACACGCTCACTTTGGCCATTTGGGATGGTGGATTAAATCTTACGCATGTTGCAAATAAGGCACGGGCGCTATACGTGTGTAATATATACAAGATCTGGAAGACCTTACCAAACAGTTTAACAGCCCACCTGTTAAACGAGATCACGCCTATCAGTCTGCAGCCTCCAATTGACGTCCGACATATTCCGAGCGCTATGTCGCATTTTCAAACCTTTTTAGTCGAGTTGAGCTACCTGCAGCTAAACATGCCAGATGATGAGCTCCTGACGGTGCAGACAGTTTATAAGAAGTTAATGAAAAACAAGAACCGGAGCGTCATTGAACAAAAATATCACAATCACAGATGGCCAATAATCTGGAAGAACATCCACTGCCGTGATTTGACAACTGCGGTCAGAGCCTCCTGGTATCGCTTAGTGAACAGGAAAGTCCACACGAACTCCAAGCTATATTCCATACATTTGGTGGACTCACCTTTGTGCGCAACGTGCAACTTAATGGACAGCGACGAACATCTTTTTGTGTGCTCCAAGGTCCAAGAAGTCTGGAACTATATTCGTAAAAAGCTTGCAACCATCACAAGAACATCGGTTCTTCGCATTACACCTGACGATTTCTTGTACCCAGATACTATTCCGTACCCTAAAACAAAACGGAACTCTGTTAACTGGCTAAAGGGCACTTCGTCCACTATTTAATGTCAAGCACAACTAAAAGCGAAGAGGACTTCTGCATGTATATAGTTCAGGAACTTCGCCAGTTATTACGAAAAAAATATTACAAGCGAAACTATGCGAACTTTCTGGAAGCAGTTTTCAGAGAAGAATGCAGGAATTACTGAGAATCCCAGTCATTTGAAAACGTGGAACACGAAGATAGAATGTAACTTGATGTCCTTCTAATAAGAGCATTTTTAACCCTTTGATTTTCTGTTATGTCAAACACTTTTGTTTAATAAGTTCTACATTTAAATGGCGAGATTACGCCTTTCCTTTAATGATGTACTAAGCATTTCCCCTATGGGTTGACATTTATAATCATAAAAAAATCAAAACCTGGCAACTCACGATTCACGAGTTAAGAGAAGATAAATAAAGAGAAGAGGCAAATATATTAACGGAATTGCAAGAAACGATAGAAACAAAACGGTAACTTTCATTTTTCGAGAAAGCGAACTCGGAAGCGTTCAGAGAGCCAGAAAAAAAGTGTATTTGTCGGCGGTACGTCAGTTTTTTTATGTCATTTATGGTGGAAGCTTTTGATTTCTTCGTGGAAGTAATCCACTACCATCACCTGCAGAAGAAGAAGAAAGTGAAATGACTAAAAAGAAAAAAAATTGCCTGCAAAAAGGTCCCATGTTCGAGTCCCGGTTCCGGCATACAATTTTAATCTGCCAGGAAGATACAGATCAGCGCACACCCCGCTGCAGTGTAAAAGTTTCATTCTGGAAACATCTCTTAGGCTGTGGCTAAGCCATGTCTCCACCATATCCTTTCTTCCAGGAGTGCTAGTCGTGCAACTTTCGTAGGAGAGCTTCTGTGAAGTTTGGAAAGTAGGAGGCGAGGTACTGGAGGAACTACAGTTGTGGGGCGGCATCGTGAGTCGTGTCGGGATAGCTCAGCCGGTAGAGCGATTGCCCGCGAAAGGCAAAGGTCCCAGGTTCGAGTCCCGGTTCCTGCACACAATTTTAATCTGCCAGGAAGTTTCATATCAGCGCACACTCCGCTGCAGAGTGAAAGTTTCATTCTGGAAACATCCCTTAGGCTGTCGCTAAGCCATGTCTCCACCATATCCTTTCTTCCAGGAGTGCTAGTCTTGCAAGTTTCGCAGGAGAGCTTCTCTGAAGTTTGGAAAGTAGGAGGCGAGGTACTGGCGGAACTAAAGTTGTGGGGAGGCATCGTGAGTCGTGTCGGGATAGCTCAGTCGGCAGTCTCGGCCGAACCGGCGTAGCGGCCGCACGCGTGAGCGGAGCGGGTTAGCCGGTGCCGTTCGCTTTCTGTTTACTTCGCGCGCGCTATATAGTTTGCTTAGTAATGGAGTCACAAGTGCGAAAGTACACGTTAAAGTTCAGTTTCAGTTTTGGTGTTCAACGACCGAAGATCTATGAGTTCGACGACTGGTTTCATGAATTGTTCAATGTACCCGAAGAAGACTTGATTGGAATGGCTTACGACTTTATAAGCAACGTCTACACTATGAAGTTTAGAATCGACGAGCTGTGCCGACGGATTATGGACAAGACTAATGGAATTGCAAGGTGCAAGGCTTCGAATGGCGAGGTGAGTGATGTTACAATTACGTATGCTGGACTAGCCTTCGAACCGTAAAAGTACACCTATTACCGTTCGAAATTGAGTTCGACTATATTAAGCAGGCCCTTTCAAAGTACGGCACCGTTTATACTGTAACTGCTGACCGATGGGGTGGCAATATGCATTATAAAGTAGACAACGGTGTACGGTCTGTCAAGATTGACTTGCAATCTCACATTCCATCTTTCATAAACGTGTGTGGTTTCAAGGCCCTTGTTGTCTATGAGGGACAGCCCCGTACTTGTTCTTCCTGCAACGCGCCAGGTCATCTTAGAGCAGAATGCCCGCGTAGGCGGCCTGTTCAGCTCCCGGTCGAGAGAGACGCGGAAGGCGGGCAGCGCGCGCAGTACGCCAACACCAACAGTTCCCCCGCCAACAATCAGCAAGTCACACCACCACCTGCGGTAACTGTTACAGATAACCAAGGGTTACGCAATGAGCATTCAGCTGATAATGACCATAGGGGTGGGACCTCCAAAAAATCCAAAAAAGTAACATCTGATTCTCAGAATGAGGTGAAAAGCCAAACTTCACCGGAAAAAAAGAAAATTCCCGTTGCTCGTGAAGGTGCTGCCGCAGTCGCAAGTCAATTACGCCCAATCGCCCAACAGGTTGCAGAGAAGTTAAAAAATAGCGACTCAAACAAAATCGCAGCAACCGCGCCCACAGCCGAAGATGGCAGGGTTCTGTAGGACGATTCACAAAAAGTGACGGCTGACTCCTGGTGGCAAGAAATGGAGACAAATGAGGGCCCAGCATAATTTTACGTGTTTCTGGGCGTGTGAGTGTTTGTCATAGACGTATTTATTAGTTTTAAATCCCCCCTAATAATGAACGACACCTTTACATACAATATAACTACTATCAACATCAATAGAATTCAGAGCGAGGTAAAACTTAGTGCCCTGACGGACTTCCTCTACAGCACCAACGTAGACATTGGGCTACTACAGGAGTTGTGTGTCGAACCTAACGTGGCAGGATATGTTACCATAGCGGACATCAGCAAGGAAGACCATACAGGTACTGCCATCTTACTACGTGAAGGTATATCTCACACTAACACTGTACGACTTACAAATGGTAGAGGCATCTCCTGCATTATCAACGGCGTTCAAATCTTATGTTTGTATGCACCTTTAGGTAATAATCGTCGACAAGAACGCTCATCCTTTTACAAAAATGATGTCCCTTTTTTAATTAATGGCCATTCTGACAACCTCATTGTAGGGGGGGATTTTAATTGCGTCATTTCGCCCAAGGATCAAACATCACACCTCAATAAATGTTTAGAACTCGAACATCAAATTCATGGGTTTAAACTAATTGATACCTGGGAAAAGATTCACGGGGACCGTATTGCTTTCACCTTCATAACCGGCAATTCTGCCAGTCGGATACACCGCATTTATGTATCTAACGCAATGAAATATGAAGTAATGAACAGTGACATCGCGCCTGTAGCTTTCTCAGACCACAGTGTCCACCAGTGTTACATAAACCTACGGCGGCCGCAAGTATACCGTGGGAGAGGTTACTGGAAATTGAACACCAGCTTGTTACAAGGCAAACAGTTTGATGAAGAAATAGAACAAGCGTGGACACAAGCTCGACGTTCTCAGACGCAATACAGGTCGACTATTGAATGGTGGCTGTGTAAAGCCAAGCCTAAACTCCGGTCAACAGCTAAACGATATGCATACCAAAAATCCTATTGGCAAAAACAAACCATCGAATTTTACTTTTCATGTCTCCGTGAAATTTACCATTCCACTGAACTCCCGCTTGATGAAGCCCGCCGGCCGCGGTGGCCGAGGTGACTGAGGCGCTCCAGTCACGGTCAGCAGGGCCACTACGGTCGGGGGTTCGAATCCCCCCTCGGGCATGGATATTTGTGCCGTCCTAGTTCGTAAGTAGTTCATAAGTAGTTTGTAAGTTTAGGGACTGATGACCCCGTAGTTAAGTCCCATAAGCTTTACAAACACATGAACACATGAACATGATGAAGCCCACCGGCGTATAAAAAAGTACAAAGCCAAGATCACAGCCTTATACCGGAAGCGAATGGAGGGCACTATAGTCCGCTCACAACCGAAGGATGTTGCAGCCGAAGAAATAGCGTCACTTTACCACACACTCCGAACCATCAGGCGTGAAAGAGCTAAGCTAATAGAAGAAATTGATGACGGATTGGGAAATGTAGCTAAAAGGCAAAGGGACATATCGGCAAGGGTATGCAGTTATTTTAAAGACCTGTATGACATGCAGGAAACCAACGACAGACATTGCGACAGTATCGTCAATGAAATAGGCCCCGTAGTGACAGATGATGACAACTTGATTCTAAAGGCGCCCTTCAGCGAAGACGACATCAAAGAGGTAGTCTTCAACGCGGCAAACGGGAAATCACCTGGACCAGACGGACTTAGCGCCGAATTTTACAAACACTTCTGGTATATATTGGCCCCCACGTTAACACAGCTCACCAACGAAATGTGGCACCTCCCTGCTGTACCACACGAACTTAAGGATGGACTCATCATCCCCTTGCCCAAGAAGGGAAATAGCAAAAAGATACAGGAAATGGGGCCTATCACCTTACTTAATGCAGATATTAAAATTATAACAAAAAGTATCAAACAACGAATGCAACCGGTGCTACAAAAAATACTTGGAAGACACCAGCATGGGGCGCTGCCCGGAAGAAGCGTAATATCAGCCGCGTGTGAACTGCGGGATATCATATGTACACTGGCACACAACAACGAACCCGGCGCTTTGTTGTTCCTTGACTTTGAGAAAGCATACGACCGCGTGAGCCATGACTATTTGTTCAAGGTGATGTCGAAGATGGGTTTTGGAGAACGATTGCTACTCCTACTTCGGAACTGCATCTACCATGCATCGTCGCGAGTGCTGATTAATGGACATTTGAGCAACCAGGTATCTATTAGGAGGTCTATTAGACAAGGCTGCCCATTGTCTATGGCCTTATACGCCATAGCAGTCGAACCATTCCTTGACTGCATCAACCGGAAAATATCTGGAATCAACATAGGAATGGAAAAAGCGGTGTGTATCGCGTATGCTGACGACATTTGCCTTGCAGTGACATCCACAGAACATCTAGTCACGGTGAGGGACATAGTCAATGTCTATAATATGGCCAGCAGAGCAAAATTAAGCACTAGAAAGACAACGTTGTCCACATAGGTAAAGGTATAGGAAATACCACCGACCTCGACTGGTGCGAAACGAGAGCTCAACATAAATCTCTCGAAATCTACTGGAGTGCTACGCCAGATGTTATGATGACTAAAAATTGGACGGACATGTTGCACAAAATCAGAGCAACAACACAAATTTATTCAGATAGGGATTTGGACCTTCTTCAAAAAGTACACACCGTTAGAATATCCATAGCGAGCAGGTTGTATTACCTCGGCCAAATCTTACCTATTTCTAACCCACTTGCAGACAGCATACAAAAAGCGTTCTGTTGGTACGTCATGAGAGGCCACATCTTTAAAGTATCCTTCGACACCCTGACCTTACCGACAACAAGAGGAGGACTAGGACTAGTCAGCGTAAGACACAGGTGCCGTACTTTACTGATTAGTCGCATTTACAAAACGATTAATAAACAGACACCGAGCGTAACCAAGTTGCTAACGCTACGCTGGAAACCCACCAGTATGATGCCACCCATCCGCGAAACCTCAATACCATTGGCCTGTCGTCACATCAGAATCTATTACAATGAATTCAGCTACATACAGCATGCAGAAAACATTAATCTGCCCTATAGTAATACTAAAATATATAATTTCCTCGCAAGCAATGGTAGAGAAAACAGGGTTACAACAAAATATCCCCATGCAAAGTGGAATATCATTTGGCGAAACATCCATTGCCATGTATTGCCGTCACGCGTTAAATCAATGTGGTTTTTGATAGTGTATGGCAAAGTTCCAACAAACGAAAAACTCAACGCCATCCACCTGTGCCCCACGCCAGCCTACGCAGTCTGCGGGAAAGTGGACACACTCCTGCACAGGTTCTCCTGCGGCACCGCCGGCCAGATCGTGGACCACATGCGACGCAGACTGGCAATCATCGACCGCACGACGCCGCAAAACGTTAACGTCACTGAATTTATCAGACCAGACTCACTACGATAACCCAGAAAGAAGCACAATGCGGCTCTTTGGGTTTTAGGCCATACCGCCGCTTATGTAATTTATAACCGACAGGCAACGACTGCAGATTACTGTGCGTATCTTGAGTATGAACACACGAAGGTACTAGGACAAAATGATTATTCAATACATACGGCAATATGTTAAGGATCATGGTGCAGACATGATGTAAAGCTGAATGTACGACCTGGTTTAAATTTGTGTAGCAAACTCGGAATATCCAGCGCTATAGGCTTTCAGAGTTATGAGCAGACGCACGCAGCAGAAATGGGAAACCGACGTTATGTTACAAGAAACGGACCACATACAATAATGCACGAGAAGACGAACTCTAAAGCAGACATTGCGCTGCGAATAGTCCGAGAAGAAGTTTGAGATGTAATCTTTTTTATTTACTTTCGCCATTCCTTGAAGAGACTAGGAGGCGAATCAACAATTTTTTTTGGCAAGGAGCCTCATTTATTTATTTAATTATTTTCCTTTTATTGTTTTCACAAGGAAGACATGTCATCTAAGAAATAAAAAAAAAAAAAAAAAAAAAAAAAAAGTCGCTAGAGCGATTTCCCGCAAAGGCAAAGGTCCCAGGTTCGAGTCCCGGTTCCTGCACACAATTTTAATCTGCCAGGAAGTTTCATATCAGCGCACAATCCGCTGCAGAGTGAAAGTTTCATTCTGGTAACATCCCTTAGGATGTGGCTAAGCCATGTCTCCACCATATCCTTTCTTCCAGGAGTGCTAGTCTTGCAAGTTTCGCAGGAGAGCTTCTGTGAAGTTTGGAAAGTAGGAGGCGAGGTACTGGCGGAGTAAAGTTGTGGGGCGGCATCGTGAGTCGTGTCGGAATAGCTCAGTCGGTAGAGCGATTGCCCGCGAAAGGCAAAGGTCCCACGTTCGAGTCCCGGTTCCGGCACACAATTTTCTACATCTACATACATACTCTGCAATTCACCGTAAGGTGGGTGACGGAGGGTACACTGTACCACTACGAGCCATTTTCTTTCCTATTCCACTCCCAAATTGAACGAGGAAAAAAAGAATGCCTATATGCCTCCGTACGAGCCCTAATTTCTCTTATCTTGTCTTTGTGTTACGCGAAATGTAAGTAGGCGGCAGCAAGGTCGTACTACACTCAGCTTCAAATTCCGGCCCTCTAAATTTACTTAATAGAAATTCACGAAAAGAACGTCGTCTTTCTTCCAGCGATCCCCAATTGAGTTGCCGGAGCATCTCCGTGACACTCGCGCATTGGTCGAACCTACCGGTAACAAATCTAGCTGCTCGTCTCTGAACCGCCTCTATGTTTTCCTTTAAACTGATCTGCTGCGGGTCCCAAACACTTGAGCAATACTCAAGACGTGGTCGTTCAAGCGTTTTATACGCGGTCTTCTTTACAGGTGAAGTACATCTTCCCAAAATTCTCCCAATAAACCGAAGTCGGCTGTCCTCCTTACTCACAACTGTCCTTACATGCTCGTTCCATTTCATATCGCTCTGCAATGTTACGCCTAGATATTTGAATGACGCGACAGCATCAAGAAGCTCACTACTAATGCTGTATTCGAACATTATGGGATTGTTTCTCCTGCTCATGCGCATATCTTACATTTTTCTACATTGAGAGCTAGCTGCCATTCTTCGCACCAACTAGAGATTTTTTCTAAGTCATCCTGTATGCTACTACAGTCAGTTACAGTCGACACCCTTCCATACACCACAGCATCATCAGCAAACAGCCGCAAATTACAACTTACTCTGTCCATCAGATCATGTATATAGATAGAAAATAATAGCGGTCCTATCACACTCCCCTGGGGCACGCCTGATGATACACTCGTCTCTGATGAACACTCGCCGTCGAGAATAACGTACTGCGTTCTATTACTTCCAGCCAGTCACAAATCTGTGAACCTATTCCATAAGCTCGTATCTTCGTTAGCAGTCTGCAGTGTGGCACCTCGTCGAATGCCTTTTTGAAGTCGAGAAAAACACAATTCACCTGTTGCCCTTCATCCATGGCTCGCAAGATGTCATGTGAGAAAAGGGCAAGCTGAGTTTCACATGAACGATGTTTCCTAAACCCGTGCTGATTCATGGAAAGAAGCTTTTCCGTTTCAAGGAAATTTACTATATTCGAACTGAGAATATGCTCTAAAATTCTACATGAAACCGATGTCAACGATATTGGCCTGTAATTGTGTGGGTCAGTTCTCTTTCCTTTCTTATAAACGGGAATCACCTGCGCTTTTTTCCAATCACTAGGAACTTTGCGCTGAATTAAAGATTCGCGATAAATGCAAGCTAAGTAGGGGGCCAATGCCGCAGAATAGTCTTTGTAAAACCGAACTGGTATTCCGTCCGGACCAGCAGACTTTTTCGTATTTAGCTCTCTCAGCTGTTTCTCTACACCAGAAATACCTATTGCTATGTCCCCCATTTCGGAATTAGTTCGTTGATCAAATGATGGTACATTAGTGCGGTACTCCTGCGAGAAAGATTTCTTAAAGGTTAAATTTAGAACTTCTGCTTTCCGTTTTCTTTCTTCTATTACTGCCCCGCAATGATCAACGAGTGACTCAACAGTGGGCATTGACCCGCTTATCGATTTTACAAAGGACCAGAATTTTTTCGGGTTCTCGGAAAGATCTTTAGCTAAGGTATGGCTGTGATAATTATTGTATGCTTCGCGCATCGATCTTTTTATAGACGCACGAATCTCTACTAACTTTTGCCTGTCATCATTTGCGTGTTCTGTTTTGAATCGAGAGTGCAACAGCCTTTGCTTTCTCAGCAGCTTTCTAGCATTATTATTATACAACGGTGGATCTTTTCCATCCTTAATCGTCTTTACTGGCACATATTTCTCTAACCCTTTATTAACAATGTACTTAAATTTAGTCCACAATTCCTCTACATCCATAGTCCCGGAAGTAAACGATGCCCATTCATTTTCTAATCTGCCAGGAAGTTTCAGTATGTAACTGTACGTTTTAACAGCTGTAGCTGTGTGTCATACATTCGTGCACTTTAAAAGTCATAACTTTTATAGACGACTTATTGTTAGTGCCGAGGGTAGCTGTAGCTTTGGTAGTAAATTTTTTAAAGTAATCGGTTTTAATATTGACGGTAGGCCGCAACTTCTGTGCCAAGGATACTTACATAACTGTTATATGCACATCATGGTGTGCTATAGACCACGAAACCCGCAGTGCCTGAGTAAAAATTGGTTCTAATGACAGGTGTTAAGTGGCGTGATAATTGCAGCATAATTTTAATATTTATAATTTCTTCTGAATCACGAAGAACACTCATTGGAGCAAGGTCAGAACGTCTCTCATGTACCATTTTATTTCTAATGTAAGGTATTGACCTCTTTAGAATTGAAAAGAAAATATTTTTCAGAGCACGCTGTCAGTGCATATAGTAAGTATATAAATCTATTAGTCAAAAGGGGAAAAAACTATTCACCACACTGTTCAAATGCTCCTTTTTTCTTTCAAATGTTTCCACTGATTATGCTATATTTCACATCGATACAGAAATTCTGTGGTTTCATTTTCGTAAAATAAATAAATAAAAGAAAATTATTATACCTTTTGAATGCTTTCTTTTGTGCTGGATTCATTACTGGTTTTCTCAGGAAGAATCTTCCGAATCCAAACGAGGAAGAAGTTCTGGAATTACATGTTCAATATTTTGGATTTCATTGTTTTTATGTGACGGCAATTTTTAAACAAGCCCACATTGACCTTCTACGTCACTTCGCTGTTTTGGGAAATTTTTGTTAGTATAATTAACAACACGATAAACAGGCTATTTTCAATGGCGGTCTTTAGTTGGCATTATTGCGAGGGGACATCCCTGTTAGTAGCTTCTTGAAGTGCTACAAGTGTTACACGCTCTGCAGGAATCATTTTCGCAAATATTTCTACAGCCATAAACTTCTTCCACCCATTGTGTTTGTCACAGAGTGAGAATAATGTTAAATATAAATTGGTGATTTTACATAAAAGGTAAATGAAAATAAAAAACAAAAACATAAAAATTAAAAATATATATCGGTCCTGTAATGTTATCTTTAACTAAACTGACATGTTTCACATCAATACGAATTCTCGTATCATGATTTATGGAACAAGTATTAATCTAATCTGAGTCAATTTGATCCGAACATATCTTCAAAAGGTAGTCCCTAAGTTGAGTATAGCTATTTAATATGAAATGAATGCACTATAATTTAATTAAGAACGTGAGCCATACAGTGCATCAACTTGGCTCTGAGGGATTGTTCTGCAGTTGTTATCACTATTCATAACTCGTCACTGCAGCCGCATGAAAACCTTTCCCAATCATTTTTCCAAATTATAAGATGTGCGTTGTAATCGTTGTTGCCATTCTTTGATATAAAATATGTTCTCTGTCGCGAAGTACAAGAAATATCATCTCTGATAATTGATTGCCGACCGCGGTGGCCGAGGGGACTGAGGCGCTTCAGTCACGGTCTGCACGGCCACTACGGTCGGGGCTTCGAATCCCCCCTCGGGCATGGATATCTGTGCCGTCCTTAGTTGTAGGTAGTTGATAAGTAGTTTGTAAGTTTAGGAACTGATGACCCCGTAGTTAAGTCCCTTAAGCTTAACAAACATTTATATATGTTATGATAATTGATTTTTCAGATGAGAATTCTACACACTGAAAAGACTTGTTGCGTTCTCCGTGTTATTGTCTGGTTTCATCAGATAGTATAGTAAAAATCCGTCCGTCTTTTAACCTTTTAAGTAATTGTGCTTGAATGGTATTGCCACATAGTTTAAAATATTCCTGCAGAAGTATATGCCTACATGGCACTACAATGAAGGTTTCTTGTAGTTAAGTTAAAGTGGAGTTACTAAATAAATAAAAGAAGTTCTTGAAATACCTACACCAAAGATGACAAAGTCAAGATTCTAGGATTCGAAAAAAGAAAAGCTGGGGCCATGAGTTAAATAGAAGTAGATATCCTAGATGTTGAGAAGCGACTGACATTACTTAATAAACGGCAAGTATTCTAGTCCAGAGAGGCCGAGCGCTCTAAGGAGCCATGCTGCGGAGTGCGCCGCTGCTCCCTGTCGGAGGTTTGAGTCATTCCTCGGGAATTGGGTGTATGTTTTGTCCTTAGTGTAATTTAGTTTAAGTAGTTTGTAAGTCTAGGTAGTCAAAGGTTTACAAACATTTGACCATTTCTGTTAGGTTTTGTACCAGATGGCACAGTGAAACACAGATACAAAATTACACTCATTTATTTTTTGCCGCTACATGCTTGCACACACACAAAGAACTGACCACAGATAGCAACACACCAAAGAACATAACGTTACCACTTAAAACTATGGTATTACTACCAACATGACAAACAGATATAACAATTTCTGGTCCAGACTGCTAGCAAGTTAAGTTCCTTTCAGAGATGCCAATATAATAGCTCCATAATACAACTATCGTTCCCTTTGGAAAGTAGGAGGCGAGGTACTGGCGGAAGTAAAGTTGTGAGGCGGCATCGTGAGTCGTGTCGGGGTAGCACAGACGGTAGTGCGCTTGCCCGCGAAAGGCAAAGGTCCCAGGTTCGAGTCCCGGTTCCGGCACACAATTTTAATCTGCCAGGAAGTTTCAGCTGGGATGAAATCTGTTATGACGACGGCATCGGTAATATTGACCGCCATTAGGTGCGTTACACACTGTATTACCGTCATTTCCATTGTCCATCACTTGTGGCGGCTGCTGGCTAGCATTCCTAACAAATGACTGCTGAAGGAACTTCTGTGGGGACTGTGGCACGTTTAGGTTAGTAGTCAGTTGCTGCCTGACAGGAATCAGTTGATTACCATCACTGGTTGTCTAATGTTTTCCGTTACCGTACCCGTTGTTGTTACGTCCTCGGTCATCTACGATCAATACCAAGGTATCTACCAATGAAGGAAAATCATCTAAGCTGTGAACTGGCACGTTAGCAAGTTACAAAAGCAACCGCACTAGCAATTTATATCAACACAAGGAGTACTTCACTGTGCGGAAGAAGATCATTAAAGAATTTAGTTTTAAAGATAAATCTGAAGCATTGAATTAAAATTTGTGATGCGATCGTGTATCGAACCCGGACTTCCAGGCTTAACTAGGTAGACGTCATACCCCTAGACAGGCGCCTCGGAATAGTATAAGACCGGTTTCCTTCACGTCACAAATCTTAATTCAGCTTCTGTATTCCATAGAATATTGCCACTACTGCCAAAGCTCTCCATGCAGCGGAATAGCACCTCGGTAATGGACATATTGGAACATTCCTGTCTAAGGTGATATAAATATCAATGTAAATAGAAATATACACTCCCTGAGAAAGATTTTGGTCTCGAATATGTCAAAGACATTAAAGATAAATCTGAATCATTGAATTAAAATTTGTGATGCGACTATACAGTTATGCTTTTCATACACATTTGTAGCTACATTCTGGATTACTGTGGTTAGTTCTGCATTGATTTTGTCATTTGATTATGCCTCAGTAGTGAGCAAGAATTGCTGTACCCTTTCTTGATTTCCTTAACGATGTTTTCCGCCTTACTGGTAATCCTTGTAATAGTTGTTTCTAAATTTTCCTGTTTTGTTTTTAGCTGAAATTTTGTGTGAGATTGTCATTGGCTGATTGAAATGCCTTAACTGTTCCTTTATGACCTGCAACTTCGTCTACCACTGAAGAGATTTTTGCATCTACTTTATCCAAAATTTCATTAACTACTTATTTCTGAATATCTAAAAACCTACTATTTATAACCTGTTCTACTCTGTGTATTAGAGTGTTTAGCAGCTCTTTACCTCACCGGAAGCAATTTTGGGCAAATTTTCTACATCTACATACATACACCACAATCCACCGTAAAGTGCGTGGCGGAGGGTAAACTGTACCACTACTAGGCATTTCCTGTCCTAGGTCCCCTACTCTTCCTTGTGTTTATAAACGATTTAGGAGACAATCTGAATAGCTCCCTTAGATTGTTCGCGGATGATGCTGTCGTTTATCGGTTAGTGAAGTCAACAGAGGATCAAAAGCAACTGCAAAGCGATTTAGACAAAATTTCTGCACGGTGCGAAAATTGGCAATTGACAATAAATAAAGAAAAGTGTGAAGTAATACACATGACCACTAAAAGAAATCCGCTGAACTTCAATTACGCGATAAATCAGTCAAACCGTAAGGTCGTAAATTCTACCAAATACCTAGAAGTTACAATTACGAACAACATTGACTGGAGAGAACACATATAAAATATTGTGAGGAAGGCGAACCAAAGGTTACGTTTCATCGGCAGAACGCTTCGAAGATGCACCAGCTCCACCAAAGAGACTGCCTACATCACACTTGTGCGATTGCGGCGTGATCTGTTTGCTAGGTTTCAATCACTGACTTTTAGTTCTGAATGTGAAAATATGTTGCCAGCACTCACCTACTTAGGGAGACATGACCATCCCAATAAAATAAGAGAAATCAGATCGAAAACGGAACGATTTAGGTGTTCTTTCTTCCCGCGCGCTATTAGAGAATGGAACGGTAGAGAAAAGTTATGAAAGTGATTAATAAACCCTCTGCCAGGCACTTGAATGTGATTTGCAGAGTATCTATGTAGATGTAGATTCCACTCCCAAATAGAACTATGGAAAAAAGAATGTCTATATGCCTCCGTACGAGCACTAATTTCTTTTATCTTGTCTTTATGGTCATTACACTAAATGTAAGTAGGCGGCAGGATGGTCGTTCTACACTCATTTTCAAATTCCGACCCTCTAAATTTGCTCAACAGAATTTCCCGAAAAGAACGTTGTCTTTTCCTCCAGCGAGCCCCATTTGAGTTCCCGGAGCATTTCCGTGACACTCGCGCAATGGTCGAACCTACTACTAACGAATATAGCTGCTCGCCTCTGAACTGCTTCTATGTCTTCATTTAAACTTATCTGCTACAGGTCCCAAACACTTGAGCGATACTCAAGACGTCGTCGTACATTAGTTTTATACGCGGTCTCCTTTACAGATGGAGTACATCTTCCCAAAAATCTGAAGTCGGCTGTCCGCCTTATTCACAACTACCCCTACATGCTCGTTCCATTTCATATCGTTCTGAAATATTATGCCTAGATACTTGAACGACGCGACTGCATCAAGGATCTCATTACTAATGCTGTATTCAAACATTAAGGGACTGTTTTTCCTACTCATGCGCATCACCTTACATTTTTCTACATTTAGAGCTAGCTGCCATTCTTCACACCAACTAGAAATTTCGTCGAAGTCATCCTGTATGCTATTGCTGTCAATTAAAGACGACACCCCTCCATACACCACAGCATCATCAGCAAACAGCCGCAAATTACAACTTACTTTGTCCATCAGATCATTTATATAGATAGAAAATAATAGCCGTCCTATCGCACTCCGCCAGGGCACGCCTGACGATACACTCGTCTCTGATGAACTTCATAGTTACTTTCAACCTCGACCGCAGTAGAAACAACATTTTTGTCCACGGCGATGAACACTCCCCCTCCAGTTATGTCTGATCTGTCTTTCCGATATACGTACATTCCACGCCTCGCTAAATATTTCTGAAATTGCCACATCATGATTTAGCGAGTTTTCGGTGCCTTTACTATCTGAGAACAATATTTTTCATGACTGATTCTAATTTTGCAAATCTTGATTCAATTATTTCGCGTGTTTTCATTTGCTTTATCTCTAGCCTGTTGAATTGTTGTTTGGTAGAATTTTGAAGTTGTTCTAACTCTTGTTTTGTGGGGGAAAGTAAATTGATTTTATCTTTAGTAGCTGTGCGTAAATTGTTAACCCTTTCATTCCCACATTCTGAATTCAGCTTCGTAAGATTTAAAATTCAGTGTTTTCTGTATTGATACAGTGCACTAAACATAAAAAATGTGTGTTTTTAAATTTTTGGTCTATTGTTTTTATGTCATGTATTTCATGCGCAACACGTTTGTATCGAGGTATTTTATTACTTGAGATGTTATTTTATTGATAGATAACACTGCCAGATCAATATGCTAGCACAGTCTTCGTCACAGCACCAAAGACAAGATAACTCACTGCCGAAATAAAATAACATGAACCACACTCACACTCACAGCCACATATAGACGGCATCGTAACACAACCTCCAAGACGAATCAATTATTGCCTCAGAAGTGCTTACACGCCATACCAAGCGGCAAAATATCGTACTAGAAACATGTTTTTCATCAACAACCATGCGACTTTAAAGACATACACGAAATACGGTATAAATCAGCTTTTAATACGTTGTTCAGAACAACATTGGGAATGAAAGGGTTAAGTTCATCTTTAGTGGATGTGCGTAAATTATTAAGTTCGTGTTTAGTGGATGTGCGTAAATTTTCAGTTTCTTGGGACAAGCCTGGAAACTGATTATTCAAGTTCATAAACAATGTTTTGAAATGGCTAAACATTCGTCTTGCCCATTAGATGATTGTCTGTCTGTTTGTGTCGAGAAATCAGTCGCACTTGACGAGGTTGCAATATTTTTGGCGGAAGAATTTCAGTTGATCTCCCTGCCATATTGTCATATACAGGCTGTGTTGACTGTTGCGAAACATTATTACTGCTCTCAAACTCCATTATTGTTATATTCCTGCGAGTTTTGGCCATAATAATTCGTAAAAATTAGGAAAGAAAGTGACCTAAGCACTTCACACGAAACATTTATCGGAAATATTTTTACACTGATAGGGTTTGTTCTGATCGTTGAACTGCACACGCAGGAGAAAAGCTTCACGGGGAGGCAAGCGAGGATTGCTTTGCTACACTGCTAACTCGGCAGCCATCTTAGCCAATTTTCCAGTTTACCACTCTAAATAAATAACAAAATACGGAACACATTGAGAAAACTGATTTTAGTAGAAGAAAAGATGCTGAATTTAAAGTTGCTTGCTGGCGATAGACTAGGAGAGAATAGTAAGCACCAAATCTGGCCTTACCTGTGTTGCAATTCTTTGTTGTTGGCGATGGAATTTCTACTGTTCTTGCTCTTCCAAATTTTAGATCATAGTCCTTCGTCAATATTTCTTGCGCCGATTAATCGTCAAATTTTTTTTTTTTTTTTTTTTTTTTTTTTTTTTTTTTGTTGTTGTTGTTAAGATATGAATTAAATGCTACTTTTTTCTGGTGTTGTTAAGATAGGGATTAAATACCACTTATGGAACTGAATAAACTTCGGAATATCTGTAGGTTTTAAATTTTTAAATATAATTTCAGAACAGAGCATGGATCGTATCGGCGTTAAATATAGCGGTGGTGATTGTTGAAGTTAAAACAACACCTGCGAAAGAAAGTTTACCTTTACATGTAGGATGGACCTTGGATCAGCTGTAGACATTGTTTTGTGCTGGAATGGGGAATGAAATTATGCGATGCGGTTATCTTACACTTCGCTTAAAGAAGTTACTGACACAATAGGAGAATAAAATTAAAGAATATCGGACTCAGCCGGATAAAAATATGAATCGTAAGTTCTGAAATCAAAGAAGTATAAATTGAATGTAGGAAAGAGTTTAGTTTGAACCAAATTTATACAATTGCGAAGCGAATCATAACAACGATCAAACATCTCTTTACAATTGACCGCAGCTTGCTGAATACAATGAATAAAAAAGAATTGTGACTATGGGGTCATTTTGAATTATAAAGTATTTGAAATCAAACTGGGGAGTTTATTACAATAAAAAAGGTACAGAAGCTCTCACTTAGTCTTCCTTGCAGAGAGTAAAAAGAAGTGTCTGATCCGGACAAAAGTACAGAACAGAAAGAAGAAGAGTGCTTCTGTTCTCCCTCCAGGCCGGATGAAAAAATTGATAATTGCAAACATAAAGTCAGAGCTATTTATTGAAGTGAGAACAGATATGCAAGCGACAAGTGTCGCAGATATACTTTTAGTAAAAATATTCAGTGTAATGCTACAACTGCTGATTATTTAATTGATTCTAATATAGACAAGTTTATTATTAAAGACACAATGCAATAATGATGATGTCTTATTTATAAGACCATTATATCAGTGTACATGTTAATGTTAATTTTTCATTATGTCAGATGGAATTATCTTTGCTTTTAGTAAGTTAGCCTTTATTTGCTTTTTAGTTTTGTCATTTTCTCATGGTGGACAATGCTCCACAGATTACGAATTGGTGCTTAAAGTAAATAACCAAAATAAATCCTTTGAAGTAGTTTGCTTGGTTACCTTTCCATTTCCAGTTTGTGCTCCATATCTAATTGTGTAAATCATTAAAGCATTTTTCACTGCAATTTCTGGTTTCCAGTGTGATACAGTAAAAACCATAAATGGTACTATGCTCCCACCCGATGAAAACATGAATGGAGTGAAAATTTCTGGAAAACTTGCTGCGTACTTGGACACTGTTTCCAAAAGCATTAAAATTCAGGTATGATAATTTAAAATTTGTTTATTTAAGTCTAGATATTCTTAGGTGAACAGTGGTGTTCATAACTGCATTATATAATGCTTCTCCAAAATAACAGTTTAAGGTGCATGATTAGCTGTAACAGTCAGGCATACTCACGGTGACATAGCTATTAATTTTATGCTGCCTTGCTAAAGGTAAGCTTGTACTAGCACTGCACCAATCCCATAATCACTAGTGTCTGTGTAAAGTTCAGTTACCGCATTCTCGTCGTACAAGGCTAGAACTGGTGCGGAAGTTAGAGGCTCCTTAAGTGCCCGGAAAGCTCTTTCTTTTGTCTCATCCCAGTAAAACTTGGCGTGTCCCTGCGGAAGTTCTTGCAATGGACGTGCCTTGTTACAAAATCCTTTTATGAAACGTCGATAGATGAGCACAGCCCAAGAAAACTTCTCACATCACGAATGTGCTCAGGATTTGGAAATTCTGTGACTGCCCTTACTTTATCTGGATCCGTTGAATAGGTGCCCCAGGATTTTTATCTCTTTGGCGACGAAGAGGCACTTCTTTGGATTTAGGTGGAATCCCGCAGTCTGAACACACTTCAACTCAGTTGACAGGCGATTCAGATGTTCTTCAAATGTTTTCGAAAAAACGACAATGTCATCTAAATAGTAAAGACACGTCGTCCATTTAAGGTGTCAAAGCAAGTTGTCCATCATGCGTTCGAATGTGGCCGGAGCATTACATAATCCAATTGAATTCATAGAGGCCGTCAGGTGTAATGAAAGCCGTCTTTTCCCTGTCAGCTTCGTCAACCTCAATTTGCCAGTAACCTGTCTGAATGTCCATAGTTGAGTAATATGTAGCTCCTTTCAAGCAGTCTAAGGTGACGTCAATGCGCGGCAGTGGGTAGATATCTTTCTTTGGATTGTGTTCAGCCTACGATAGTCGACACAGAATCGCCATGTGCCACCCTTCTTCTTTACGAGGACTACCGGAGACGACCAAGGACTCTCTGAAGGTTGAAAAATGTCATAATGCAACATCCGTCTTTACGAACGCTGGTTAATTGGCAGATGATCCCCAGTATTGATTAGAGTGCCTTATCGTGGGTCGTTTTGTCTGACTTTTCCCCTGCTGAGATGTGAATGCACCCGAAAATTGGCGTAGTATACTTAACACCCGCTGGCGTTTTTCCTCGGTCAGTCCGGGCCCTATTGGCAGTTCCAGCGTGTTATCAGTACTAACAGCAGAACATGGGTCTTCATTGATGACGTTGTTTCAGCGTCCTGGACTGGTTCAACTGTCTTGATATAGATTCCTTTGGGGATAAGTTGTGTCTGCTCGTGACAATTAGTGATCCACATCTCTCCTCGACCTCGGTAGTGCTCAGGAAAGCGGCTGGTATCTAAATTTCTTTGGTGAGCCTGATAAACTTTTTACCATCAACAAGGACGTCACAGTTTCATCGGTCATTTGTGTTTGTGACTGCAACTCTTCTCATTGTCAACGGTGTATCGTCACATTGTCAATCTCTCCAGAAAATTCTGGATTACGTGTATCCGTCAGAACGACTTCCTCAATTTGCAGCTTAGATTTTTCACAGTCAATGATAGCTTGGGATGCTTGCAGGAAGTCCCATCCGAGGATGACATCATGACTGTGTTCTGATACCCCAACACTCCATTCCTGGTAACAGCACATTGTGGAACATTTTTTATATTGTTAAATAATATCGGAACAATCTTTATATTGTGAAATATAATTATATATATATATATATATATATATATATATATATATATATATATATATATTTAAATGTTGTTAATGAAACTTAGCAAAGAAGAACTGCAGTCAATATTAATAAACCTCAGAGAAACCGTAGAATAAACTCATGTAAAAAATACCGACAGTTTCAGAATGTCTTCTTATTGTTGATTGCTTCATCACATCTCAGGGTCATTAAGTGGTTCACTTTAAGGCCGAAGTAATGAACTGAGACGAAACCTTTCACTCTTGTAAAGGATTTGTATTTTTGTAAAAACATTTACATGTTAACTGCAAGTTTACACAGAAGAAAAAAAATGAGACAGCTCATCACTTCTAACTGCTCGAGAAATCAAGACAAGACACTGCTAATTAAAAAGCAAAGATACTGCTCTTCCACTTTTTTTCTTTTAGTTCCACAGATGAATTTTTTTCACAACATTAATTAATAATTGTCAATTATTGTTATTATTAATAATAATTTTCTCTCTACTTTTTTTTAATAATAATAGAAAATTAAATTAAATGAAATTAAAATAGAAATTCGCTTCATACTGTTCTGATACCCCAACACTCCATTCCTGGTAACAGCACATCCGCCCCCATACTTTTGGCGAATGTACTCCGTTACATGAGGCAGAAGTATGTTATATATCAGAACAGTAAGATAGCTTTCCTTGTTGGCAAAAGATTAACCTTGAATAAGAAATATTTGTCCATGGATTGGCTCGCTAGCTGCTAATCTAATTGAGAGGCCGTTTATCTACCTTTTCATTGACATATTTTAGAATCTGGTAAGAAAAAAGTCATCAAAGCACACATATAAGAAATTTACACAGAAATATACATCTACACATAAATTACATAGATCAATACCTATACAAAGAATTGTTTACAAGCAAAAAAATTACAAATTTTCCACGCCACGGGGCGTTGTAACCTTTTAGTCTCTTTCTTTTCCTTTTCAGGTCCATTGTATGTTTAAATTATTTATCGTCACTTGTGATCGTCCATTTTTTTCACTCAAATGTCCCGCTACGCACAACAAGTGTCCAGCGATATTGCATTGTCATGCAAAGAGAATGCGATCAGTTATTTCTCTGCTCGGCAGTTAACAATACCTGTACCTTAGTCTTTGTTATCTTGCTCGATAGCTTGGCGCTCAGTTCAGTAGCTTGCACTGTTGAGAGCATATTGTAGTTCGTGCTCTTGTGTGAGGGAGGATCCAGATGCTGCTGGCGTCGTTGTTACATCCCGCTCTCGCCGTTTATGCTAAAGCATCTATTGGGATATCATCACGACCACCGCCCGTGTACGCCGTGCTGCTGATTTGCGGTAAGTACTTTATATTGAATCACTTCACCTCTTCGATTGCACACGCGGCACAACATCGATCTGCTATCCCCTCACAGTCACACGAATCACCCATTTTTCACTAATGAATTTAAATCCTCGTCTGCTCATTTTGTCATCTTGGCACTATAGTTTTCGTTATAATTAGTATTTTACCAAGACATTTGTTCAACAATACATATCGTCCTGTCGACCTTGGTTTATACTTCCTACATTTAATAGTCTTCATGGTTTTTTTTATGTTCACAATTGTTAAATTATGAATTTTACATATATTTCATCCTTAAAACAACTATAATATTACTCCTTTTTTTTCATTAGAAATTATACATAACCAGAAGAAAACATACATTCCACTCTTTTACTACCTATAGTATTCTAACCTTTTTTTTAATACCTCTCGTAAAAAATCTTTCCTTATATGCCATCCATGGATTTACTTAATCTATTTATGTTCAGACCTATTTATTCGGATATAAATATGAGATCAGGCCAGGTTTCTGGTCTGGCTTTTATTGAAAATTTTTTTTCCTTTTTTTTCAGACTCGTAAACGTCTCATGAAGGTATAAAGACATATATATATATATATATATATATATATATATATATATATATATATATATATATATATATATCCTCCAAGGAAACAAGAAATCGGCCCACACTATCCTCCAACCACGATAGAAGGAAAGAATCCTACATCATTTATCGTGTGTAATGTGGTTAGTTGTGTAGTAGAGAATAGCTGTGAGAACTTTTGTCTACTCGTGTTTCAGTGAATAAGCAATTACTATATGCATAGATCATAATTGGGAAAGAACTCTCTGTTTATATATATAGACTTTCTAGACTTCAATTGACTGAACTGCCATAAAATATTCATCCTGTTCATTAACACTAACCGTGTGAGGCTAAGTCCGTGTTCGGAAGAACTTTAAATATTAATCTCCACTTTCTTGTATAAACGGAACCCAAAATTCATTTACCTGCTGATTTATATATGGATGGTTTGACCTGTTAACCATTAAGTTTAATGAATCAGAATTGCCAGTGTGTTCCCTGCCATCTGTATCATTGTAACCCCTGCTTCAATATGTCACTCAGTTATTTCTTGTTTTTCTCAATCAATATTTAATAATTCAGCATAATGTAAATTAATAGGCATGAAGTTCGTTTTAAGACACTTCGCATTCATTCATCATGACATTCATTCTTCCTCATTCGTCTTCGTAGCATAGGGTTAAGAGAAAAGATAAGTCGGAGTTGCGGAGGCCACAATTATTCATTTTAGATACCATCGCACAAATATCCGACCGAAAGCGCAAATAAGCGCCACGTGCCTTGGCACAAAACAATTCAATAATCCCTATCTCAAAGTACAATGTATCCACAATTTTTTGTCAGGCAATACGCCTTCCACAAATACATTCTCATTATTATTATTATAGACATGAAGCGCGTAAAATGTAACCTATGCCTATTGAATTTCTCATTTACATATACTTTAATATTTATTGCAGCTTTCCTTATTATCTTTAGAAAATTTCCGCAGAGGTTTTAATTGGTACTAAGCAGTATAGTCGATTCTTTTTTTTTTATATCTAATTTGGTTAAATTTTAGTTAGAGGAATTAGGCTGTCGTGAGTGTAGTTGGAGTATTTAAACAGTAGTTAGTAGTGTAGTTTAGATTTGTATATATCCGACTAGCTGTAAGGTATCGTTGTTTTTAAAAAGTTTTAAATTTCGTTTGTATATATATATATATATATAATTTTTGTATTTAATTTCGCGTGCGCATAGTTCGTTTTCTCTCGTGTACATAGCATATTTGATTTCCGTGTATATATATATCTTTATATCTATCTCGGTTTTTATCCTGTTTATATGAACCGGTTCAAACTGAGCACGCCCCTACATCTGTTTGACACTCCCCCGTATAAATCAACTTTGACAGCTGGCGGGCGTTGATCATCAGCTGTCTCAGCGCTATCCGCCAGTGTTTATGATAGCCACGTAAAGTATAATTCAACTTAGTGGCACGAATTTTTCGCGTGCATAGCGGTGGGCGTACGCATACTTAACACCGTCATATAAACATCTTTATCAAATTAGGTGAATGTATCTTGTCTGAGTGTTATTGGATATATGGTTTTAGATCCTTATGCGGATGCAGTCCTTTTATTTTTCCCGATCCGGGATATGCTAACAGTTAGCTACCAGATTTCCCTTTTTAAATTTGTGAATACGACCTAGCTTGTTGCCATACCCACGCTTTCTTCTCTGTGCCTCCTCATTCAATACATTCTGGTTTTGTCCATTGAGAAAATTATTAAGCTGTTGCCCATTCTGGTAGACCGGGTTATACCTATTATCATTCCTCCTCCTATTGTCGTTCCGCATTCGGTAACTGTTATTATTATTGTTACTACCACCGTTGTAATTACCGTGTCGGCTAGAACTCGTTCCATTTTGCCTAGGCGGTGAGTTCCGATCAGAATTCCCATGGTTCACATTGACACCATAATTATCCCTGTTAGAATTGCGAACAAAACTTCTCTCCCCTTCATGGATCAGGTCGTAATCGTCTAAAGCATACAAAAAATTTGGCAAATTATACTCAGGCACCCACATAATTTTTTCAGCAATATCAGCGGGTAATTTTGATTTGAGTATTCTAATTACATCCACGTGTGACATTGGTGTCGTCCAGTACAAGGTTTTATTCAGATATTTTACGAAATATTTACGTAGGCTGCCCGAGCGTCTGTTATACGGCTCCGGACTAAAAACTTGCCGTCGTAGACGTTCTTGTACAGACTGTGACCAAAATCTTGCAATGAACTCCTGCTCAAATTGAGCATAGGTTTGGCACCTATTTATGGCGCTTGCAGCCCAAGCAGAAGCATTGCCTTCGATGTGACTAACTATTTCTTGAATTTTCCGAGCATCCGACCAAGAATGTGGCAATACATTCCGAAATGTTTGCAAAAATATGATTGGATGACTCTTTTTGTTTTCTTCCGAAAATGTGGGAAATTTTCTCGATCCACCTAAACCGTCTTCAATAACAATATTGATAACCTGGTCCCCGTTTTTTGCTGATTGGGTGTGGGTTACAACTGTGGACAAACCGGGTACCGTATTTGTACGCGGTCCATTTGATTGTGTTGGCATAGTTAAATGTTCCAGAGGTGATCCATGACTTTGCTGCATATTAATGTGTTGGAAAATTGGCGGCGTCGTTTGCGACCTTGTAAACGATACAGACTCCCTATGCTCGTTTACTAAATTATGTCCCGGTGGCACGGTATTACTTGCTAATGTGGATGATTGAGCCGGTGTGTTTTCTCCGTAAATCTGACGGGTCATACTGCCAACTTCCCTTTTTATTTCCCGCAGTATTTGTTTCCCTTTTTCACTTACCCATTTTTCCACTTCCTCTCTACAATTCCGATGCCCTGAAGTGCTACTGTCGCATTCATCGCCTTGCATTTGCTTTTTTATCTCTTGTAATTCTATGTTGGAATTCTTTTGTTCTACCTTTAAAGATCCTACTTCACGTGTTAGCTGTTCCATTTTATCGGCTAACGGATTGTACCCCTCGCTCAGCTCGTCTACTCTTTGCTCAATCGAGCTTATGGATCCTTCGACCATTTGTTTTGCTGCTTTTAAACTTTCACAATCCTTGGCAATGTGATCTACTTGAGTGCTCAAACGGTTTTGCCTAACATTTAAAGCCTCAAATTTAACATTGATTTCATTTACTTCCTGTTGTATGTCAGCTCGCATTTGCGTGACATGTGTTTGTAAATTTTTAACAGACTCCTTGGTAGCCTGTACTTCAGTTCGTAAATGTTGCATTTGTTCTAATTGTTTGTCTGTTTGTTTGTTTATTTGTTCCGATTGTTTGTTTATTTGCTCCGATTGTTTGTCCATTTTCATTTGCAAACTTTGTGACTGTTTGTCTATTAGTTCCATTATTCGGTTAAAAAGAGTGTACATTTCTGACGAAGATTTATTTTCCGTCTCTACTCGGCTGTTATCTGAAATTTTTATCTCTGCCGGGTGCACGGTTTGTGCCTTTGAAGAAGTGGGGGTCTGCCAGTTATTAAATTCAATTGTGTGGGCGTTTTGTGAAGCTTCATCATCAGCCCCACACAATTGCTCTGATACTCCAGAAGATTCTATACTTATCGATATATTTGAATCTAACAGAGAATTCATCATTGGGTCATTGTTTGATATGAAACGGGTATTGTTATCACCATTGGATTCATAATTTAAGGCTGGGATCTGTAATTCGGGATTTTGGACTAACTGATTATCAAAACTAACTTCGCCATCACTGCTAGAAGATTTTCCTGATAGTTCACACTGTTCACGTTTATCGGACATTTTGGCAAACTTTCACTTAAGGCCTCGGCAACAATGACCATTCCCTTCCTCAAACCACTATTAAAAAAAAAAAAAAAAAAAAAAAAAAAAAAAAAAAAAAAAAAAAAAAAAACGCTTCAACGATCACAATTGAACACTTAAAACCAATTTCATGCCTTATATCCCACAAGAAGTTAATTTTAGGATAAATTTAGATTAACACTCAAGCTACATCATCAACTACGTGATGTTACACCGTCAGAACGACTTCCTCAATTTGCAGCTTAGATTTTCCACAGTCAATGATAGCTTGGAATGCTTGCAGGAAGTCCCATCCGAGGATGACATTATGACTATATTCTGTTAAAACGAAAAATTCAAACGGCTGGGTCCTGTTGTTGACGGTTATTCTTGCGACACAAGTTCCTGCTGGCTGGACGTACTTTCCATTCGCGACCTTCAGAACTGTTGCCCCCGTTTCACAGAACATTGTCTTCTTTAGTGTGCGGCGGTAATTAACTGACAGTACATAGAAAGAAGCTCCTGAATCAACAAGTTCCCAGACAGGTTGGCCGTCGATTATGACGTCAATGAGATTTCCCGACATCTTAGCGACTGTCGTCCACGGAGGATTTACATCTGCGGCGGCCTCACCTCCGTAGATGGTCGTTTCGCTTAGTTTTCCTGGGCACGGCGTCTAGGGGAGCGGCTGGTACCTCTGTACGGCGACGGTGAAACGGCAGCGGCGCATCGGGAAGCGATCTCGACCAGGGTGCGGCGATGGGCTTCTTCCCATAGGTCGACTGAATTCATCAGCAGGTGACTCCTGTGGTAGAACTGCTCTGCTGGCTGGCGTCTTGCAGCAAAATAATCGTCGAATACTCGCCATCTCTCTCTGCAGTAGCGTACGACATGTCCAGGGCGCCCACAGTGGAAACACAGTGGTATGTTGTCTTCTGTCCTCCAGACGTCTGTTCTTCTGCGGGGCGTCATCGTTGCTGGGGCAGTTGGTTGTGGCGGTGTAGGCCGCTTCATAGGCTGCCGTTTGGCGGCTGCAGGGCGACGCCATTCTTTATGTCGGGTGCGATTGGCGGGGCAGACAGGAGCTAATGTCTGAAATACCTCTTCCTCAGCAGCGTCGGCTCCCTCGTGACTTACAGGGCTTACGTCCATGGCCATATTCTGATGCTCGGTCGGTCTAATATTCCCGGCTGCCATAAACTATTGTAATTCTTCTCTCACAATTTGTCGTATGAGAGAAGCGAAGTCATGCTGGTCTTCCAAAACGGCCATAGGGACTACATTGGGGAGTCTGTCATACTTCTTGCGTCCAACGATCCTTTGTTGCATCTCTTAAATATGCTGGCACCACTTGATGAAGTCTTCTGTTGTAGCGAAGTCTTTTATCAGAAGAGCTTGGTACATGTTGAAAGACGGCTGTCTGCCGTCTTCCCTGGGTTTTTAAATTTGTAAATTGTCAATTGTCTAAGCTCACTAGCCCTTTTTTTTTTTTTTTTTTTTTTTTTTTTTTACGGAACCCTGCTGTTCGGAGGCATGATGAATAGCATTTCATTTCATGTTTTTAAATGTTAGTTTTCGTAATATTGCTGTGATTTTATTATGCTAATAATTTATCATTGTGTCAATGATTGTGGCAATATGAACGGTTTCTCCGTGACGCCGCTGTCCCTGTGAGAATGTGTACTTGTTTATTCTGTATGTGAATGTATGATAATCTTTTAGCATGGCTGGCTGCACGGTACTAGTGTTTCTCTGCCCAAGTATCGATAGATAGTTGTTACCAACCCCTGCTTTTGGTGCTAACAAAGAGGTTCAAGTGTTCAAAATGTTTGTAGAACTTATGGGACTTAACTACGGGGTCATCAGTCCCTAAGCTTACAAACTACTTATGAACTAGCTAAGACTAAGAACAGCACAAATATCCATGCCCTAGGGGGGATTCGAACCCCCGACCGTAGTGGCCGTGGAGACCGTGACTGGAGCGCCTCAGTCCCCTCGACCACTGCGGCCGGCAACAAAGAGGTTCCTCCACCCTTTGTTTATAATTTGGGTTGGCAATGCCCAGGTCGTGAGCCTTGGCAAGACGCGCGAGTTTCAGCTCTCCCCCACTATCTCGTTTTTAGTGGGTAATTTTCGGCTGCTGGTGGCGGGGTCGTGGGCCGGGTGGACATTCAGTGCCTGTGCTTCAACGTGGTAAGATGTTGTGACTTTCTTTCTTCCCTTGAGAGGGTAGCGATTCGTTGTCTGGTTTGTTAGACTTGAGATCTTAGGTTCATTTTTCGGGATACGTTTCTCTGATCAGGTACAGAAATGTATTCAATTTCATTTTGGTGATTTTGCATAGGTAAATGCGGTGAAAATGCAGCTAATTAAGTTTGGCAACGGCTGGGAATCGGTGACCTGTGTGAGGCTAGGTGGTGATGTATGAGCCGGCCGCGGTGGCCGAGGTGACTGAGGCGCTCCAGTCACGGTCAGCACGGCCACTACGATCGGGGGTTCGAATCCCTCCTCGGGCATGGATATTTGTGCCGTCCTTAGTTGTAAGTAGTTCATAAGTAGTTTGTAAGTTTAGGGACTGATGACCCCGTAGTTAAGTCCCATAGACTCTACAAACATTTTTTTTTTTGGTGATGTATTGATGTATGAACTCTGTGGAATTTCCTTCTAGCTTTGTGGAACGCGACTAATATGCGGGGATATTTTGATTCTGTGTAGTGCATGTAAAAAATTCTTTTCCATTTTCTCCTTCCGCGAGTGATGTGTACTCCAAGTGGTGTGTTCTTAGAACAAAGCCTTCAGCTAACCCTGTGTCTGCTCGTATGCTCTTCAGGCAAGAAATTATGTATGTATCTTTTTGATTTCCATTAGTACCTCGCGATCTTCTCTCTGTCTATTTCTAAATTGTTGTTTCATTTCCAACTTGTACTTTGCATTTAGATCACCCAGTAAATTCTCTTTTAGCCTTGTACAACCCCGTTTATTAGCTTGCTTATTTCTAGGTGCTACATGCCGTATTTCTTAGTTGATTTATTCCACTTTTCTGATTTTTGAAGACTGGACTTCATCCATCCGTGTAAAACCTTCACAATCGCGTCTAACTATGTTTCTTTAGTTTCCTTATGATATCCTATGCATTTCGAAGAGTTGCATGCCATGGCTATTTTTCTTATTTTTACGAAATTGAATTTTTGTATTTTTACGGGTTTTCGGAACCACGTGGCTCCGAACTCCGACTTCAAGGGTTTATAGCTAGTCACTTGAGTTCTCGCCACTGCTCACACACCAGTGCCTTCCTATAGTGTATTCTCGCTTCGTAATCTGTGATTCTGTTGGTTTTTGTTGAAATGAATGCGATCTTTAAGCACTTCGCCTTCAGTGGGGTGGTAATATGTAATGTAACAGACACGTGCCGTGTGTCACAATAATTCTTCATGCTCACAGTTCGATTGAATGAAATTTAATCTCGCTATCGCGTACCATCTCAAGTAAAGAAGGACATACAAGAGCGACCTAAGAAGTTAATTTTGTCTTGTGTTGTGTGGTACATCCTGGTACGCTCAATTTCGCCTACAATAGCGACGCCTGCTTCTGCTTCGTATCAGCACACTGAGTTGGGTGAGTTTCGCTTTGCTTCGCGCGTGTAAGTGTCTGAATGCTTGTTGATTGTAAATCCCTTCTCCGACGATGTTCAGTTAGATTACTTTAAATTTATTTTAAATGGGATGAATTTTTATTGTTTAACAAAATTGGTGCCCCCCATTTGATCATGCTTGAACTGAATACATAATTTATTGTAAGTGAAATTTTATCCTTCTTATGAATATTAGTTTAGGAATACCCTCCCTTTTTATTTAATGTCGTTTTTCACCAGTGCTGATAACAAATTCAGATGCATATTATCATATGTTTAATTCCGTTGCGCCATAAATGTTCTCTCAGCCACCTTCATGAAATTGTTTAGTTCGCGGTGGCTTGTATATTAATGATTGTGTGTAATTCTCGTGATCTATGACGTATGTTGGCCACCGTCTCTTTGTCTTCCTGCTGTTAAAGTAAAGTTTGAGTCAGTTCTAAATTCTGGGCCAGGGAACAAGATGCTGTAGCACGAAGTAGTCAGTAGTTCATGCGAATCCTTTAGCTGGTTTTACGGCCAGAGTTGTATGTTCAAAGTAAGCCTTTAACTGGCTCCTTTCAGCTAGAGTTAATTTTACAATTAACGGTGGTCTTTCAATGTCTTCTGCAATAGCCTTCATCAGGTACGTGATTTTGTCGGCCTCAGTCATGTTCGGATTGACTATGTTACACAGGTCCAAAACATTCTGTATGTATGACTGTGTCGGCTCACCATGTCGTTGGGTCCATTTCTTCAGTTGTTCTTCCGCTGAGCGGATTTGTCGCTGGCAGTCTCCAAACGACTCCTTAAGTTTCGTCTGGAACGTTTCCCAGTCATTCAGCTTCTCTTCGTTGTTTTCGAACCGTTACTGGGCTGTTCCATCCAGGTAGAAATAAACGTTGGCCAAGCAAATTGTATGATTCCATCTGTTATACTTGGCGACCCTCGTAGCCATTTGTTGGTGTCCTGTCCAGCGTCTTCAGAGAACTCGACGGGTGTCTGATCTGCAGCTGGCTTACTGCTTGCTTCGTGTCCATGGTTCTTCTGATGATACGGACATTCTTTCACTATATCTCTTTTTTTTTCATTTTGTTACCTGATTTTGCTATGTGCTTTTCATAGAGAATTTGTTTAGATGTCTCAATTCCTTTTTTAAAATATTTTACAGTATTTCTTACATTTAGCTAAATCATCATCATTGGAACTACTCTTAGCTCATAGATACATTTTCCTTTTGGTCTTGACTGAAGTGACATACCATTTTGGTACAGAAACATGAATGTTATATGAATCTTGAAGCTTGCTGGGTAATTTAAATATGAATTTAGTTAACTGATTTACCGTATATAACACATGGAATGATATTAAAATATCAGCCTTCATTTGAATTAAAATATTGTTTCTTGACAAGGAGCTACAGCAGTCTATTCAGATTATCTAACACTTCCAAAATGGGAAGATATACTATTCTGAAATCATATGACTAGTTGACTACTACATGAAAATTTATTTTTCGTTTATTTCAGGTTAGTATTGTTTTCAAGAATCAGTTCTGGTGGCAAACTACAGGATATGACATCAAGACAGGAATTATAATTGTTTCATTAGTCACTGAAAATGACATCAATATTGCAAATGAGCTTCCTTCGCCCATTCATATATATTTCAAAACAAATGAGTCCCAAGAGGAAGACAGTACTTTATCTGGGACTTTGGACATGTCTCTCAACTGGAATGATGATGATGTACTTGAGGAAAACATCATAATGCACCGAGTTGAAGTAAAGAGTGGGATGGCATTAATGCTTGTTTTTGAACCATTCAGTGATCCAAAGTGTAAACTGAAGGTATGTTAAGTTTATATAAATAATAGTTTTAATAGAATGAAACTTTCACTCTGCAGCGGAGTGTGTGCTGATATGAAACTTCCTGGCACATTAAAATTGTGTGCCAGAACTGGGACTCGAACCTGGGACCTTTGCCTTTCACGGGCAAGCGAACTACCGACTATGCTATCCCGACACGACTCACTATGCTGCCTCACAACTTTACTTCCGCCAGTACCTCTCCTCCTACTTTCCAAACTTCACAGAAGCTCTCCTGTGAACCATGCAAGACTAGCACTCCTGGAAAAAAGGATATGGTGGAGACATGGCTTAGCCACAGCCACAGCCCTTAGGCGACCAGTAGTCTAATCTCACTTATTTATTTATTTTGTGAAATTGCGTGTTTCCATACACTGTTGTTGGAAGCACACAAATCCCCTGACCTACCTAACATAGACAAGAGATAACCCCTCCAAAATATATGAAAGGTGGTTGAAATCAGGTGCACGATGTTCATAAATAGTTACTGTATTTAACAAAAAAATTATGCGCCAATTTATCAAAAGCATGACATGCGTGAAAAAGTGTCAAATCCTTAAAAAAATAAAAAAAAATCATACAAAAATAATGACTTAAAATAGCACAAACAAAATTATCTAATGATCGGAATACTTTTTACTGAATAAGGACAAAATCTTAACACCAAAAGAGAAGGTACAAGTTCGACTGGCTATAGTCATACATTTGGTGTGTTAACCTATCAAAAATCTATTTAAAAAGTCAGTAGAAGGTTAAGTACTGAAACAGACAGGCTTGATTAAAAATCGACTATGACGACCTCGCAAACTCACACCTACATCCCACCTATGAACCACCATTCAATAATTCTTTTCACTATTTATGCGTTGGCGATACTTTACTATATACAGTTGAACAGCGTCACCGATGTCGATGGGCCGCTGATGGAAGAGCAGGCTGATGAATGCGATCGTGGATGGTAAATTATCTACCTGATCGGTGTGGCAATTACTAAAGTATTCGAGCTACGAAAAAATATAGCAATTTTCCAACCCAGTGGTGTATGCTGTTATTCAAAAACAGTAAGTTATTCTGATTACAAGTGAGCTTGTTCTAAAACAACACCCACTTCAGAATATTTACAAGTTTCTCAGTATAACTGTGAATGCGAACAGCAATCACACAGACGCCATCTAACAATGTGCAATGGGCACAAAAATTGTAAGTCCACCGACTCGCAAGGTCCGAAAACTTCGGAGTCCTTGCCGCCACTCCTCGCTGCTACCAAGAGGTCCGAACCGTCCGGTGTCCTCCATGCTTCTCTCCTTTTCTCTCACTCACCCCCCACTCTCCTCAAGAAAAAACTTTCTTTGGCTGCCAGCCTCCACCCACATGTGACGTCAAGCCAGTAAGAGAGAGGACCTAATGGTCTCTCCAATCAAATAAATTTGCTATTGTTAGCGCTACTAAGCTCCTCCCACTCGAAAACTTGCCCAGGCCTGAGACTCACGTATGCCGCAGTTCCCAGAAGTAGCGTGAAATTTTGTGTTTCATGATAGGTATCTCCAGACAGCTAAATTATTTTATTATCGCATGGGCACCTCTCCCATCGTGAGAGCCCTCAGCAACCCATGCCTCGCCAACGTGGCGCCAGCAAAAGGCGTAAAGTTTGGCGCCAGCCGACCGCAAGGGTCCAGGAAGCGTACACAATGCTGCCAGCCCCACTTTCCCTTCGACTACCTGGAGTGACCGAGCGAGCCCAGGGCGGCTCTCTCTCCCCAACCCCCGGGGTTGGGGTGACATTCTGTCCCGTATCTTTATACACCGCTGGCCTCAAAACAAGGGCAGCATTCTCTCCCACGTTTTTCGCTGGTGGCGGCAAGTGCCTAAAAACAATTACCCAGGTGGCTTATTCCCAATGTACCAAAATCATGCAATGATCATTTCTATCATCTGGCATTAAGAATTTGGAGAAATTAGAATACAAAGAACCCAACATCCAATTAAATCGACAGACTAAATGAAATTGGAAAATATGAATATAAATAGTATTACTACCTCTCAATGTGATCAGCTCCCAGTCTGAATGGATTTCTCAGTCTCCATTTAAAATTAACCTTTACTTCTCAAGTAATGTGAGGAAGCATCAGAAGCAACAAGGAGCCATCATAAACAACACATGGTTTGGATTCCATTTTAAAATATAGGTCGCTTTTACCAGTGTAGATAACTGGGATAGATTAAAGACATGCATGTCATAGAAATGCACGTTTATTGAGTACCAGAAAATTATATTTATTGGGTGTGAAATGTCAGTATCATCTATCACACATTTTACACACGATACAAAAAAAAAGCAATATTTGGCCTAGTTACATCTTATAGTTAGGGAAGGTGCCCAGTAATTTTATTGACAAATACTTAGCATTGCATAAATTGACTATAGGAACGCCAGAATGTGTTCAGTGAAATGCAGAAGCAGTTTTCCCTGAAAAACAGCTGGAAAGGGAAAATGAATATGAGAATCACTATTAGCCAACTGAAACCATAGACAATTACAGTCTATGGTTTTCATACAACTGTTATTGACAGATTAACTGGTAGAGGTTATGTGACTCTTTTGTCTCTCTCAAAGTGAGAGCTTGAGTTTATAGAGATTGTCTATGACTACATTTACATGCATGCTCTACAAACCACTATTTTTTTTTTTCACACAGTGACAACAGTGCAAAGCAGGTTATTGGCTTGATTGATGTATTTTCTTAGTTTGTCTCGAATTTCAATTTACTTTTCCTATTTATTTCATGTGATGTTTGATTGATGTCTTAGACTGTCAAATGGTAGAAATCTAGCTGTCAGCTACTCATCATCTTTCTTGGGTGCTGTAAGTCAGTTGTGTGGCATATTAGTAGGAACATGCAGAGAATTCCAAGCAAGAACATTGGCTCATATCACTGCAGTCTGTCAATTTCCTACTGTATTCACTTCAAAGTTCTTGCTGTTATTTTAGTTCATTTGGTTTCCACTACTAATCCCATCTGTGTAGACCTTTATGGTAGCGTTCACTAGTATAATGCACACAGTTTGATTTTAGAAGGTTGTTGATATCAGGGTCAACGTTCATATTCCCTCATGTGATCATAATTGTATATCAGCTTCTCCTCATGGCAAATTTACTGTGGTTAGTTTATGCAGTAGCTGGCCTTCTATGCCTATCATTATTTCCACTTTAGTCAAAATTGTACTTCTTTTGTGACATCATACCGGTACATTGCCAGAAATCAATATTTGTATACCATGTTAGAGATTTCCAGTTAACTCAAGATTTATTGTTGAAACAGTAAAAATGGTGTATATGAAATGACTATTTACAGATCAATATCTGAAGTGGTGCTGAGGTACCAAGTGTTCATTCATGCTGAATCACCCATATCAGTATGTGGTGCAGCCTCTACAGGCCCTAATGCAGGCGGCGATTCTGGCATCCGTTCTATCATACAGATGGTGAATCTTGCCTTGGGATACGTTATTCCACGCCTGCTCGATCTGTCCATGACGTTCTGCAAGATTTGTAGATTGACGAGACGCATGTGTCAGTTGTTGCTCCAACATATCGTGCATGTGCTCGATTGGAGACAAGGCTTGAAATTCTGCTGGTTAGGGAAGTAGCTGCATGTCTTTCAAAGCATGTTGAATTTCATGCACATTTTGTGGGCGAGCATTATTCTGTTGGAAAAACACATCACCTTCCTGTTACAAGAATGGCAAAAGAATGGGTCTTAACAACATTCTGATCATACAAAGCGCTGGTTAGCGTACCATCTACAAATACCAAAGGTGAAACGAGAGTGAATAATTTATTGCATTTCAGACCATAAGACGTGGGATGGGGCCACTGTGTGTTGGACGAATGCACTCTACGAGAAAGTGCTTACTATGTCTATGTCGTATGTGCAAATGACCATCAACTGTGTGCAGGCCAAATCTGTTTTCATCACTGATGGCCGTAGCCCGCCATTTCAGCATCCAAGTGTTCATCTTATAGCACCATTCAAGCTGTGCACATCGATGAAGCGGCGTGAGTGGAAGATGGCAGAGAGATGTACATGCTCATAGTAACACTTCTAGTATTGTCAACAGTTGGTGTTGACACTTCTGGGTTGAGAATCCGTCTTGTATGTGCTGTGGTACTCCCTGCCACCTCTGCTTGTACAATACAAAGATCTTGGTGACGCCTATGCTATGTGATTATCCAGAACCTTGGCTGCAGGTGTGAGAATTTTCATGTAATTTTTGCAGCCAGCATCGTCGCACAACTGACACAGCACTATACAACTTGTATGGCAATTCTCTGAAAAGGACCATCCTATCACATGGAACTTCGCAATTGGACCCCTTCCAAACTTGTTCATTTGGCTGTAGGAAGAACGAGTGCATGTCCATGGCAGAAGCTGATGTCACATTCAGTCTTATGGCTGTAAATATTCCCTATCAAAGGATACACACAAATGGCACTCTAGCAGCTGTGTAACTACACTGTCTGTTGACGGTCAGTGTTGAAACCGTTATCAGTACATCTACTATCCGCCAGTAGGCGGCATGATGTATTGCTGGGCAAGTCATTTATTATTATTAATTTTCACATGGATATACATAAACATTTCACATAAATTTCAACACAATAAAAAGGTAACATTTGCACATTACAAAAGATATATGCTAGTGGTGTTTTTCTATTCCTCCTTCCACATATCTTCAATTTTGAATGGTTACAACTCACGATCTGTCCGGAATGGTTTCCTTGACTTGAGATGCATGCACGGTGAATAGAGCACGATTTCTCGGACAGGCAACCTTTGGGAAAACGCTACGTTGTTAATCTTTTTACATTCATGGATCACTGCTTCTTGTCCTCTCAAATGTGTTGGACCGATATTACTGAGAGCAAAGCCAAGGTAGTGGAGTTGATACGCATGGTGCCTGTTACGGTGTATTTGATATCTACCTTACTAACATGCACAATCCTATACCACACTGGTGGGCATTATTCAGCCACAAAATACACAAAAGGTAAGACTAGTATACGGAGAGTGGCAGCTTGAGCCCTCCAAGAATATCCATCTAGTTTGTTCCTGGTCTTTAAATCTTCTGCAAGTTATGCGAGGTAAGTTCTGAATGATAGTGTATGGTCCAATGTGATTCCAATATTCTTAGTATAATAATGGAAAGTCCAAGTTGGAATTAATAATATAGTAATAAGGACAGTTTACAACTCACCGCCAAGACGTGGCAACGGGCTGCGACAGCCACATACAAAAGACACACACATACAACACTTTTAGCTATCGGCTATGGCCTTCTTCAGGAAATAGAACACCCACACAATCACAAAGGCCCACAACACAGTCATACAACCATCACCTCCGGCTGCCGCACAACGCACATTGTGTGGGTGTTCTACTTTCTGAAGAAGGCCATGACCGATAGCAGAAAGTGTTGTATGTATGTGTCTTTTGTATGTCCCTGTCGCAGCTCGTCGCCACGTCTTTGCGGTGAGTTGTAAACTGTCCTTGTTCCAATATACTTAGGTTACAGAAAGTGACTTTTAGTGGTAAGCGATTGTTGAGGTGGATAGCTGTCATTTCTGTTTTTGTAAGGTTAGGACACAACTTCCAATTTCTGTATTAGTCACAGAGTACTCTCAGATCTTGTGTGATAACATGTTCTCCATCCTCTAGATCAGGCTGTTCCAGTGCGAGATCTCTTCTGCGAGCAGTCAGGCGCTTTTGGACACTGGCGGCCGGCAGTGGGCAAACAGTTTGTGCGCATGTGTACATTGTTACAGATGGAGAGGGCTGGGTAAGCTGCTGACATTTAGCACTGTGCGCAAAACACTGGATAGGGAGCAGACCATGTGCAAGAAAATACAGGGGACTGGTTATATCGTAATTAACAAAAACATGCAATATAAGCCAAATACACAGCCATTTTATTTAGTTTGAAAAATATATTTTTGTTTATTGATGATTAATGAAATATTGAGTGTCAGTCCTCGAGCTGTCGCAGTTCAGAATAGTCCTAAGTGTTGAGTTGTTGCCTGAGAATGTTGATGGAAGTAGCAGTAGCTATAATCTCTCGTTTTACGAGAGATTGCATTAATAAGAGGTGGAAGAATGAATTTCCAAAAAGGCATTGACTAACATTGTTCCATAAAAGACCACTCACCTGCAGTGCTTCTATCACAGGCGATTAGACTTCGTTTCTTCAGCAGGTGTTTCGTTGCCTACAGACGATTAATTTAAAAAATGGGACAGTAAGGGAAGCTACAAGGCAACGAAAGTCATGAGTGTCGTTTGAAAAATACATTCTGAATAAGGCACATATATTAGAGGTAGCCCTGTCACAAGTTTTCCTAAACAGAACAGTTGCTCACTGAATACATCCATGGAAGATGAAAGAGAACTAGCCATGGGCTACGCAAACGATCACAGACACAGAGATCAGACCAAGGTAACTATCAAGCTACATACCGTTTTGCAGCACTCAAATCTGACTGTGTAAATGCAGCGATAGCACTATCACAACCATCGCAACAGCAGAGCACATTGAAGCTCAATACATCATGCCGTCCTCGCGATGTTGACACCAACAGAACCTGCAACGAATTGGAGCTGGAGAGCTGCTCTCCAGCCTACTTAAAGACACGACCAACGAACTCGTGTGCACTTTCGCAGTATGCAAATAGTAGGCCAGTCAAATCGTACAAAAAAGGGGCTAAAAACGCAAATCGTGATGTAGTTCTAAATTATTGATATGTTGTTAGGGCCTGTTAGAATAGTATGAAACCAAGTTTGCAGCTTCGAAAACCCTGTGCTTCCCAAGTTATAAGTGAAAAACTCTGAAATTTTCGGACTTTTTTTAGATTTTGCCTTCTAACGCATAAACTATGAGTTTTACGATGTTAGTAGCTTTTACCATTTCCAAAGTACATAGAATATGTAACAATTTAAGCCTAACCGCAGCGTTATACGTCCAATAGTTTTCTAGATATGAAGCGTAAAAAATGGGCTTATTTTTACCAAAAATGAAAATTTTAAGTTTTGCTCTGATTTCGAGCTGAATATTGGCATAACCGCTCATCCTGCGAGAATAGTCATGGGAATTGAGTTGTAGTAAATTTTATTAGCTTTAAAATAAGCACAAAATGAACTCTCTGGAGCGAGTAGTTCTCTTCAAATTGCCGCGGTGTAGTCGAGCCATCTAAGGCGCCTCGCTGCGGAGCGCGAGGTTGCTTGCCGTGGCGGTTCGAGTCCTCCCTGGGGCAAGGGTGTGTGTGTTTGTCCTTAGGTTAGTTTACCTAGGTTTAAGTAGTTTGTAAGCTACGGACTGATGACCACGCAGTTTGGTATGATAGATTTACAAACATTTGAATATTTTTTTCTCTTCAAATTGTACAAAAACGGAAGTCAGGAAACTGAAATTTTTGAAGAAATGAGCCTAAACACTAATGATAAATTGTGGGCATTCGGCGAAAGGTTCAATTGTATGTTTACATGAAATACTATCCATCAGCAATGGAATCGTGGGAGGTGCTGAAATAAATTGCCACCTAGCTCAGGAAAAAGGCATTGGAAGGGGTCAAGAAAATAACTGGCAGCTCATTTGGCAAAGTAACTTTCAAAAGAAAAGACAAAGTGGTAACTTTTTCGACAATCACGAACTCCATTAAAGTCCATAAGAAGCATGTTGACGTTAATACACTCACCATTTTTCAAAAGATGTGTATCACAAAAAAGTCGGACAGTGAACTTGAAAGAGCATTTTAAGTTCGAACTGGCCCCTTATCCACTGGCATTGTTCAACGAAGAGGGGATACGTAAGGGAGCGAAGTCAACTTTTTATGCCGCTTTCGCACCACTTTCACAAAACATTTCTCTTGGAACCAGGACATTTGTAGTGGTCGATGGGGGATACCTTCTCCACAAGGCTATCTGGCACAGAAACGACTCGATGAAGGCTATAGTTGCTACCTACACTTTAAACAACTTTGGTAGGAACGTCACAGTGGTGTTTGATGGATATCCTGAAGATGGAGCCCTCAGGAGTACTAAAACTGCAAAACGATTGCGACGCTGCGGTGCCCTTTCTTGCAATGAGATCGTACTTGATTCTTCAACTATCATCAAAATGCCCCAGGAGAAAGTGTTAGCCAACGACTCAAACAAAAGACGTCTCATTGACCAACTGTGCTCTCTGTCTGAACTCTAGGGCATTGAAACTAAGAGAGCAACAGAAGACGCAGACTGCGACATTGTCTGCACTGCCCTCGATAAAAGCGTATCCTACGAGAATGTGATTGTGGTTGGGGAGTATGTGGACTTACTCGTTCTCCTTTGCGGTTTGGGCTCTACCGTCCGAAATGTTTATTTCCAGAAAAACAATAGAGGCACGTAAAGTGGTACCCAGTCATCCACTACTTCTTTCTGTCGAGGAGAAATAGTATTGCCCCCCGGATTTGAACTCTTCCTACACGCATTTAGCGGATGTGACACAACTTCCGCTCTTTTCTGGCAAGGAAAAACAAAATTGTGGAGTGTTCTTCAAAGGTACAAGGACATGATTGACCTGTGTTTCTATTGCCAGATACTAGTCATGAAACTATAGCTCATGTTGGAGAGAAGTGCCTTATCGCTCTGTATGGAGGGACACATCCTTCGACAACCTACACGGCCTTCGATTCCGCCTGTTCGTCAAGTCAGCAGCCAATGCGAAGGTGGACCTGGGAATTTTGCTCCAGACCAAAGAAGCTGCTTCCTTCCATTCCTACCGCACATATCACCAAGTGCAAACATGGTTGGGAGTGGCGAAGGATGCCACACAGTGGGGTTGGTCGAAGAGCTCCGTTGGTCTATTACCAGTAACAACATTATGTGAACCAGCCCCACCTAAACTTCTCAGCTAGCTCTCATGTAAGTGCAAGAAGGGATGTATGGGATCGTGCATCTGCCGGAGAGCCTGGCTTCAGTGCTAAGCTTTGTGCACTCACTGCTCTGGTACCACTTGCTACAATGTCACTACGAGTCTGATCTACGAGGATGAAGGTGATTACGATGATCTCCCGCCTTCGGACGAAGATACAGGAATGGATGCAGCACCGCAGGAGCCTCCTTATGTTCTAGAACACGACTCTGAACACCTAGGACCCTCTAAAAAACCAAATCAGTGAGAGTTTTCAGTTATTGAAATGTATATTTTTTATTACACAATTGCATTTCTTTAAAGACAGTGGGATAAATTTTTATTTCTTTGCATGCCCACAATTTGACATTAGTGTTTAGGCTCATTTCTTCAAAAATTTCAGTTTCCTGACTTTCAGTTTTTGTACAATTTGAAGAGAACTACTCGCTCTAGAGAGTTTATCTTGTGCTTGTTTTAAAGCTAATAAAATTTCCTATAACTTCAATTCTCATGTCTAGTCTCACAGGATGAGCGGTTATGCCAATATTCAGCTCGAAATCGGAGAAAAACTTATAATTTTCATTTTTGGTAAAAATAAGCTCATTTTTGACACTTCATATCTAGAAAACTATTGGACGTATAACGCTGTGGTTAGGCTTAAACTGTCACATGTTCTATATACTTTGGAAATGGTAAAAACTACTAACAATGTAAAGCTCATAGTTTATGCGTTAGAAAGCAAAATCTAAAAAAAGTCCAAAAACTTCAGGGTTTTTCACTTAGAACTTGGGAAGCACAGGGTTTTCGAAGCTGCAAACTTGGTTTCATACTACTCTAACTGGTCCTAACAACATATCAAAAAATTGGAACTACATCACGATTTGCATTTTCAATGTCTAATTTGACTGGCCTATAGATCCCTGTAGCCAACCTAACAGAGGGAGCGAGGTATAAGCCGGTAGATGTGTTACTGGCCACCGACAGCGGCTGACTTACAGTCTTCAGGTTGGGTGTCGTGGACTAGCGTGAATTCCCAGAAATTCGTCTTCCTCTCCCATCGCGTGCTTCCAACGCCAGTTTGAAATAACATCCAGGAAACCAAACTATATTCCACCATGTTGGGCGTTTTCTATATCTATCGTATGGAGAATGCAAAAATTATCTTGCCCCCCCCCCAACTGTTACTCCTCTATGTAGGCAATAAATTGTTAGAGTCTGGAGACCTGGGAAAATTAATTTAATATTGTTAATTAGGCAATAAAGTTTGCAAAATTACTAACTAATTAATTGATCAGCCTGTATGTGTTATCAATTTGCTCAGAATTTAATTTGGAATTAGAATTTGTTATCATAAATAAGATATTTGCATATTTCTCTTTCTTTGTTTGAGAACTGGTGTATACAGGTGCTGCTGTCTTGTCATGTGTCTTTCATGCCTCTCCAAATTACAGCATTACAGGGTCGGTAACTGGGACCTACCAACAGTCACTATTCTGTTCATTATAGAAAATAGTTGTTACAACAATATATTGAGCCATACGAAGATATGTCATAAACTGGGAAAATCGTCTGCATGAAGATCACGATGTGATGTTTCTCTTGTTTTAAAGGTCAAGTGTACAAAATTTTACCAAACTAAAATAAAAACAGAAGTCTGTTGTGATGAATCTCCTACTGCAGCATACAAATTATTAGGTGAACAGTGCTGTTTCTCTAAATTTTGAAGCCAACTGTGCAATCAGATGAACCGTATGGTAGTGCATAAAATACGAATACAATCTGAAGTGGAGATGCCCATACTAAATTGTCAATTTCAATTTTTAAAATTTTTTCAGTTATTCCGCTGGATTTTCAAAAAAAATGTTCAAATGTTTGTACAGCTTATGGGACTTAACTACGGGGTCATCAGTCCCTAAACTTACAAACTACTTATGAACTACTTACGAACTAGGACGGCACAAATATCCAAGCCCGAGGGGGGATTCGAACCACCGACCGTAGTGGCCGTGCAGACCGTGACTGAAGCGCCTCAGTCCCCTCGGCCACCGCGGCCGGCGCTGGATTTTCCTCTTCCTTCTAAACAATCCCTAAATATATGAGAAAAAATACAGGCCATTCGGCATTGCTTCGAGAATTCCAGAAGATTCAGGAGAATGTGGACCTGCTGTTCATGACGATATACCATACCGGCTCTGCATCGAAATAGACTCAGCTCGAGAAGTCCACCATTGAGGAAAGCTGCACAACTAGCATCTGACAACATAAAAATAAGAGATTTGTGGGAGCAGAAATGTCAAACCATTTTACGACTACATCCATGACACTACCGGCGCGCAACTAGAAAGGTACCTCTTGGTGAAATTAAACAGAGAGACATTTATCAATATTGCAAAATCCCATAACCCACAGTGCCTCGTCAATAAGCCGACAAGAATAACACCCACTTCCAAGACCACCCTAGAACAAATTCTTGTATTAAAAAAAAAAAAAAAAAAAAAAAAAAAAAACCCTCTAAAGGGAATGGTCAGACTTGTCATGTCGAAACATGTATTGATTTTTTCTTAGCACTGTTAGTAGTTAACATTGAAGGAAATCTGTATGAAGAATGTTAGCTGCTGACATGACCTGGAAGTCACCTAAAAAAATCACGAAATTGCTGTTTTTCCTGCTTGGCGCTTGCGGTGACGGCTGGCCACCCCTGGAAATGGCGAGTCGCGAGCTATTGTTATGGTGAGCGTTGTGTGCGTGGTCAGGAGGTGCGGCCGTCTTATCGCGGCGTTCACTGAAGAGGAATATCGTTGCACGGTTTTGGTGGAAAGGGGAAACGAATATTCGTTTCTGTGGCATGCACTTCCTGTTCATTTCTGGTACGTATTTCGAAACATACCATCCTGAAACTGGTTAGAGATGTGAAAGATATTCTGTACATCTACATCTATACTCCGCAAGCCACTTTAGGGTGAACATTAAATCTCCCCTCACAGGTGATGACAAATCCTGTAAATGTTTTGCTGCTTGCCATGGAGATATACAACAGACGCCAAATGAAGCAATCAACAGAAGACACTCGTGAAGACTATGTGATGTGCGACATGGTAGTTAAACGTCTAGACGAGAATGTAAATAGCGCAGACATGTGGCTAGAAACGACTGAAACTCTCGATATTGCAGACTGTGAATCTACAGACGGCGAAGAAACGGAAGAAAGTTTCACAAATGAAGACTCTTCGAGTGATAGTGCCTCGTACCATCATCAATTATCTCCGAAAGCAACACCAGCAACTACAATTACGTTATCAGACAAAGAAAAAGCGGTGAAGTATTGGTTGAACGAAAGTGGTAAGAAACTCCTAGCCGGCCGCGGTGGCCGAGGGGACTGAGGCGCTTCAGACACGGTCTACACGGCCATTACGGTCGGGGGTTCGAATCCCCCCTCGGACATAGATATTTGTGCCGTCCTTAGTTGTAGCTAGTTCATAAGTAGTTTGTAAGTTTAGGGACTGATGACCCCGTAGTTAAGTCCCATAAGCTTTACAAACATTTGAACATTTGAGAAACGCCTACGTGTCAGTACAGTTCAAAATAGGTAACGCTTAGTCCGTTCTGAACGTGAATTGTATAGATGGAAAAAGGAAGTCGCTGGACGACGTAAGAGTCGACTGGAAATTAAACGGAGATAAATGCGCGGCTTTTTGAGCAATTTACCGATGCCGGACGACAGTCACTGAGTGTCAGCGACGCAACTTTGTGTGATTGGGCGTTAGAGATTGCCAACGCGATAAGCGCCAAAGAATTTACAGCTTATCAAAGTTGGATTAGTCGCTTCAAAAGATCACATAAAATTTGTATCGAGAAAGAGGTCGGAAAATGAAGTGACTCAAATGGAAAGAATAGAAGCTTTTCTAACGACTGCAGAAATAAGATCGCTAGTTTTAGTGAATCTTACGTTTACAATGCAGATCACTCATGTTTTCAAAAAGAAATGCGTGCGAAAAGAACACTGTCATTCAAAGGGCAAAAACATTCACCCATTCATACACTATGATGCCCATAATAAGTCTGGATGGTTCATTGCTGCCTAAATTATGTGTGTGTCTTCAAGAACCAACTGGACGTTTTGGACCACGTGTCAAACAAACAGACGCATCGAAGTCTGGAAAAATGGGAAATGATAACGTTACACTTTTCATGTGTCATGCTTTTCTTCTGTTCTACGGGTACCTTCTAGATTCGTGGTCAGGTCATAAAAGTTCTGATTCATTAAAAGATTCATTTCGAGCTCATCCTGACAAAGAAGTAGAGGTACTTCAGATTCCACCCGGTACGACGAACGTAATTCAACAGTTAAACGGAGAATTTTTCCGCCAGTGGAAGACATTTTACAGAAAACTAACAGAGAAAATTAGTGTGTGCAAATCACTGCAGTTTCCTGCCTATCGCCGTGACGATATTCTCAAGTTGCAATCAGTCGTACACTGTCAGTTTTCCTCCCCATGTTTTCAAAATTTGATTAAATATGCGTGGCACGCCTCGAAATATACTGATATTAGGCCTGATTCCTTCCTAACACCTGCCGAGTTTTGTTCAAATGTTTGTAGAGCTTAACTACGAGGTCATCAGTCCCTAAACTTACAAACTAGCTAACACTAAGGACGGTACAAATATCCATGCCCGAGGGGGGATTCGAACCCCCGACTGTAGTGGCCATGCAGACCGTGACTGGAGCGCTCAGTCCCCTCGGCCACCGCGGCCGGCCGAGTTTTGTCTACGGACGTCTGACAACGTCTGTGATTCCCAGGGCTGCCATATGTCGTCTTTGCTTGTATGTTCGTGGTGCACAATAAAACCTATGTTTTGAACATTGTATCAATATTTCGCATTTTTGCGGTAATTACAAGAAATAAAAGTTTGACGTGTTCTAAACCGTATATGTATTTGTGTCTATTTCATAGCTATATGGAAAGAATGTTGTAGATAACATATCAGCTACATTTGTCAACGGATTTATTATTATCGTATTTATTAATTATCGTACGATCGCTTTCGCTGGGCGAATCAGCTCTCTCATTGCTGTGGCAGGAGAGCGGCGCGTAGCTAAGACCACTTTGTCCCTAGATGGCGTTGGTATAACGTAGCGAGAGAGGTCAGGGTTGTGCAACAGGCAGTTATAAGGGCGGAAACCATCCGACACTAAAGTCATACTTCATAAAAGTTTTTACAGACTTCCAGGTCATGTCAGCAGCTAACAGTCTGCATACAGACTTCCTTCAATGTTAACTCAAAGTGGTAAAAATAGCAACACAGGTTTCGACATGACAAGTCTGACCATTCCCTTGTCAGATAAAACAGTTCAGGTATATAATACGGGATACAGTGATCACCGAGCTGCCATACTGAATGTCAGTGTTAATGGCGATATCTCAATCCCAGTCCCACCCAAAACCCTTCGAAGGTATTACACTCTAGAAAATTTCAACAAACTCAATGTCCTCTTAAGGAGAGAAAACTGGACAGATTTATATGCTGCAAAAATTAACACATTTCTAAACACTATGTTCCACCACTTTGAAGAGGCATTCCCCCAAAAATTCGTAAGAATAAGCACGGGGAAGAAAAACAACAACTGGATTACACCAGGTATAAGGACCTCCTGCAAAATAAAAGAATACTCCACATTTTATGTAAACAAAGCAATGGCTTTCCTCAACTAAGAAAGTACTATCAAAGTTATACATGTATCCTTAGAAGAGTGGTGAGACAATCTAAAAGAATGTACATTGACGAGTGCATCACTAAATCAAACAACACAGTTAAACAATGTGGCGTATCATAAAAAGGGAAAGGGGGAAAATAAAGCTATACATACTGACATAGTGATAAATCACAGTAATCAGTTGATAACTGATCCGGGAACTGTAGCCAACACATTCAATGAATTCTTCACAAATATAACCGATAAACTGAATAAAAGCAATTCTAAGATGTCCTATCAGTAGTGGGGTAATGTGCATTCTGGCGCAGTGCAAATCGCCCGTCGACGATAGTGTCATCGACCCCTCCTCCCTCGGCCAATTGCCGGACCGCAGATCAAAGGATGCCGCCACAGGATGATTGATAGGTGTTCCCGGAAGAACGAAAGATGATTGACAGTTTCATTTAGGTCCTTTTGATTTGCTACTTGTCCGACCGCTAATCAAAGGACGCCGCCGTAACACACTTAAGGATTGACAGGTTGCAACACCTCCATTGGCCACACACGATGCCCCGCCCCCATGCCCCCCCCTCCACCCCTGGGCGCCGCCGCCAGACAAGCGGCACCTCCAACAGGTCCAGACCTGTAGACCCATCGACATGTCTCTATTCGCACCCTGGACCACACACCTGGCTGGTTCGACGCCCCCCTCCACCCTTTGGCACCGCCGCCAGACAGGCAGCACCTCTGACAGGTCCAGACCTGTAGACCCCTCGACATGTCTGTACTCGCACTCTCTCCCACACACCTGGCTGATAACGCGACCCCTACTCGCTCGGCCGATTGCCGGACCGCCGCCACCGACCGATGCTACCCCCTCCTCCTCCACGCTCGCAACCGGTTCTCAAAGGACGCCGCCACCCGCCCTACCCGCGAGAACACACAATACCGCGACGATTGTCTTGACCACACCGACACCGCCCCCGCCGGCCGACCCCTGCGTACTGCACTCTTTTTACGGCAACCGCGCCCCGCCAGGTCAGCATCCAATTACATTGCATATTTATTATTAATAGCGCCGCGACGATCCCTATGCCAGATCTTGATTTATGTAACAACAGTTTCCGCCGTTTATTATTATTAACAAGAATTTCGGCGTATACTACTGAATGTAGTAGTAAAATATTAAAACTCGTATGCAAAATTTGCAAGTAAGAATTTACACTCCCAGCTCTATCCACGCTCTTCGCATAGACTACAGCCGACAGACGTGTTTAATAATAATAATAGCACAGGTTACGGTAATGAACGCCACGAACTTACGTGTCCATCTTAACATATACTCTTTCGATATACAAAAACAATTCTAACGAAAAGAAAAGAAATGGTCAGTTTCGGAACTCGATCGCAACCTTAGATCTATAAATGTATCTCTTCGTTTAGACGATGCAAGCAACAGCCATCGAACGGAATGTAACTTGTATGCCAACCACTCTTTCGCCAACATAACAGCAGCAGCAGCAGCAGACGGCATATTGTTTATACAAAAATTCCAAATAACGAAAATCGGCAATGACATCTAGCACAACGTCTCTAAATATACATCTGCAAAGCACCGTTAAACTCGTATGCAAAATTTGCAAGTACGAATTTACACTCCCATCTCTCTCCATGCTCTTTGCTTAGACTACAAATACAACAGCCGACAGGCGTGTTTAATAATAATAGCGCAGGTTAGATAATAATCGCCACAAACTTACGTATGCATTTTAACATATACTCTTTCGATATACCGGTATACCGGCCAGCGACCACAACAAACCCTATTACTGCTCGCTATGAGACAAGACAGCCCAATCGTGGTTGCGTGGGAGGTCAACCCACGTAGCGTGTCAGGAAGCAAAAGACTTCCCAGGGGGCCGAGAGTGAGGCTTTTCCAACAGGTTTGAGGCACTGTTTGTGCCAGACAACGTTTCTGTACTGGATGGTGCCACGTATCCTGACGTCACCTCCCAGCTATCACAGAGGGTGGATTTCCTTGTAAAGTGAGCTGCAACATCAGGCGGATAATGAAGCCCCTTATGGATATGGCTGTAGGAAGGGGAAGAAGGTCAATGTGCAATCCGTCTGCACACCGGGTGGAGTCGTTCCAGATGTGTAACAGGTCTTTCTGGTTGCTATGAGGAGTACAGGAAGCAGCCATTTGCAGGTTGTGGCTCACTTCGGTACCAATAATGCATGTCGTTTTGGTTTGGAAGAAATTCTCCTCAGTTTTGAGCAGCTGTCTGAAGTGGTAAAGACTGCAAGTCGTAAAATAAAATCAGAGCTTACTATTTACAGCATAGTTGACAGGACCGGCTGTGGACCTCCGTTACCGATCCTAGTGGAGGATCTGAATCAGAGGCTCAGACGGTTCTGCGACCGTGTAGGCTACAGATTCCTCGACTTGCGCCATCTGGTTCTGGGATTCCAAGTTCCGCTGAATAGGTCAGGCGTCAAGGAGGCTAGAATACAGGGAGACGCCCTTGTGCTGAAAAACTGAAGCCTGCGTCCGCCATATTGCTAAGTCTTATAAAAGTACTCATACTGTAGAGCTGATGTTTTATATCACTTAAAACAGGAATAAAACTTCCGGCAGCTTTCCCCTGAAGACAGCGTCTCAAAAGATTGAAAATCAGCGATAATAATTATTTGTTTTTATTCAAGAAAGTTGATTCTTTGAGAGTTCAAATGTTCAAACGTTTGTTAAGCTTATGGGACCTAACTTCGGGGTTATCAGTCCCTAAACTTACAAACTACTTATCAACTAGCTTATCCTAAGGATGGCACAAATATCCATGCCCGAGGGGGGATTCGAACCCCCGACCGTAGTGGCCGTACAGACCGTGACTGAAGCGCCTTAGTCCCCTCGGCCACCGCGGCCGGCTTCTTTGAGAGTACATACTTTGCACTGACTGTGAGTTCAGTACTTAACAGTAAGAGGGTCGACTTAACGCAGAGTTTTAGAACAGAAATAGCATTCCAAAACTGACCATGATGGCAGACAGGCTTCAACTGACGTATGTGCTCGGCATAGATAACGCCATCTCCCTTTATTTTAACCCCCTCTATAAACAATTGGTCTAACAGTTGTAAATTGTCGTAGCTGTGTTGGTATGTACCAGCGTTCCAAGCGCTTAATTTCAAATCGTTAAAGGTAGAGAAAGCTGGCTAAAACCTGAGATAAGTTTAACAGATATTTTTGCGATGGGGAAATGGTGATCAGAAAGATAGATTAGGTTTATCTTGTAGCGAAGCTGAAGTATATAGTTCTGTATATAGTCGGCGTTACTTACGAAGGCGGAACAGTTTTCAGCCGTTCTGTGCATCCTCCTCCATTACCGCACTGACAACCAATAGTGTTCATTCTGTAGGCGTGTGACAGGCTGCGAGTGATGCAATGTTTCTCCCGCAGGCGCAACTGTTGGCGCTCGGCCGTTGCTCCGCCCCTCTTTGCTACCCCTATCGCTCCGCGTCTATGTGCGGAAGCGCCTACTTACATGACGCCAGGTATACCACATATATCACGTTTATACAGCAGATGACGAACCAACGAGAGCTGGCTGAGTGTTCAATGCTGGCACCCACTCCCTACCTCATTGTTGTGATGCCATTCAGTTGCTATCCTCCACCACTACACCTTATGCAGTAGTAGCAGGACAGCACTCTATACTCCACGAGGAACATTTTTTGTTGGTGAGTCCTAACTGGCATACTTGTGTCCGAGGATCATCACCACTGTCTGCATATTTTAGATATGCTGAACTGGGCCTGTTGTTGACTGTCAATAGAATTTTCTAAAACTGACAGACTGCATTCATTGCATACTCCTCTGCCAACTTCTAGGAGAGAAACACCTGCTCTTAGCTACCCTATACTGCACATTGATACAAATTTTGCTCTTCTAGAGTTTCTAATGTTCCAAATGATTGAATGAGCTATTTAAACTTCATGTTGGAATTCAACAATATAATGAGGATAGCCTAGGAAAGGTACTCAGCTTACCTTTGCTTTTTGTTCAGATCTTTTCCAGTGATTTTTGCCCAATATATTTTTATCTTCTAACTTATCTTGGCTTCTCTTCATACCTCCCACCATCCTACCTTCCAACTACTGTCATATTTTCTTACTGTTATTTGGCAATTTATTTGTGATCATTTTATTAAATTTTAGATAAACCACTGATGCATGAGAAATCTTGTTTCCCACAATGACCTAATCATTTTTCTTTGTGAAGTAATTGTTCTGTTTTAAATGACGGATTATGTTGACAGTAACTACTTACTTTGTACATGTATTTCAGCTTATTTAAAATTTATGTAACTATCTATTTTATAGAGATAAAACATTTAGCTAGAAGTAGGATCATTGTTACAAAATAATAAATATGATATTGTTAGAATAAATGTTATCGCTATCTATACAGAAATTTTACTGTGTATTTCATGTATCCAATGACATACATTCACCATATAAAATATTTGCATTTTTTAGGTCGTAATTTTACTGGGAAAACGCCCATCAGCAAATGACTTTAAGAAAAATTATATTGTTGTTCCTTCTCACGTCCCTGAAGAAAATAACTTAATTTTTTCAGAAGAAGTATCTAATGAAGATGAAATATGGTTTTATATTGGAATTGTCCCACATGAAGATATGGTAAAGGTGATAGATACGATTTTATTTAATTTTATTTAAATTCTCATACATCAAGAGTTTTTTAAAAGAACAGGTTAACTAACATGGTGAAAGAACTTTGAAATATACCCAGCTCCTTGAAAGATATTACTGAGAATAATTAGTTCAAATATGAATTTATAACAATCAACATCTATTTTACATCTCCAATCAATTTGTAAAGGAGAACGATTAATTAATCCTAGGGTGACCAGACGTTTTGCATTTCGCAGGATACTCCTCTTTTCGAAGTCTTATCTTGCTGTCTACCAAGATGTTAGAAGATGTTAAAAATATCCTGCATTTCAATATTATCCTGCGAAATTCGATTATCATCTCATTCAATGGAATCAGTAACTCTACTGTTAATGAAGAATTTAATACAAGACTTTTTTTATATAGGAAAGAAAGTTACGTTGATAATATAGCGTCCACCACGAACGTCGTCTGCCATCATTCCAGATGTAAACATTGTCCGCACCAATCAGAAACGCAAAATATTCGGCAATAGGAAGTCATTAGTGCAAGGCTGTGGAATGACGTTGGACATGCAACATGCTAGAAGAGTCAGAAAAATCTCATTAAAGATGGATTAAAATATTTGCAAAACTTGACGAGTTAAATATTGATTATCAAATTGTTGGTAACATTCTAAATTTTACTGTTTGCTTGCTTGTTACAAACAAGAGGGTCAGAATCTCCTTGGTTACAAATGTGGCAACAGAACGAATAGTTTCTGTAAAAAACAGTATATGGACCCATGAAAAATCTAGACCTGAGACAGTAACATTCGATTAAAAGAGTGTAGAGCTCTTTGATACAATTCTGGAAAATTGTAAAATGTTAAAAGTAATTCATTCAATTCAAAAAAATCCTTGATTATGTTTCGCCATACTCAGATTCTGTAATCATTACAATTGTATTTCACCATTATAATCTGTTTTAGCATATGTAGAGTGATAATATGTTGAGTGGATGACTATCAAATTTTTGTATGTTCTTTTAATCAAGTAAAAACAGCAAATAAAACAGGTGAGGTAAATTTGGTTCCATTATGTTGCATAATTGGTACATCCTGCTTTTTTGTGTCTAAAAATTTGGTTACCATAATTAACCCTCAAGTCACCAGTGACACAGACATGCTATTTAGCACATTCATGATTAACATGTGAAACATAATAGCTAAAATTATTACTTTCTGATAAAAACTTTTTCCGATGCTTGAGAGTCAGAAGACATATTTACATATTTTCAAATCTCAAAGCTGAAATGAAGTGACCTGTTTGATCACATCCTATAGTTAGTATAAAATTAGTATTAGTATAAAATTAGTATTAGTATAGTTATAGTATACAATTCGATTTTTTGTGTCCTGAACTTTTGATGAAGGTGGTCTATGTTATGGGTTGTGGATGAATAAAACTATGTCACATAATCACTGACCTGTTTAAAAAAAATAATTCTGTCAAAATCAACTTATTAAGAGGTAAAATTGTATTTTAAGTTAACATGATAATTATGAGGTGCATTCAAGTTCTAAGGCCTCCGATTTTTTTTCTAATTAACTACTCACCCGAAATCGATGAAACTGGCGTTATTTCTCGACGTAATCGCCCTGCAGACATACACATTTTTCACAATGCTAACGCCATGATTCCATGGCAGCGGCGAAGGCTTCTTTAGGAGTCTGTTTTGACCACTGGAAAATCGCTGAGGCAATAGCAGCACGGCTAGTGAATGTGAGGCCACGGAGAGTGTCTTTCATTGATGGAAAATGCCAAAAGTCACTAGGAGCCAAGTCAGGTGAGTAGGGAGCATGAGGAATCACTTCAAAGTTGTTATCACGAAGAAACTGTTGCGTAACGTTAGCTCGATGTGCGTGTGCGTTGCCTTGGTAAAACAGCACACACGCAGCCCTTCCCGGACGTTTTTGTTGCACTGCAGGAAGGAATTTGTTCTTCAAAACATTTTCGTAGGATGCACCTGTTATCGTAGTGCCCTTTGGAACACAATGGGTAAGCATTACGCCCTCGCTGTCCCAGAACATGGATACCATCATTTTTTCAGCACTAGCCATTACCCGAAATTTTTTTGGTGGCGGTGAATCGGTGTGCTTCCATTGAGCTGACTGGCGCTTTGTTTCTGGATTGAAAAATGACATCCACGTGTCATCCATTGTCACAACCAACGAAAAGAAAGTCCCATTCATGCTGCGTCAACATTGCTTGGCAACATACCACACAGGCAGCCTTGTGGTCGTCCATCAGCATTTGTGGCACCCACCTGGATGACACTTTCCGCATTTTCAGGTCTTCATGCAGGATTGTGTGCACAGAACCCACAGAAATGCCAACTCTGGGGGCGATCTGTTCAACAGTCATTCGGCGATGACCCAAAACAATTCTCTCCACTTTCTCGATCATGTCATCAGACCAGCTTGTGCGAGCCCGAGGTTGTTTCGGTTTGTTGTCACACGATGTTCTGCCTTCATTAAACTGTCACACCCACTAACGCACTTTCGACACATCCATAACTCCATCACCACATGTCTCTTTCAACTGTCGATGAAGTTCAATTGCTCTCACACCACGCAAATACAGAAAACGAATGATTGCAAGATGTTCAAGTAAGGAAAACGTCGCCATTTCAAGTATCTAAAACAGTACTCATTCTCGCTGCTGGCGGTAAAATTCCATCTGCCGTACGGTGCTGCCATCTGTGGGACGTATTGACAATGAACGCGGCCTCATTTTAAAACAATTTGCATGTTTCTATCTCTTTCCAGTCCGGAGAAAAAAAAATCGGAGGCCTTAGAACTTGAATGCACCTCGTATTACAATTACAAACTGTGTGTTTATGTCGCTGTTGACAGCACTGATGACACTGGTATATTGTTACAGACATTGAAAAGAGCTTCTGGGATGACAGAGTATTCTTTCAAAGTATATTCTCTAAGATGTCAGCATTGGAAAGATGATAGTTATGAATGGTCATTTAATAGATGCCAAGTAAGTGCTGATAGTAATACCATAATACCATAAAATCAGTATGAAGTCTGTCTTATTTTACATGAAATATTTTTAATTACTGTTACAGATTGGACATGAAACAACCACTACAGAAATGCATTGTTCTTGCAATCATTCTTCCATATATAGTGGTGTTGCTCTTGTTCCTCCTAATAAAATTGACGCATTTCATAATTTGTCATTAATTATTGCACTTAATGAGAATCCACTTATCCTAGTGACAGTCTGTTTAATGTTTATTCTCTTCCTTATAATTCTCTTCTGGGCCAGGAGACAAGACAAGAAAGACCTGGAGTGTGTAAGTACTTTATGTTTTCATTTCTAAAATGTCATAATAGATTTAATTTCTGTTTGTTAAAACATTTGACAGTTATTATAGTTGTTATTGCTCTTAATGTTTTATCATAATTAGAATCATGTCTGTTACAAATAGGTATAATAAATTGAATTGAAGATTTCATCTGAAGCCAAATAAGATGGGAGGAACATATATTAAACCAACACATTGCCAACAGTGTAATCTATAAGCACAGAAAAAGACCATTTTTCACTTTTTGATACACTACACTGAAGGGTAGCTCCCGTCTTTGCATTTCAGAAAAAATGATAGTGAGGGGGATGTGAAGTAGTCATTTAAATCAAGTGCCGCAGTGGAGCGGCTGAGCGGTCTATGGCGCCTAGTTGCGGAGCACGCAGTTGCTCGTCGTCGGGGGTTCGAATCTCCCCTCGGGCATGGATGTTTGTGCTGCCTTTAGTGCAAGCGAGTTCATATGTAGTATGTAAGTTTAGGGACTGGTGACCCAGCAGTTAAGTCCCATAAGCTTAACAAACATTTGAACTTCTTTTTTTCAAGCTTTTTATGGTCAGTTGCATGTTGTGACACAAAGCAGTCTACCTTGTTTTTTGCCACAGTTTGTCTTTCCAGCAATCTAATACCGACATGCTACATAAAGGTGCTCTATGTCTGTCACCACCTCGCCTTCTGTCCTTCCCATTACACCTACTATCACCACACACACTCGGGTTCACCATAGAGCATTACTTGGGATGCAGCAGCCGGAGAAGATGTCTTAGTGAGATTTGCCTGTGGGACTGTACAGTGGACGTTGTATGTCATTCTTCTGACAACTGATTTGAGTATCTTTTTTATGTGCCAGTTTGCAGGTAAATGATAATCTTTCTGGTGAGTTGCAAGCTATCTGCATTATATTGCTGAATTCCCAACTTGGTCTACTTAACAATTATTGCTTATCAGATATGTATTTATTTTTTTCTTTCAGAGGCAAATAATACTACTTGAAGATAATTTCCCTGGAAATACATACTTTTACTTGATTCTAATACACACAGGCTACAAATGGGGTGCAGGAACAACATCTAATGTTGGTATACAATTAATTGGAGACAAGTACAAGAGTGTGGTAAGGAAAACGTTTTTCCTTAGATTAGAGTAAGATACTTCTACCATCTTTATTTCTCAGTGATTGAATTTAATTGTATGGGTTACTCATATGATTAAGGTTCACATTTTTCACACACACACAGTTCAAAACTTCTTGATTGTTCTGAGTGACCTATGCTGTGTCTATTAGGCAAGAAGATCTTCCCATGACTTCACATAGGACTCGCAATCAGAGCACTCTTCATGTAGCCCCAAAGAAAGATGAGAGCTATTTAAAATGGATGGCTTTGGTTGCTAACAAATTGGCCCATCATGACTAATCTACCTGACTCCACATATTTGATTAACTTCATGTGAAAGAGAGCTGTACTCTGTCAAGCTAAAACCAACTTGTCCAACGAATATGTAACGGCACATTCTCCAATTACATCGCTCAAGTTCATATTCCATGAACGCCAATGATTTGTGTGCAGTTGGGCAGTGTGGTAAAATGCAATGGCTGCTCAGATGACTATGGATATTACCAAGCCCCGTATTAAACTTGAAAGGATGATGAAATGAATGCGAATGTGTGGTACAAGAGTATTTCCACATCCCAAATATGACTTATGATTAGGTTAGATGTACTTTGCATTCGAATTGATCCATAGTGAGGAGATCTTCTTGGATGTAGAACATGTCAGAAATCAAGAATACACAATAAATACTTAAAGATTAGAACATATGCTAGTATGAATTCCATAGATCCCAAATGAAATTGCCCTTGTTGTGGTTCACAACCACCATATGAAAAATAAATAACTTTCGCTTCAGTTTTGAAGTTATTCCCGTTGAGTGACTTGCCGGTCTTCACAGAGCTCCTGGGCTAGTGTGGACCACTGGGAAGGTGGCAGTAAGGGTGGTGAAGTAGGAGCAAACATGAGGTGATGGATGACAACCTTGATGAAAGGATTTGGCGTCATCGTGGGAGGAGACATGGTGTAGTAATCCTCCAACCAACGTGGTAGGCATAAGGGTCATCCCATCATGTGGGAATGGTAATGTGATCTAAAGAACCTTGTCACATGTTGCATGGATACTTCTAGTCAGTGTTTTGAGTCCTTCTTTGGTCAGAGATGTGTGTGTTGTTGTTAGCATAATTTAGTTAAATTAGTTTGTAAGGTTAGGGACTAATGACCAGCAGTTTGGTCCCTTTTATTTAAGATACATATGGACGTTTACAGGTCATCCAACATGCGATAGTTGAATTGTAATGGAGGGGAGGAGTGAGGCCGGCTGAATTAGATTAGATTAGATTAATACTTGTTTCATAGATCATATATACGACATTTCGTAATGATGTGGAACGCATCAGTCAATTAGTGCTGTTGATGAAGGCATGGATGTCATCAGCTGAAATATCTGGAAGAGTGATGGCATTGACCCAACAGGTGGAGTGGTCAATGGCATGTAGTGTGTCATGTGAAGGTGAGAGAAGACTGACTACTTGAGATGCACATGACAGAAATGTTAATCAGGTGTCAGTTGTGTGACACCGCATGTGCCACAGCAGCGAGCAAACGGTGCAGGGCGCTCTTCTCATTGTGAAGGGAGTCGGACTAGTGATAAACTTGAGAGATGTTTAAGAGAGTGTTAAGAAGTTTGTGGTGAGGCGTACACACTCCACAGAGAATCCACAGCCTTTCTGTCGGTTGTAGTGACATGGTAATAGGGGAATAGGTGCCCTCAATGTATGTACTCATTGTGTTCTCAACGTAGGAGAGAAGCTCATGGAATGTCAGGCGAAAGAACATAATGTTTGATGAAGTTTATGTCACTAGCACTGGTGTATTCACATCAGCGATGTGGAGTGTCCAGGAGAATGAGCAGTCTTTTGTCTGCTGTAGGCGGATCGTGGTTTTGGGGGCATAGAAAGGCGTGTCTGAGTTGTCAGTAGCTCTGAACATCTCTGGAGTTACAAAAAGCTTGACAGAGAGAGAGAGGTGATGTGGGATGACGCTAGTATCGATGAGAAATAGTGCCCGAGTTGTCTGGCCAAGTACGAAAAGTTGGCCGGAAGTAGGGGTGCCTAATTGTAGAAGACTGATTGCTTTGGTTGTGTATGTGAGACGTCACCCTGGGTGTGGCACCTAATGTACCCAAACTTAGTTGGATGCCATGCATAGTGGGCGGCAGTTCTTAGTGGTGGCGCTGTGGGTCATGTTGCACCAGCACAGTGGATACACTGGTTGGGGTATTCTGCTGCCCCATGCTAGCGTTTGATAACATGTTGTCAGACGCTCCATCTGTTGGTGGAGGGTGTAGGCAGTGGCACTGGCAGAGCACTGGAAGGTGGCAGCTGCCTCGCTGATGCCGCGTGTTGTCTGGCCTACCTAACGCCTGGTGCTCGATGTGTAGAGCAGGGATCTTGTATGGTGGTTAGGATTTTCGACAAGTTGGCAATTTTTGAAACTGCGATGAGGTGGCGATGCCTTACCAATTTGTGCACACGATTGGCGTATTGGAGGCGAGTCTCTAATAATGTCATTAACATCAGCAGGAGTTAGACCTGTTCATCCCTTTGGAGCTTCATAATGTATATAGCCCACAGTGCGGCATCAGAAATTATAGAGGGCTACACTAGTGAATACATACTTCACCACAGCTGAAACAGGGATTTGTCCTCTAGATGCTTGTTGGGTATTACATGTTGTAGAGTCTCTTTGGTTAATGGGAGAGGCGCTCAAGCAGCAGTTGCTTGACTTTTATATACTTCAGAAGTAGTGGTGGCTATAAGTCCACTACTGAGTTATGAGTGCACGTGTCCAATTAAATACACAATGGGCGTCATCGCTGCTCACGCTACTCACGTCGAGTATCCTGTAAACCAGTGCAAACCAAGTTAGCGGACTTTCGTCATTCAGTTCGGTAGTGTGGGGAACAGCCCAAGTGACGATATGTGCATTGAGAACAAGTGTCGGCGGTGAGCAGCACGCTCGGTGGGGTTGATGGAACCGCGGCGTGCGCACGCGTCGGCAACCGTGTGTGTTGGAGATGATGCGGACATAGCGAACGAATTGCTCGTAGCAGATGCAAAATGCGCAGCCCCCTTGCCCGGTGGCGTGTGGGGAGCGGCCTTGTCCGGTGGTTGGAAATTAGCATTTCTATTCCTTAGCACTGTGTTTCCACGCCGTGGAAATGAAAAGGCACTTCTGATTGAAACATTATGTGTTCTTAAAGCGTTGACAAAAGCTCATCATCGATACACTGTCCCAACCGAAAAAAGAAAATAGAAGTTGTGTAAAGATGCACAGCAGTTTTAATTTCACTGATTCTGATATTTAATATGATGTTACTGTAGATGAACAGTAAAACCTGTTTGTCTCCATTTATCAAACGGTTGTTAGTTGATACATTGCGTGTCAATTTTGCAACAGAAAACTGCGGATAGCATAAAAATACCCGTAAACTTTTATCTTCTGGTCGGTATATGTATGATCAAATTAGTAAGTGAAACGTATCAAGACGACTCAAGAATATTATACATTTAAAATACATCTACTTTCCGTGTTCTTGTAGACACTGTCATGGTACTAACTGTTGAGAGTCAAAAGGAAAAGCATTACAGAACGGCAGAGTACATGTGTTCAGACTAGCCCTATATGTTGCACATCAGAAGAGAAAGTGGATGAAACCCCAATCCTTGTATGGCAAACGAATTAAGGGCTCATGGCTATCCAGCAGCTGACATTTTTGAACGATTGAAACAAAGCTTTAAGGTTAATAGGGAATATTCTGGTCATGGCCAGATGTACTGTACTGATGATACTTGTAACGAAGCATGTTGGGATTTATTGCCATTTGCTTGCATTACTGAACCTGTCAATACCAATGTTGCAGAATAATAGGTACAAATGTAATTAGTCTATTATCGTTTTCATTTCCAAAACTTTTTTTATTCCTTTTTCTAATATGAATAGCTGAAGTTATTTTCTATTATTTTATGTCACAGGGGTTTGTTTAATTAGCAGATATTAATTAGTTCACGCAAGAAGTGTGTAGTTGTAGGACATATATTAGGCTAATTAGTATTTCTGTTAAGACTAATTAAACAGTATTTGTTTAATATTAAAGTAGGTATTATTATGTTTCACATTTAATGTTGAGAAAGTTTTGCCCTCATTACTTTCCGTATAATTACCGTTTATTCCGAAGTAATTGTTTAAAAACCTATTTAAATATATTTGAAAGTGAATCAATATTAATATAACCGAGATATGTATATCAATTTACTGTTGCCAGTAGGGTGTCATAGTTGTACAGTGCAAGCAGCTAGAACCAATCCATTAACACATGGTAGACATGTGTTGCCCTGACATTATGACAATGCACGTGCATGGTGTGTGCCGCTCATGGCTGGGAAAGGAGGTGGGCAATATAGCAGAAATGTTGCCAGATATTACTGGCAGAGCCAGCCAGTAGTAGTTGCCGTTGGTGAATGTTTCCAACTGCTTGGTCTGCCAATGGGAGTTTTGTATCCATTGGTTCTGAAGTGTGATTAAAGGACACAATAACTTCTGAGCACACAATGTATTCACAATGGCCATTGCAGTTCACAATTACCAGTTACACATCACTGCAGAGGGCGGCACAATCTGCAGATACAAGAATACAAAACCAGATGGTATAAAGATCTTCGTTCCCCAACATCCTCCCCACCCTGGTGCATCTCGAGAGCGATGACCAGCTGGAAAGGTCTTCGTATCGTCTGGCAGGTGGAGAATGAGGCATCTTCTTTCATTTTCTCTACACTGCCACACCTCTTCTGTCAAATCACTCTTCCACAAGTGCAATGATCTGGTCTCTTCTGGCCGGCCGCAGTGGTCGAGCGGTCTGCGGTGCGCCAGTCAAGTCTGTACGGCCGCTACGGTCAGAGGTTCGAATCCCCTATCGGGCATGGATGTTTGTGTCGTCTTTAGTATAAGGTAGTTCATAAGTAGTTTGTACGTTTAGGGACTGATGACCCTGCAGTTAAGTCCCTTAAGCTTAACAAACATTTGAACAATATTTTGGTCTCTTCTTGGAGCAGAACAACGTTTTCAATTTTCTTGGTTTCCTTTGAGAAGGATCTCTTCACCTCATGGCAAGCAGCAGGGGATATTCAGTTCTTCACCTATGATAAATGTCTTCACTGACCTTTTGTCTTGATCTGAATTCCTTGCAAGGTCCTTTCTAGTTGCTATCTCTGGCCCACTTGCAATTGTTACTGCTTTCTCACCGTTTTCAAACTGATCTGGCGTCAATGCAGTATACGTGGTGTGTTTATTGCGGCTTCTATGACAATCAGAATGGTGTTTAAGCTCTCTTTATCCACCTGAGACTGTCAAAGAATCTTCCTCGGGAAACACTTGACAGAGTCTATCATGTGTTTCCACTATCCCCCCACCAATCCACAGGTGGTGGTATAAATTTCCAACTGATACCATGGTTGTACAATAGTAGTGTATGTCAGTATGCTGCTTAGTTTTACATAGCTATGACTGTTCTGTGTTGGCTGCATGTAATGTTGTAGAATTGCAGTATTTGAATAGATTATGAGTAATATGCTCTTCGGCCTTGGAAAGTGTTGCAGGCCTCAAAAATATGTCAGATAAACGGCTTGTGTTGTGGCACATGTGAATAAGATCATGTAGGACTTCTTTGTGTGGTTTCCAGTTTTCACATATAAAGGACCAGAAATATCAGTGTCTATCACTGCAAATGTCCTGGAAGACTGAACCCTCTGGCAGTGGCTGTACCTTGCCGGCTGAGCGGCAGTTAAAGAGAGCTGCTGAGGCCACCTGCGACCGCTTCTGTCCACTATGGTTTCATCACTGTTTATGAACTAGTGTGTGCTTCGTGACTCTACTTTGTTCAAATGTTCAAATGTTTGTATAGTCTATGGGACTTATCTACGGGGTCATCAGTCCCTAAACTTACAAACTACTTATGAACTACTTACGAACTAGGACGGCACAAATATCCATGCCCAAGGGGGGATTCGAACCCCCGACGTAGTGGCCGTGCAGACCGTGACTGAAGCGCCTCAGTCCCCGCGGCCACCGCGGCCGGCACTCTACTTTGTGCTGTTCGCATGCACTGGAGTGGGAACTGCTTGCTTCGTAGGTCCTCATATCCCGAATGAGACAATTCAAGACATCTACATCTACATCTACATCGATACTCTGCAAATCACATTTAAGTGCCTGGCAGAGGGTTCATTAACCACCTTCATAACTTTTCTCTACCGTTCCATTCTCTAATAGCGCGCGGGAAGAAAGAACACCTAAATCGTTCCGTTTTCGCTCTGATTTCTCTTATTTTATTGGGATGGTCATGTCTCCCTAAGTAGGTGGGTGCTACCAAAATATTTTCACATTCAGAACTAAAAGTCGGTGATTGAAACTTCGCAAACAGATCACGCCGCAATGAATAACGTCTTTCTTTTAATGATTTCCACCCCAATTCGTGCAACATTTCCGTGACTCTTTCCCCCCCGTAACGTGATAAAACAAAACGAGCTGCCCTTCTCTGAACCTTCTCAATATCTTCCGTCAGTCCCACCTGGTGAGGGTCCCACAAGGGGCAACAGTACTCAAGGAGAGGACGCACAAGTGTGATGTAGGCAGTCTCTTTGGTGGAGCTGGTGCATCGTCTAAGCGTTCTGCCAATGAAACGTAACCTTTGGTTCGCCTTCCCCTCAATATTTTCTATGTGTTCTCTCCAGTCAAAGTTGTTCGTAATTGTAACTCCTAGGTATTTGGTAGAATTTACGACCTTAAGGTTTGACTGATTTATCGCGTAATTGAAGTTCAGCGGATTTCTTTTAGTGGTCATGTGTATTACTTCACACTTTTCTTTATTTAGTGTCAATTGCCAATTTTCGCACCAAGTAGAAATTTTGTCTAAATCGCTTTGCAGTTGCTTTTGATCCTCTGTTGACTTCACTAACCGATAAACGACAGCATCATCCGCGAACAGTCTAAGGGAGCTATTCAGATTATCTCCTAAATCGTTTATAAACACGAGGAAGAGTAGGGGACCAATAACGCTTCCCTGTGGAACGCCAGATATCACTTCTGTTTTACTCGATGACTTACCGTCAATTACAACGAACTGTGTCCTTTCTGATAGGAAATCGTGAATCCAATCGCACAATTGGGGAGATATTCCATAAGCACGCAATTTCATTAGAAGCCGCTTGTGGGGTACAGTATCAAAAGCCTTCCGGAAATCCAGAAATATGGAATCGATTTGAGATCCCTTGTCGATGGCACTTAACACTTCATGTGAATAAAGGGCAAGCTGTGTTTCGCAAGAGCGATACTTTCTGAATCCGTGCTGACTATTGGTTAATAGGTCGTTCTCTTCGAGGTAGTACATAATATTCGAACAAAGTATATGTTCCAAAATCCTACTGCAAATCGACGTCAATGAGATAGGCCTGTAATTTTGGGGATCACTCCTATTGCCTTTCTTGAATTTTATTTTTTTGATTTATTTTTGTTTAGTGACTTAAGTTGTTTTACTACTCCAGGAACATCTACTTCTAAGTTTCGCATGCTGGCAGCTGTTCTTGGATTGAATACTGGAGTGTTCACTTCGTCTTCTTTGGTGAAAGAATTTCGGAAAGCTGTGTTTAGTAATTCTGCCTTAGCAGTATTGTCGTCGGTAGTATTACCATTGCTATCGCGTAGTGAAGGTATTGTTTGTGTTTTGCCGCTAGTGTACTTCACATATGACCAGAATTTCTTTGGATTTTCTGCAAGATTACGAGACAGGATTTCGTTGTGGAAACAACTATAAGATTCTCGCATTGAAGTCCGCGCTAGGTTGCGAGTTTCAGTAAAAGATTGCCAGTCTTGCGGATTCTGTGTCTTTTTAAATTTTGCATGCGTTTTTCTTTGTTTCTGCAACAGTGATCTGACCTGTTTTGTGTACCACGGGGGGTCAGCCCCCTCTTTTATTAATTTATTTGGTATAAATCTCTCGATTGCTACTGATATTATGTCTTTGAATGTAAGCCACAACTGATCTACACTCGCATTTTTAGTTTTGAAGGACTGGAGACTATCACTCAGGAAAGCGTGAAGCGAATTTTTATCTGCTTTATTGAATAGATATATATCTGTCCTGGTCGCGGATTACATGGCTTGCATAGGTGTGTTACTCATTATAACACAAATTACGACGAGTGTGGTATTTGACTTGGCGTGTGGTACGTCGTGAACAGTGGTGGGAAACGAGGGACTGCGTCCGACAGACTTTCGGCTGCCCCCGTGGAGCCAAATTCTCCAAAAATCTCTAAAGACTGTGGTTGAGTCCGTTCAATGCTTAACTACGATCGTGTCGGGTCAGGCGGAACATTTTGATTTCCTTGTGTCACGGTTGCCGTCGGCTTCTCTGCCGGCGATTGCTTCCAGTTCTGTGTCTAATGCTACGGAGTTCCCGCCTCCTTTATCTGGTTTTGATGACTCATTAGAAGATTGGGACACATGAAAACAGGATGCGCCAGCTTTTCCTTGCGTTTGAGGTGTCAAACCCGGATTTGTGTAAGACTTTATTTCTCTCACGGGTCTCCCCTCACATCTACCAACTTTTGCATCAACTTCCTCCCCAGCAGGAACCGGCTGCTTTGTCTTTCGATGAGATGTGTCGTTTGTTGTCGGCTCATTATCGCCCGCGTACACATTTTATTGCGGCACGGGTTTAATTTTACCAGTCGCATAAGAAACCGACTCAGTCCTATTGCTCGTGGACCGCAGAGCTGCACTGTCTTAGCCGTCGTTGTGTGTTCATTACTCCGACCCACAAAGAATCTTATGCAGACGATATGGTTCGTGATGCAATTCTCAGGCTTGCTCCATATAGGGAAGTTCGCCAAGGTGCCTTACAATTGGAAAATCCAACCTTGACGGATGTTCTAAACATTGCGCAATCTTTTGAAGTCTCGTGGGCTGCAGGGGACAAATTGAGACTTGGGGTGATGTAGCTGCAGTTTCACAGTCTGGCTCCGCGCCTTCAGACTGTAGGGACGTCGCTGTCGTACGGGAGCGTCCCACTCGCCGCACGCGCGGCCGTAAACAGGCTGCGGCTTTGCAGTAGCTGTGGGCCGCGTCGCACTATCCTGCTCGTACGCAGCGACCTTTACCATCTTGTCCCTTTTGTTATGTACAGCATGACAGGGCAGACTGCTCCAAGCTTTGGGTTGTATGTCACTCGTGCAAGAAAAAGTGCCACATGGCTTCTGTTTGCTGTTCCTGTCTGACTGAGCAGGACGATGAGATGGATGTTAATCTTGTCCAGAATGTTTACTCTCCGTCTCCCAAACTTTTTTTTTTTTTTGAAGTTCAGATTTTCGACAAGAAGGTCACCTTACTTGTAGATACGGGAGCTTCCTTTTCTCTTCTTAATTATGTTATGTAAATAAGGCTAGGCTCGCCCCCCCTTGGCAGCAGTCACCCATTCTTTATGTGGCTATAGTCGCCAGCACATTCCTAACTTGGGTCAATTTACGGCCTCCATGGCGTATCAATCTGTAGTCACACCAGTCACTTTTCTTGTTGTTGATAACACTGCGCCTGCTATCATCTTTGGCCTTGATGCCTTTAATGTTTTTGGCTTTACTATCGAAGATTCTGTCAATCTTCTTTCACATTCGGTGCCTTTCCCAGAGTTGGATGCCCTTTGTCGGGAATTCTCTTTTTTGTTTTCTGGTGGGCTGGGTTGTGCCGCGAGCTTTACCGCCCACATTACTATGAAACCAATGGCTCGCCCCAAGTTTCTTCGCGCGCGCCACGTGCCAGTGGCCCTGCATGACCAACTTAAGGCTGAATTGGATCGCCTCCAAGACTTACAGCTCTTAACTCCCATTTCTTCCAGTGAATGAGCTACGCCGCTGGTTATTGTAAAGAATCCTATGGGGCCTTTACGTACGTGTAGGGATTTTAAAGTTACAATCAATGCACAGGTTGTGATTGACTTGTACCCCATGCCTTGAGAAGATGAACTCTTAGCTTTACTTTCTGGTTCACATTCTTTTTCTCATTTAGATCTGGCGGAAGCCTATCTTTAGTTTCCTTTGGACGACGATACAAAACGTCTCCTGGTTGTAAACACTCCTTTTGGTTTATACCAATATCAACAGCTTCCTTTTGAGGTCGCTAGTTCTCATGCCATTTTTCAACTTACGTGGAACAGCTCCTCCGCCCGGTTCCGGGCTGTGTTAACTACTTAGTCGATGTTGTTGTGACCGGGGCTTCACCCCACGAACATTTACAAAACCTATGGGCCCTTTTCTCTGTTCTCCATGCAGTCAGCCTCCGCTGCAAGCTGGACATGTTTCGTTCTTTTTTTTTCCACGTTCTATTCCTTATTTGGGATTTGAAGTGTTTTCTGCGGGCGTCCGCCCTTTGTCGGACCGCTCGGCCGCGCTACAGTCTCTGCCGCGTCCCGCGTCTGTCAAAGATATGCATGTTTTCTTCGGCAACATTGCCTATTACCATCGCTTCATAGCCGGGGATGCCTCGGTGTTGCACCCCTAAAACGGTCTGCTGCACAAAGGTGTTCGCTTTACCTGGTCTTGTTAGTGTGAACATGCATTTTGCACCTTAAAGCTCTTATTTATTTCTACCCCTTGTTTGACGGTATTTGTTCCTGAGCAACATTTCTGGCTACAGACACTTCTCAACATGGTATTGGTGCTATTTTGTATCATAAGTATACCGATGGGTCAGACGGCTACCCAGCAATGATGCTTTGAAGAAATTTCACGTTTACTTGTATGGGATCAAGTTCCATCTCATTACTGATCATAAGTCCTTGGTGTCTCTATTTCACGCTACAGCGGCGCTTCCTGACAGAGCAGCTCGTAGATTGCAGCGGTGGGCTCTCTTTCTTTCTTGTTATAATTATGAGTTCTATTTCCTTCCGACAGCAGAACCTGCTAACACGGGCGCATTATCTCGCCTCCCAGCAGGTCTTGATTCTGACTTTGATAGAGAAGAACTTTTGTGCTTTTCTCTGGATGAGGAAGCTCAGGCTACTGTTGATGGTTTTCCTGTTACTGCACTGGTCTTGGCTAAGTCAATCCAGTGCTCCAGCACTTTCTTCACTACATTGCTATGGGCTGGCCAGACGCCCCTCCACGTAGGGCTTCAGATCCCCTCCACAACTATTATTCTTTACCTTTTCGTCTGTCTGAATGGGACGGGGCTCTCCTTTTGGTTACAGTCGGACAATCTCTGGGGGTACTGATCCCGGCGGAACTTCTTTCTAAAGTAGTTCAGATGCTTCATGAAGGACATTGGGGTGTTTCCCGCATGTAAACATTGGCTTGCCGACATGTGTTTTGGCCCGGTATTGATGGTGATATTACAGGGCTGGTGGCTAAGTGCTCGTTGTGCGCTTCGCAACAGGCGGCACCTCGGGCGTGTCTCTCATCTTGGCCACACCCCTAACAGCCGTGGGAATGTGTGGATATGGATTACATGGGACCCTTCCTTAACTCTTATATGTTTTTAGTGTGGATTCCTATTCAAATTTTCCATGCAATCTTCGTTGTCATACCATATCCGCAGTTGTAACTATTCAGTCGCAGTCTAAAGTTTTCGCCTTGGACGGTTTTCCGCATAAACTTATTTTGGATAATGGCACTCAATTCTCTTTGTCTGTTTTTTAAGATTTTTGTACTCATCTTGCCATTCGCCACATTACAGCTCCTCCATTTCATCCTCAGTCTAATGGTGAGGTGGAACGGCTTGAGCGTACTTTTAAAGTTCAAATGTGCAACTTTGTGACCTCCTGCTCTGTGGACGATACCATTATCCGTTTTTTGATGTACTCTTGATTCACGCCAGCGGAGGAACGCAGCCCAGCGGAATTTCTTCATGGTAGGCTACCTCGCACTCTCTTCCATTTGTTGTTGCCCCAGCTGTCGAGTACTCCAGCACGATCACCAGGTCGCTATGTTCCGGGTTCTCTTGTGTGGGCGCGAGGTTTTGGTCATTGTCGTCGTTGGCTGCCGGGCATGGTGAAGACATGTCTCAGCCGGCGCCTCTGCACTATGGAGACTATTGTGGGCACCATTCGTCGTCGCTGGGATCAGTTGCGCCTGCGATTCCCTGCACATCCACAATTGCCACCTCCGCCCACACCGCCTCCAGGAGCAGTTACGCCAACAGGCTCCATACCGACATCTTCTGTTGGGCCGGCTCCTGCACTGAGTGCCATGCCTGCCCAAGCATCATCTGTTGTACATGTGCCTTCTCCTTCTCCTGCACCAGCACCGGTTCCAGTGGTCACACCCTTAGGATCATCTCGTGCACCCTTGTTTGTGCCTTTGGCGCCCGACGGCAGGAAGGCGGGTCCCACCGCTACCGAAGTCATGGATGCCCTGACACCCAAAATGTACTTGAACCAATCTGTGAGTACTGCAACCATTCCTTTTTTATCTCCAGTGCTGGAATCGAATGGTGCGCCCTCATCTCTGGTGATCGCAAGCAAAATTCAAAGATCTACCAGCCACTCCCGGCAAGTAAGATCAGGACACTATCAGCCTTTTGGGTTAGTGCCGGCCTGAAGCTGGGAGCCAGATAGGACGATGCATCCCGCATGGACTGTGGTAATGCGCGGCATGTATGTTGAACAGTGCGTCGCCCGTTACCATGACTGGCCATTGTGCGGTGCTGGCTGAGCTATAGCACTGCACCCTGCCAGCCACATGGCCATTAAAGAGAGCTGCCGGGCCCATACTATCAAGTATGGTTTAATCAGTGTTTATGAACTAGTGTGAGCTTCATAACTGTACTTTGTGCTGTTTGCATGGACTGGAGTAGTAACCGCTAGCATCATAGGTCCTCAGACCCTGAATGAGACAATTCAAGACATCTGTACTGGTTGCGGCTTACATAGCTTGCATAGCTGTGTTACTCATTATAACACGTAGGTTACCCTTTCCTTAATCTATCTTCTAAGGTAAGTCATAATCTGAGTATTACCTTTCATGTTCCTACGTTTCTCCTAAATCCAAATTTATCCCCAAGGTCGGATATTCCAGTTTTTCCATTCGTCTGTAAATAATTCTTGTTAGTATTTTGCAACCATAATTTATTAAACTGATAGTTCTGTAATTTTCGCATTTATCTGCACCTGCTTTCTTCAGAATTGGAATTACTATATTCTTCAAATGTTTCAAATGTTTGTATAATCTATGGGACTTAACTACGGAGTCATCAGTCCCTAAACTTACAAACTACTTATGAACTACTTACGAAGTAGGACGGCACAAATATCCATGTCCGAGGGGGGATTCGAACCCCCGACCGTAGTGACCGTGCCGGCCGCGGTGGCCGAGGAGACTAAGGCGCTCCAGTCACGGTCTGCACGGCCACTACGGTCGGGGGTTCGAATCCCCCCTCGGGCATGGATATTTGTGCCGTCCTAGTTCGTAAGTAGTTCATAAGTAGTTTGTAAGTTTAGGGACTAATGACCCCGTAGTTAAGTCCTATAGACTTTACAAACATTTGAACATTTTTTGTAGTGGCCGTGCAGACCGTGATTGGAGCGCCTTAGTCTCCTCGGCCACCGCGGCTGGCACTATATTCTTCTTGAAGTCCAAGGGTATTCCCCCTGTCTCATACATCTTTCATATCAAATGAAACAATTTCTTCATGACTGACTCTCCTAACGATATCAGCAGTTTAGACGGAATTTCACCTACGCCATGGGCCTTGTTTACAGTCAAATCTTTTAGAGTTCTGTCAAATTCCTCTCGCAGTATAGTATCTCCTATTTCATCTTTCTCTACTTCATCTTCCATTTCTAGAATACTGCCTTCAAGTTTATTTCCTTTGTACAGGCCTACTATATATTCCTTCCATCTTTCAGCTTTCCTTTCTTTGCTTAGTACTGGTTTTCCATCTTAGTTCATTATATTCATACCGCTGCTTTTCTTGTCTCCAAATGTCTCTTTTATTTTCCTGTAGGCGGTATCTATCTTTCCCCTAGTTATACATACTTCTACGGTCTTGCATTTCTCCTCAAGCCACTCCTGCTTAGCCAGTCTGCACTTGCTTAAATGATTTTCTGTGGCCTTCATTGCTCTATCTCTCAGTGCTACCCATTCTTCTTCAACTGTATTACTTTCCCCCGTTTCGGAAATCCTTGCCTAATGCTCCCTCTAAAACTCTCAGCCACATCTGATTCCTTCAGTCTTTTCGGACTCTCTTAAGTTTTACTCTACAGTTCATAACCAGTAAGTTATGGTCAGAGTCTATATCTGCCCCTGGATATGTTGTACAGTTTAAAACCTGGTTTCGCAACCTTTGCCTTACCATTATAAAGTCAATCTGATACCTCCCAGTGTCTCCTGGCTCTTCCATATATATAACCTTCTTTCATGATGAATAAACCAAGTGTTACAATTAAATTCTTCCAGGCGCTCTCCTCTTTCAGTCCTTTTCCCCAGTTTGTATTCAAATACTACATTTCCTTCTCTTCCCTTTCCTACTACCAGGTTCCAGTCCCCCATCACAATTAAGCTTTCATCTCCTTTAATGGTCTGAATAATATCTTCTATCTCCTCATACATTTCTTCGATCTCCTCATCATCGGCAGAGCTAGTTGGCATAAAGTTGTACTACTGTTGTTGGTGTCGGCTTCATGTCTATGTTTGCTACAATAATGCATTCACTATGCTGTTCACAGTAAATTACCCACAATCCTATTTTCTTCTCCATTATCAGATCTACTCCTACGTTACCACCAACTGATTTTGTATTTATAACCCACCGATCTTCACTAGTCCCACCATATCTAACTTTAGCCCATCCATTTCTCTTTTCATATTATCTTACTTACCAACCAGATTGAGGGATAGCACATCCCACACTCCAATCCGTAGAATGCGTGTTTTTTCACTTGATGATGACGTCCTCCTGAGTAAGTCTCCACCCAGAGATCCGAATGGGGGACTATTTTACCTCCGGAATATTTTACCTGAGAGGATACCTTCCTCATATATTCCTGCACTAGAGCTACATGTCTTTGGAAAAGGGATCTAACATTCCACGCTCCGATCCGTAGAATGCCAGTATTGTCTTTCCTGATGACAACATCCTCCTGAGTAGTCCCCGCCCGGAGATCCGAATGGGGGACTATTTTACCTCCGGAATATTTTACCCAAGAGGATGCCATCATCATATTTTCATACATTAGAGCTGCATGTCCTCGGGAAATGTAACGGCTGTAGTTTCCCCTTGCTTTCAGCCGTTCGCAGTAACTGCGTAGCAAAGCCATGCTAGCTAGTGTTACAAGGCCAGCTCAGTCAGTCATCCAGAGTGGTGCCCCTCTAACTACTGAAAAGGCTGCTGCCCCTCTTCAGGAACCACACGTTTGTCTGGCCTCTCCACAGATACTCCTCTGCTGTGGTTGCACCTATGGTATGGCTATCTGCATTGTTGAGGCACGCAAGCCACCCCACCTCAGTAATGTCTGTGGTTCATTAGGGTGGAACCTGTTCTCTTCAAATTTTCAACTTTGTATTATCTTCCATGGTAGGCAAGAGTGAAAAGCTCTCGTAACAGCTTGTTGTCCTAATAAAATCCAAAATTCTACATGCTGCTCCCCTAACATCCAAGATGATGCAGTCTTGCATGAGTGTATCCAGTGAGACGCTCAGTGGAGTAGTGACGTCCGTCCAGTATATCTGGGTGCCTCTCTGAGTGGGACAATCAGCACATTGCACGCTACTATCATGCTGAATGATGCCGTCAGATAAAAAGGGATTGTACCAAGCTATCTTTGATCACTTCCATAACTGTTGTCCCTTGCAGAAAGTTCAGCAGTGAATAACCCCTCTTGTACTTATCTGACCCAGTATAGGCATGCATTTTGTAGTTTTCAAACTTTCAAACTGTCAGACACTCTAATTTTGTTTTTTGTCATGCTGGTAAATCGGAATACGAAGGCAGTTACGTGCAGTACCCGCCAGAATATATTAAACCTTGTTATGTTCAGCAGTGGATTGGTGATGGAGAGGACAGTAATATTCGCTCTCGTTGTGGCTTCTGACATTGATGAAAGTGGGTTGGGGACGTCCAGTGAGCAGGATTGTTTGTCCTCTGAAATCCCTGGTGTACCACACCATTAGATATCAGGAGTTACTAGCAGGTTTACTTCTAGTCCCTGTGTGAGGTGATCAGCAGGATTTTTACTTCGAGGAGAATGCCTTATTGGCTGGATGTAGTGTCTGTCAATATCCCTGTCACTCGATTATAAGTACAGGTATCCATTTGTTTGGATCACTATGTACCCATTCCAAAGTTATTGTAGACTCGATCCACAAAGTAGCTCTGTTAGCAGTGAAGTAACGAGAGCTAACCAATGCAGTGAGTAACTCCAAGGTAGGTAGACGTACGCTCTTTGTAGGAGCCAGTCTGTTGTTGTTGCAAACAGTGCAGTGCGTAATGTGTATCCAGTTGTAGGGTCTGACCTTACATACAAAAGAGACCCATTGGTTCAAAGAATACATGCATACTGCAGAGCCACCTGTATCTCTCATTTCTAGCCATCTGCTAATATGCAATATGTGTGCCAACGTCATGCAATATTTGTGGTCAAAACTCGTCCCATGCAAGACCTCTCAGCAATGTGTCTTGATAAACTAGCTTTGAAACAATCATAACAGAAGCGAACGAACCAAGGGGGTCACAAAAACTGATCGGCGTCTCGAAGAATTTTGGCTTCTCTTAGTAGCCAGTTTGTCAGTCAGGTCTTCAGCTATCTTCTGGTAGTCAGTATGGAGTAATCTTCGGTGTTCCAAACTTATTTTCGGTTAATTGAAGGTAAACAGATCTCTCACACGAGTTGTGAAATCGTCCATAAATGTTGAATTGCGAATGATACTAGACAACATGTGGTTATTTATCACGATTTAGTGCTGCTATCTCCCTTATAGCACCTGACAAAAGGAATGGGCTTGGTGCCAGAACAAATGGCAAATATTTGAAACTCTACATTATCTCATAGTTTATGGTCATGGTCATGTAGGCACGATTTTCACCTTATTCAACATGAAACCAAAAGAACGTAATGAGATCTGCGTCTTCTTTATTCAACGTTAGCTGTAGGAAGCCTTGGTCTACGTCACACACTAATTCCAGAGTATCGTCGCAAAGTTGCGAGAATGCCTGGAAGTAAACTTGGTCCTGTTTCGAGGGCATCATTCACTGATGGAGAGAGTCTGGTTCATTTGAAGATGCTTCGACCACGATCCTATACTTAGTACTTCACAATGTCGTGTGGCAGGTAAAAAAAGGTTTCAGCTGTACATTCCTCAAGTGCAACTTCTACTTGATTCCTTTTAATATAATTAGTCATGCTCTCATGATAAATGAGTCTCAGTTCTTCACTTCATTGTAACTTATTCTACAAGGAGCGAAGGCGCGCTTCAGCAGTTGTGCAGTTGTTAGAGAAAAGCATATCCTTCTTTCGAGGCAGGCATAAAACTCTGCGGCAGACTACATGCAGTGAAACTCTCAGAACGTTTGAAAAATAGGGTGCTCAATGGGAGTTAATGTTCGCTCTTGACGCTCTGTTATCCCGATTGTCTCTAACTCCCAAAATCGGTGCACTGATTCATTCGATAACTCATTGAATATTTGCTTGTTCATAGCTGACACCATTAAATTTCCGCATTTGGATGCTGTGAACTGGTCCCAAAATCTAGGTCCTGCGTCTTTGTTACATGTAAAAAAGTGTTTCACTAAGAATGTATCCAAAAATTATTGAAAAAAAAAAACAACCAATGCTTTTGATACCTTAATTGCTAGTTCCAAGGCCACAGTTTCCCAGTGGTAATCAGCTCCAATCAGAATATCAATAGGTAGGTCTACAGCGTCTTCTTTAGGATCTGCCAGTATTTGGTATTTTTAAGGCATTTCTTCTACCTCTAACTGACAATGTTGGTTGATGTGATAAATTTTTGCTGCTTTCAAAGGCTGTCATTGACGTATTAGATTTGGTGGAGCACTCCATCATTTCAAACTGTGCTTTTCTCCTTGAGAAGGATGAGGTATAAGATGATTCGAAGGTTGTCATCTCCAGAGTTGTGTTTCTACTTATACCTAGTTGGAGAGATTCGATCAAGAAATGATGAATGAAACTCGATTGACTTCCTGTATCTAGGATGGCACGTGTCATTTGCTGTTGCAATTTGGTCCTCTGATAGTTACACTAGCAGTCTGCAGGTGTAAAGTTAGTAGTCACAGTCTGAATTTTACTTACATGGCATGGCTACTATGCATGGAAATGTGGTGCTCACCATTACATTTCACACAGGATACCTTTCTCCATTCGAAATACTGAACTGTGTGTTGGCCACATGTAAGCTGTGAGAAGTAACGGTTCATTTTCTTTGGGGTGTCTTTTATTGCGTTCAGGCTTACAGTCTTTCGACATTCTTAGCCCCATTGTCCCCTTTCTTGGAAAAAACACACAAAGGTCTGTAATGGCGTCTTCAAGTATCTTGCTGGAGCTGATGCTCCATTCAATCTCATCATTTAGAAACTCTATGAGGCGTGTAAGTTTTCCTTCTTGTATCTTTTGCCTTCGAGCGAACAAAAGCCAATTATTTCAGATTTCTTCTTAAATTGCGCTGAGAAGTTTCGGAGCAAGCACTCTGCCATTCGAATCCACGTCTTCTTCTAGTACTTTTAGTGCTTGTATGCGCTTACAGCTGTCGGCTGTGGTCGCATTGAACGTCTGTGGAATGCCTGAAGTCGAAGTGTTGAGACTGTCAAGGAAATAAATCTGACTTTGGAAAATCCTGTTGCTACTTCACATTTGGTTTCAAAATATCCTTAGTTTGTTCCAACGAGTCAGCTGTAACAGAAATGCCATTGACCACATTCTTGGATTCCCCATGCAGGTAAGCACAAAGTAATATGTGCTTGTTCATAGATGACACCACTGAATTTCCGCCTTTGGTTGCTGTGGATTGGTCCTAAAATCTAGGTCATGCTTCTTTGTTACCTGATAATGAATGCACTTTGATGGCAGGCAACTTGGAATCCACGTAGGTATCTTGTTGAGCTGCTAGCGTAGGAAAATTAGCATTTACATTATCTGAACTTTTTCTCTGAGAAGCATTTTCGCTCTGCGGGTGGCGCGTTTGCATGTAACGGTGTATTTCTAGCAAGCTTCGGTACTAGTCTCATACTCACTGTCATTCAACAAATCCTGAATTGATTTACCTAGTTTGGCCAACTATTCTCACGTCTGCCGCAGATGGTCTGGTAGTATTCAACTTCTTCTGTTGGAGCAGAAGCATCAAAAGAGCTCACCTGACTCACGAAATGCGTTGCGTTGGAACGCAAAGTGGTCTGCTTGCGTCGCAATTTTCTCAACGTAGTATCTGGCAAGGGGAACACAAAGTATGGTACAAACGAATTTTGATGAATCGCAGGTATGTTGTGCGGGAACTCCACCAGACCACTAAGCTAAAAGTATTTGTTGCAATGCGCCTTTGTTTACACGAAAATCGAGATCAAAGTCCAGCGCGTAACAGCTATACATCCGCTGGGTCGCGTCAAGTGGGCACACAAGGTATTCAACTAAAACAACAGTGGGGCTGGGGACTGTAAACGCAGCTATCAAATGCACAAATGTTATAGGTAATAACTACAGACGCTTTACTGGTCTTTCAATCGCCATAAAAGTACGCTTAGAAATAACGAATAAAAAATAAAATAATCGTGTGCAATAAATAACATATTGAGCAATTAAAATAAGTTATTATCATGACCAATTACTCAAGCATTAACATACGAGTAGCCATGAAAGCATATAATTATGCACAATCAGTCGTCGGACAAGTGTAAAAACATAAAAATAAAATTAAAAAAAATAATTTAAAAAAAGTCCAATGCACCCCCCCCCCCTCAGATTTAGTTATAAGTTGGCGCATTGGATAGGCCGTGAATAACTGAATACAGGTCAATCGAGAAAACAGGAAGAAGTTGTGTGGAACTATGAAAAAAATAAACAAAATATAAAAACTGAGCAGTCCATGCGAAAGATAAGCAACGTCGAGCACTTTGTAAATGCAGGAGTGTTGTGGTCCTGTGGCTATTGTGAGGAGCGAGAGGTCCTTGGTTAGAACCTTCCCATAGGCAAAAATTTTAATTTTTTCATTTTCAGAAATTATTATGTGTCCTTCCATCCGTCCGATGCTGGATAACTGCGCCGTATTATGGGGACATGTTCAGATTTGCTTGGACATATACAAGATTTGATAGTCTACACACGGAAAAATTCGATAACTTTAAACCATATGTTTTGACAGAGCACAGGCAAAACTGTCCGACTGTGAAACTGTTGCAGTTTATGTGACAAACTCTTATGTTTTCATCACTTTTTTGGGAGTGATTATCACATCTACAAGAAAACCTAAATCGGGCAAGGTAGAATCTCTTTACCCGTTCACCAAGTGAAAGTGAGTCGACAAGAGATTCCTGTCATATGACGCACGTACCATCACCAGTGTCATATAGTATACGTCAGATGTGTTTTGCTATGCATGAATTGGTTGACCTATCACCTTGCGATCAAATGTTTTAGGTTCCCATTGAAGAGGCACTTCATTTCGTCTGCTAATCGAACGGTTTTGCGGTGCAGTCGCAAAACACACAGACTAAACTGATTACAGCGAACAGAGACCTCAATGAACGGACGGACAGATAATAATTTTTCGAAAATATAAAAATAAAAATTTTCAGTAGAGGGAAGGCTTCAACGAAGAACGCATCCCTCCGCAGCTCCTCATGCTAACCACTTTTTTCTTCCCTTAACGCAACAAAACTACCACGTAGGAAATAATCAAAATGGTCTGGGTGACATCTTCGTCGCCAGACGATAAAAATAATATTTTGTAACCAATTTTAAGCCTCTTCTTCGTAACTGTTAAGATCGTCTTCTTGGAAATGAAAGAAAAGTGTCAGAATGGTTTTCGCCAAGTAAATTATAATTTTTGTCATTCCCATTCTTCTGTTCCTTGTGCTTACCGGGCGCTTCGGAGTTGCTTGCTCGTCTAATCTTCTTGCGCAATTAATGCCGTGTGTATAGTTTTTCTTTGTATTCCGATTCTCCTTGTCCATTTCTTGTGTCTGCACGGTAGACTTTGAATCACCAGTCAGCAGTAGCTCAGAACTACCTTTCAAGTATCACAGAAGCGTAATGACATTTCAAAGTAATAATAATAAGTATATATAAATAAAATACTTCTTTGGGTGTTACTCATTCTATATCTACGCTATAGTTCTAATTAGAAAATTCGCATATTTTTCTCGATATTTCTACGTGTGTGTGTGGTTTTTTTTCTCGTGTTCTATCGTAAGATGTATCCAGTAGTCTTCGTTACTCTTATGTTTTTCCGATAGAATGTAGTACACCGTCTGTCCTTTGATCCAATTTACTGCTCTTCTTTTTGCACTGGGGTAGGGAACTTCGTCTGGGTGAAGAAGTCAGGCTGGTGTTATAGTTCGGGGAGATGTTCGTAGAATACTAGCAAGTTTAGTTGTACACGGAGTCCAAATGTTTTTAACGCTGTCGTATGTGAAACGGTGTTTCTCAGTGTCATCTAAGTTACAGATGGTGCAATTTGGCGTTTCTGCCAGATGAATTGCATGTTACTTAGAATTTGTTGGAATTTTCCTGTTAACTGCCGTGTACCATGTTGACCGTACTTTTGTGGGTAAGTAAGGATTTTGAACGTTTTCCCAGATCTTTTCCCAATTATATTCTTTGTACTTCTCTTCGAATCTGTTCTTCGTTTTGTTTTTCATCATGTTATTGTAGATTTCTTTTACTTTGTGTGGGTCTTCATCGGGAGTGTGACGTCTAATATAGCTTAATTCTATAAGAAAATGTCTCATATGATAAAATGAGTTCGGAATATGGTGAACGTCTACGGGTGGGTCCATACTAGCCGGGGCTATTTCATTTAAGAGATGAGCTGCGAGGGTATCAGGCTACCGTTGCCACTGCCTGTACAACTTACTGACGAACAGCGCCTGTGATTTATTATAAATATTTCTCAGCTTTAGGCCTCAGTTACTTAAAGATAGCGTTAAGGTCTCATACTGAATCTTAAAAATTTGTCCTCTGGTGACAAAGTGGCCGAGCGCTGCTAGCATCTGTTGGGCTATTATCTTCGGTGTTGGCAATACATGGGCGACATAATTTACTTTAGATGTTACGTAAATGTTTGCTATCTGCACTTTTTGTAAGGTACTTAGATTACGTAAAGCATGTTGTTGTATGGTGACTCGTATTTTTGCCAACAAATTTTTGTACTTGGGGGCAGCCATGCGGCGGATATGTCGCGTGTATACAATTCCAAGCGTTTTGATAGTTTCCACGCATTTTAATTGTTCGTCAGCTCTAATTTGTAATACCCGGCCGATGTGCATTATTCCCGACTTAGTACGGCTTAATTTTGCTCCTGATGCCGCTTCATAGTTCTTTATATTTTTGAATGCCTTTCCTAGTTCATCACCTCCCGTGATCACGAAACTGACGTCGTCAGCGTAGGCTTGCCATGTTATTTTGTGGCCGTGTATTTGTAGTCGCCGGCCGCGCTGGCCGAGGAGACTAAGGCGCTCCACTCACGGTCTGCACGGCCACTACGGTCGGGGGTTCGAATCCCCCCTCGGGCATGGATATTTGTGCCGTCCTTAGTCTTAGCTAGTTCATAAGTAGTTTGTAAGTTTAGGGACTGATGTCCCCGTAGTTAAGTCCCATAGACTATACAAACATTTGAACATTTATTTGTAGTCCTGCGAAGTCCTGCGTCAGGGAGTACAGCAAAGGTTCAATCACTATTGCAAACAGGCTTAGGGACATTGGGCAACCCTGACGTACTGAACTTTTGATTCTGACCGGTCTGCTTAATTGACCGTTGACACATATTCGAGACGTGGAACTTGTCAATAGTTTTTGACTACAGTGACAATTTTTTGTGGAAAATTCATTACTTCCGGAAAAGATAAGAGTGGTTAAATCTATCGAATGCTTTTTCGAAATCAAGAGATACTAGTGCACTTGGAATATCCAAGGCTTCTGCAGTTGCTATAATATCTCTATATTCACATAATGTCTGGTGGATTGTTCTATTTTTCCCGACGCTCGTTTGGTAATTCCCGGTGATGCTCGTTATAACCGAGGTTAATCTTTGCGTTATGATGCGCGTGAAGATTTTATAGTTGGTATTTAGTAGTGTTATGGGACGCAGGTCTTCCCTCCTGGCATTTTAGGGACTAACACCACTACACCTTCACAAAATTCCAGTAACATGTCACTTCTGCCGTTCAGAATTTCGTTACATACAAGCGTCAGCTTGCTGATTAGCTGTTGTTCAAAGGTGTGATAAAATTCTGCTGGCAATCCGTCGGGTCCGGGGGACTTATTCTTCGCGCTTCTTCGTATGGCGTCTGCCACTTCCTCTTCAGTTACGTCTGCTGAAAGGTCGTCCGTTTCCTCCGGGTTTAATTTCGCAGTGTCTTGCGGACGGTTTGTTGCGCTGCTTCATCTACTGATTTGTCAGCTAATAGTGTTGTAAAATATTTATAGATTTCTTCTCGTATGGCGTGTTGTGTTGTCAAAGTTCCCCCATGTTCTACTTTCAGTTCAGTCAAAATTTTCCGGGTTGTTGTTTTCTGTTCTTGTATAATATGATACATTGAAGTTGTTTCTTCTTCAACTGTATTTTGTAGTCGTGTACGAATTTTACAGCCTTCTAATTGCTTCCGCTTGAGGCTTAAAATTGTGGCCTAATTCTTTTGAACTGTGTATAATTGTCTATGACTATGGCGTTCTGTTGGTATGTCTCTGAGACACTGATAATAAAATTCTATTGTTTTTCATCCAAACATTTTGGACCCAAAAGTAACGTTTCATGGCCTTTATTAAAGCGGGTTTTGCGCATTTCATCCGCCACGTAAAGGTCGAATTGTACTTTGAAAACGTCCTTTCGCATTCTGTCCATGCATTTTGAAAGGTTTCGCGGCATCCTGGGTCTGTCAGATCCGCTACGTTTAACTTCCACGTTCCTTTTGCTCTGTACGTTCCTTGTTTTTGTAGGTTAGCAGTGCATATGTAGGCTGTATGATCTGAAAATATGTTCGGCATTAGTTCCTCGTGCAGAATATATTGTTGTAAATTCGACGTTACGTAAATTCTATCAATCCGACTGGCGGAATGGCTGGTAATGTGAGTAAACCCGGGCTTATCACCTTGTTTTTAGTTTCCAAGTGTCGACTAGATTGACTTCTCTGGCGATATTCTCAAGTTCGATACACTTGTTGAAATTTGGTATCTCATCTTTAGGTTTGAGGACACAGTTAAAGTCACCTGCAAATATGACTTGTTCGGGACGCCGCATAAAGAGTGACACTATTGCATCTTAAAAAATTCTGCTCTCTGATGTTTCTTCCCCGTTCCGGAAAAAGCATAAATATTAATAATCCGGGTATTATTTATCGTGCAAGCTATGTTCGTTAGCCTCTCGATGTTTGTGGTCAGGATTCTTTCTTTTAATCGCTGACCCGAGTTCTATGCTGTAACCAGGATTAATTGAGATGTTGTAACCTGTTATACTTTCCAGGTTAATGTCTGTTACTTCCTGTAACATCGCAATGTCTATGTCAGGTGCGTACAAGAAGTCTTGAAGGTTTTTTAATTTAAACGTGCAGCTTATTTTATTTATATTGACAGTTGCAATGCGATAAACTTGCAACGGTAACACATTTGCAGGCATACTTGGTGTCATATTTCCTCTGAATGTTATTAACGACACATGACTTAGAAGTATTCTGGGTCGTCGTCTACTCCGCCCGATCCAGCAGCGATGTTTTGGCGCTGATCAGGTTTGCCTGTACAATTTATCTGACGACGTCCCTGCCGTGTTTTCCGGAACCTCTGGCATCTCTTCCTCTCGAGTGTCCTCATCGGAGTCATATGACCACTGTCTCGGCTGGATGTGTCCCTTGCTCTCTCCGTCCTGTTCTTTTCGAAGTTTGATGTTTCCCGCTTGATCTTCCGTGTTCGTTTTTGCGTATTCGTCTGACGTCTTTTGCAGTTGACCTAGACCTGTTTCCCGAGTTCGGGTTTTCAAAATGTTCAAATGTTTGTATAGTCTATGGGACTTAACTACGGGGTCATCATTCCCTAAACTTACTAAGACGGCACAAATATCCATGCCCGAGGGGGGATTCGAACCCCCGACCGTAGTGGCCGTGCAGACCGTGACTGGAGCGCCTTAGTCCCTCGGCCACCGCGGCCGGTAGTTCGGGTTTTCTTTGATGCCGGAAGGTGTCCCGGAGGGTGTTGTGATGTCTCTTCTGTTAGTGTTTTTCGGATTCGGTCGGCTTTGTCGCGCAGTATTTGTACCTTTTCGTCCGCACCTTCATGTGCAATACGGCACTTTTTCCGTTTCGTGGGAGACTTCTTTGACTGTTGGTCATTTGTTTCTTGTGTTTCAGATGGGAATGTCGGGGGTGTTTCACCTACAAGTTCTAATTCTTTCACAGCTATATCATTATTGTTGTCTTCACAAACAACTACCTGGTTACTTTCTTCCGCAGCCTGCTGGTTAGAAGGAAGGGAAACTGGAGTGTTAGTAGTTTCTATGGGTATTTCGTGTTCTTTCAGTTCGTTATACGCCTCCAGAGCTGCATCTAGATTTGGTTCTGGGGCATCCCTCGGCGTCAGCGACGTAGCTGATCGGCAATGTAGACACGGGGCCAGGCCTCTCTCGCTCGCCGGTCGGTATTTGCGTCGCGCGCCGTTGTGAACTCTGCGCGCGAACGTTTTCTGTAGATACACATCCCAAGCATGTTCGTAGTTGCCCTTCGTATCGCCCTATAGCCACAAACCATGATGTAGGACGGTATGTACTTCAACATTTCTATTTTGACCTGTCTGACACCGTGAAACACCGGGAAAATGTGAGAGTCTGACCACCTTTCCGCGATTTTAGTTATTATTGTGCCGTATTCCCTGAGTTTCGCCACATGATTCAACGACTTTCTTTCATGTTTCAGGCCTTATCAATTTTAAATACACCGTGCTGCTGACTATCGATAAGTGTATTCCTATTAATTCGTCAATAGTAATCTTCATAACATCTCTTATAAACAACTCAACTTCGACCTGTTGTGTACAGCCCAGGAGATCTAGTACGGATTTTTACCCCTGTACAGAAAGTTGGACTATCAGAAAAGTTATTGAGGCGGTACTTTAGTCAGTATCGTGTCATACGCAGCCTATCAGACGTCACATACGAAGTTGAAGATTATGAGCCGTCGTCGAAACGACAAGAACGAAGAGAAATTGTTCACGTCCTCCGCATTGCTTGTGTGCGTTCAAGGTCGAGTCACCTTGCCAGTTGAACGCTGTCGCTAAAAGATTGCGCTGTCCTGGATCTTCAACCGTTAGTGATCTGTAGGAACATTAGAGGTTGTCAACAGATGCTGTGGCCGTGCAGTATTCACTAAAGCTCTTATATAGAGCTCACACCTTGCAACCCTCACTAATAGTCCCTTCTGCTGATAGATGGCGCTGCAGTCTAGTAGTCTGTTGTCAGTCACCTGGCTGTCACCTATCTGCTGTATGAATAATACGCACTCTGTTGCTGAAGAATTCAACCCAGTAACAGCATATACAAAGCTGTCGACCAGAAACGTCGTTTTTCAGTGAAGTACAGCGACACCGCAACTTATTTGCCTGATTATCACATTTGCCGTAATCTCCAACCTACCCTTTTTATATTCTTGAAAAATAAAATTTTAAATTAATCACCATGTAAACTATTTGAAAACTTCAGGACAACTGTGATAGTAAACTACTCTGTGAAATACTTTTGTCATAGATGAAAGTAATTTTATAACTATAAAATTAAATCAGAAGATAACAAAACTTTTGTAGCACATGAGCCAAATAGATTAAAATTATAATAGTACAGTTCAAATAAAATTTGGTGTATTATTAAAATTTCTGAAAAAATTCAAATTCTATTTTACCTCTAAATTTATTATCGAGCGTATAATACAGGATATCAAACAAAATTAGTCATGAAAGGGAGAATTTTTCTGTTAGGCACAATGCAAATGTTATTTTTTATTGAAACTATTGACAGATGTAGATGTATATTCAGAAATTACATTCATATTTTTTATTGTTGACCTGTGCACAATATTAGTAATAACCTCAGATCTTTTGCAGATGATGCATTCATCAGCAATGTAGTAATGCCTGAAAAAAGATGCACAATAATTCTCTCAGATGTTGAAAATAGTGTAAACTGGGTCAAAAATTGGAAGATTGCTTAAAACATATGGAAATGGAATTATACACTACACAAAATGAATAATAAGACCTATATCATATGGCTATACTATTAATCAGTCACCTCCAACAATCTGTAGGCATATGAACTGGAATTATCATACAGTCTCTGTCATTGATTAATTAGGGGCGTCATGTGATTCTGTGGCAGAATAACAATGATATTCAGTAAGTTTATAAAGGAAACTGCATTGAGATCAACCTCATTAAGACCTAGACGTGGCTGGGATCTGCTTTATGGATATGTTACAGTATTATCTTTGATTAAGACTATTGCCAGGTGTAGATATATGCTCAGGTTCCAATTGAAATCGTGTATTGTGGACCTTGAAGACAACTTTAATAATAATCTCAGTTCTTTTGCAGCCTCATCAAGACATGCATTGAAACTGACTAGGATTTGCTTTAAGTGATGATGTACAATTATACTATATCCTGTTTTGTAGTGCTCCTTTAGAGTCTGGGAAACACAATTAGACGAATTACAATGAACACAGACCATTTAAGAAATCATTCTTCTCTTGTTTTGTATGTGAATGAAAACTATGAAGTAATTGATAACTCATATGTAATACACAGTGGTTTGCAGAGAATGAATGTATACAGTTTCAGGAAAAATCAAGGTTTATGTTCTGGTTAGCACACAGTTCTCACACTGATACAAGAAAGGTATATAAGAATAAAGTATGTTGTTTGTAGCATAAAAAGTTTTGATTAAATAGTTTACACAGCATGAGTTGTAGACATTGTACAGTGGCCCAATTCTCACATTAAAAGTTGTTGCATGTTAAGTACACCTGCGTGATAACTCAGTTTCGAATTACTCTTTAGGCATTTGCCATGTAGACTGCAGGATATTAACCTCAAATATCGTATTATTTTTATAAATTACTTACCTTATTTTTTGTTTATAGCCTCACATTTTGAGAAGTTCAACCAGAAAACTATTTAAGAGGAATACAGATGAATGGTTTATACTATCTACAAAGAAATGTCTTGGATCTTTACATTTTATTCACTTATGGCATGATCACACAGGAGACAGTCCATCATGGTAAAGTATCATTAACAATTAGGGTGTCAATTATTATTATTTACCTTCCTATGCACTAATGATTAATTTATAAAAACCTTTACATATTTATTCAGTATTCCAATGTTCAGCAAACAATGATTTATGACTTTTCATTATAACCTTTAGAGAAGCAAGTTATCTCTTGTACTAATGTACCTTTGCATATGCAATAATTTGAGCTTTTATTTTTATTATAATTCAGTGAAAATAAATTATTCATTTATGCATATACATAGAATATATAAGTATCTGTATGGTACTATGACAGATGACAGGTAACATTTGTAGTGTTTGTTTCAATGATTCAGGAAATCCATGCAAAAACTAAATTGTAATGGTCAAACATACTAAACATCATCCTCTTGGAAATGAAGCCAGTTTCTTAACGACTCCATTGCGCCATTTATTTGGTTCCTCATTATACAATACTTGCTTGATCATATGCAATTGGAAACAAAAATCTAATAATAAAAACACAGTTTTCCAGTGCCACAATCCAGACAGGAAGATGAGTCAAATGTTGACATTACTACCATGTACAACAGATCCTAACACATTTGCTTCTGAAAGTATTGCATTCTGATTATGAATCATAGTGTCACACTTATCATTACCCATTGTGGCCCATGATGTTTTCCATCTAAGTATTCTTTAATTAAGTAGTATGTAGTACTTACCAAGTATAACTAGTTTGACATATAGCTTTAATTTCATGTTCTTTTTCACCTCCTTTGAATAGCAGACTAAGAGTGAAGAGTTTTAGATTAACCCTAACATGCAATACCAATCTGGGTTATCTGCAAACTTTGATTCCACTTCCACTTTTTCCAGATTTTGGTTCTCAAGTATGATAATTATAAGGTTAGATACTGAAGTATTTATTACATTTTATATCTTTCCAATTTTTTTATAATGTATTACTCTTGCTTGCATAATAGTATGTGGCAGAGTTGTGATAGAAAAACTAGTCATCTCACAGATGGTGCTTTGAAAAAGCTGACATTCATAAAGAATTGGCACTAATGACAAATTAAATTTGTCATTTTTCCGCAAATTAATATAAAAATGACATGTGGAATTAACTATTTCAAAAATTTTATTCACATATTGGCAAACTAATTTATTGACCATCATTACTCTTCCAAGACAGTTTATTTTAAAGATGCAAGTTATCACTTGCACTAATATTTGAAAGTTTTAAATTTCATTATTAAAAATAAATTTTGTATTAATGTTTATGAATCAGATTTTTGTAGCTAGAGAAAGATACAGTTTTCTTTCAATTCAACACTGACTTAGAATTTGATATTATGAAATTTTTCACAAAATTGTATCTTGAATGTCCTAGAATACAGTGATTTGTTATGTAGAAAGAATGCAAGTCAAATAGACAGCATGCAGTCTATCAGAGTACAAATGGCATTTTCTCAGTTGCTTGCAGATCCTCATAGCATATCTCTCCAGATCATTCTCATCAGGAAATTAGAACACAAATGTTGTCTTTAGTCTTAAAACAGAGACTTGTAAAAAAATATGCTTAAGGATATCATTGCAATCAGGTTAAAACAGGAAACCACTTAGAAATAAATGTGCTTTGGAAATCACTGATACGAAAGCTTCATGTTCAAAATATAACTGAAGTATTTTGGCCTTCAACAATTAAAATTCCAGATGTCTATTATGATATTCAAGTTTCTTATTTAAATGTATTCCCTGGATGCTGGCGAAAAGAAATAACAGTTGTCTGTTGGAACATTAAATATACTTTTCAAAACAATCAGGTGAAATATCATACACAAGAAACATAAGGTAATGTATTTTATTCAGATATTGGTTACAATTGTAATTTGTGTGTAATTCAGTGCAATATTTTGCTAGTCTTAACTTTTTATTAAGCTTCACATGACATTTACTTATGGCACCATGGTGCTTCCATATTAGTGAAAGCGTCATTCTCGTTGCTCTCTAATGTGGTGTACCATCACCTCACATGCCCAGTACAGTTGCACACCTGCATGGCATGGACAATATGAGGTTATCAGTCAGTCTTGAGGGAAGTGCATTCCAGGCTTGCTCTGTCGTGTTTAAGTCTGGTGAACAAGCTGGCTACTGGATTCATTCAGTTTTCTCAGTTTCAGCCTATTGCCAACAAGTACAGCTCTATGAGGACGAGCATTATCATGCATCAGAAGGAACCCAACTCCTGTGTCACCAGTGTAGGACACAACAAAAGGTCGAAGGATCTCTTCTCTGTACCTCTGAGTATTCAAAGTGCAATTCTGAACGACATAGAGGTAATTACTTCTGCCCACACCAATCGTCCACCACTATGATACAGAGATGTTTCTCACGCATAAACAGGATTGTTCCGAGTTCTACGTTCTCTCCTGATGAGGGAACGACAACTGTCTGGCTGAACACAAACACTTGACTCACCTGTGAAGACTCTAATCCAAATATTCCTATGCCCACTTTTTGTGGGCTCAGTGGTGTTGTGGTTTTAATGGGACACACACCATCAGCCTCCATGTGTAGAGGCCACATTCTCAAAGTCGATTTTGGACTGTTTGTGTTGATATTGCGCGTCCTATTGCTGTGTGAAGGGTGTGCTGCAGATGAGTTGCATTATGCCTCCTGTTTCGACAGCTGCTAACCAGATATGACTGTGATCCCTTGATGATGTTACCTGTGGACGACCTTGGCATTGCTTTTCTTTAATGCTTTCTGCTGTCTGAAATCGTGTCGAGGTCCTGTAAATTACACTTTGGAACACTCTAATAACTGCAGCAATCTCCATCTGTGTCTTTCCCTCTTCCAAACTTTCTATGGCTCCCCTTGCCGTAGCTTCAGTAAGTAATGGTGCTGTTGCACTGCTCTACCTGCTCACTACACTATCTGAAGCCAACTGCTTAATTCGATTGATAGAGTAAACACAAAGAGTAAACACAAACACCAAAACGAACCCCCTATGCAGCAACTCTCTGTTATTACAACTATGTTGGTTGCTTTGGTTGTTGTGATCTCATAGACCCTACTCTGTAGAACTAACAGCAAGATGTCTGTCATTTCAGTTTATTCTGCCATTGACAATACTTCAGAACCTTGTTATCTCAGCTGATCCCCAAATTTGTTGACCAGAGTAGAAATGCAATATTAGTGTTGACTGAAAGAAGTAAACCCACATGTACGAATTTCATTGCTTTTGAAAAGGTTGGGAAGGGAGTAAGATAGGTTGTAGCTTTTCTCCAATGTTATTCTTTTTCTACATTGAGAAAGCTATAAAGGAAAGCAAGGAGATATTTGGAGAAGGAATTAAATTTCAGGGTGAATAAATAAAAACATTGCGTTTTGCCGACGACATAGTAATTCTGTCAGATACAGCAAAGGACCTGGAAGAGCAAAGGACATGGAAGAGCAGATGAATGGGATGGACAGTGTGTTGAAAGGTGCATACCGGATGAACAGTAACAAGAGCAAAACAAGGGTAATGGATTGCAGTCTAAGAAAATCAGGCGATGCTGAAGAAATTAAATTAGGTAACAAAACAATAAAGGTGGTGGATGAGTTTTGTTACTTGGGCAGTAAACTAACACCCAATGGTCTCAGTGCAGAGGATATAAACTGCAGAATGGCGATGGGAGGAAGATCGTTTTTGAAAAAGAGACATTTGTTAACAGAAAATATTAATTTAAATGTAAGGAAGTCCTTTCTGAAGGCATTCTGTGGAGTGTTGGCTTATATGGGGGTGAAACTTAGACAATAAATAGTTCAGCGAGGAAGATGATTGAGGCTTTTGAAATGTGATGCTACAGAAAAATGCTGAAGATTAGATGGGTAGATCATGTAATTAATGAAGACATACTGAATAGAATTGGTGAGAAAAAGAAATTAACTAAAAGAAGGAATCGATTGGTAGGACACATTGTTAGACATCAAGGGATCGTAAATTGGAGGGATGTGTATGGGGGTACAAATCACATTGGGATACTAAGAGACGAATATAGTAAGCAGATTCAGATAGATTTGGGTTGCAAATTCTTATCAGGAGATGAAGAGGCTTGCTCAAGATAGAGAAGGGTGGAGAGTTGCATCAAACAACTCTCTGGACTGAAGATGACAACAACAATATTAATCCCATTTGGAAATGAAGTATTAAATTTCATGTTAAGTATGCCTTTTTACATTAGGCGATATAAGAATCAAAAGTTTACACTTTTTTAGGGGCGTGATTTACGCCTTCAACTTTGATTCAAGTTATCAGCATTGTTGCCCTCTGTAGGATGATCAAATGCACCTTTTTTCAATTAAAAATAATGCTCTTTCTTATCAGCCCAGTTTGGAAAGTTTTATAGAAGATAGCTTTTTGCAGTACCGCAATTTTATCCTTTTCTAAAATATTCAATTTTGCTCTTAATTTATTCAGTACTGGAAAGCGGCACATAAACTAAACTTCACGTTTCAGAACCTTGTATTGTTAGTTACCATATGCCAAGTTTCAATTTCGTCATAGCTTTAGTTCCTGAGATATAACACGCCAAACGTTGAGGTTTTTTTGGGCGCTGATTTTTATAACCAATTTTGCTTGAACTTTTCTGGCTATATACACCACCTAAAACTCGTTTCAATATTATTCCTATGAAAACGCAATAGACGAATTTCATATATTTTAACGATATATGGCCCGAGTTATAACGACTCAAAGTTGTTAGAAATTCACGGTCACCCTGTGCATGGCGTCAAACAAATGACTATATCTAGGTCAGTATTGCTTCCACGAATCTTAAAGTTTACCAGTGGTCATTGGGGAGTTGCCCGTGATGCTCGAGCTGGAAAATGTTGACATTGAATGACGCAGGAGTTCCATGTTAGCAGCGCAAGCAGTTTCAGTATACATTATATCTGTCGAAATTGAAAGCCATGTAATGTAATTTTCATTCCCCTAACAAGAGGCATGGAATAAGTATCCGGATATACTGCGTTTATTTGTAACACCAGCGAGCACAATGACTGCGAGACTGTCGCGGTCGCCCTGGTTTCAGAAATGCTCAGGCCACGGCGAGGACGGCCTAACGGAGGGCTCAGACTACCTCCATGGCTGAGACACACAATACAATTCCACGCTAAATACCGAGAGTGCCAGCGGAAGTTACCAGAGGGTGAATTTAGATCAACTATCGGGTTTTGTGATCGAATCAAGGCACTGGAAGCCGTGATCACAACATACACGTAAACAAAAAGATGACGATTTGTGACATGCAGGAATATGAATTTTGTTGCAACTCGTTTCACTCGAAAATGATGTTAGGTTCATACCTAATAACTTTTTCTTTTAAGGGAATGGCAGGTACCTGCCATCAGTCGTTTTTAAATTCACATTTATGGTTCCAGCTTGTATTACTGTATATGGTGCTGCTACATATTGTGTAAAGTAAAGTACACCAGGATCATATTGGTATGTTGACCACGGAATAGGTTTTACTTTTCTGTAATGTCTCGTATCCGTGCACTGATACACTTGACAAGCTGTTATGTGAAACTAAATGTACATTCATCTGCCAACGACATGTTTCTCAGGTATGTCTTATAATTTAAAATCGTTATGTGGCACACGAAACTGGGCTTTTCAACAGAAATTGTAACTGTGAATTACAAATAGTTGATGACAATCTAATGCCCTTAAATATATATATATTTCAGTTATCCTCAACAAATGAAAATGATCAAGCAGACACCTATTTAGGTACAAGGAATAATATAAATGTCAATGGTACTGTACTTGTTTCACTGACAGTAACTAAAGTTGTTTTCTAATGTTTATGCCTGATTACCGCACTCGGAAATCGGCACTTATTCCGTTATAAACAGCCAACTGATTGTGAAAAGGCAGATTTTAAATATCACTTGCAGGTTTCAGCTGCTGTGATTTAAACTTTCTTCTTAGGTTCCTATCTCAATAGAAACTCGGAAATCGCAACATATTCCAAAATATTCCAGCAACGTCTTTGTGAGAAGGAAGAATGTAAATAACATTGTTTTCAGTCGCACAAATTTAACCTGTACTGTTAGGGTCCTGCATAACGAGACACGTGGATGTCGCAAAGTATTCAAAAAAGATACCTGTCGAATACTGTATTGCTTACTTGTAATACATTAAGATTATGTTCCCAGATTCTATTACGCAGAAAAAATATTTCAGTTCTCACGGGACTCGAACCATAAATTTTTCTTATCGTAGATTACAACCTAACACATCTAACCACAAGACCAGACTCATTCCAAATCCACAGTTGCAGATTTCTAGTCATATGTCTAGCTCTAGGTATCATCGTTATTGCATCACTGATAGATATTTGTTCTTCATTGACATTTAATGAACTATGGTGAAACGACCGTAGCGGCAGGCCTGACTCGGCCAGTTCGACATGCAGCTGTACCATCAAAGGGTTAAAAGTAGCTCACGCTGTTATAAGTATGGTAAGAAAATTGGAATTACATTCTTCTGTGTAAAATCCAATACTATTTAGTAATAAACAGTTTCTTAGCAGTCATTTAGCAATAGAACAGGATTTCAGACCCGGTTTCCCATTGCTGTCAGTATTCACTTTTTAAAGTCCCACAAGGAGTTAATCTGTCATCATCTAATACAGTCATCATTGTAATGTGTATGAGTTTTCATTGAATGCCATGCCATGCATTTTGAACAGTTCTGACAGTTTCAAAATTTAGCCCTCAGTAATTTATCTTATTAAGCATTATGTCTTTTAAGGAAAATCATCCAAAATGTTCCTTGGAAGAGAAGGTAAATTCGATTCATATACCTATTATGTAAGTGATGTACTCTAAGCTTGGAATACTAACTTTTAATGTGTTATTATAACAAGGAACATTTTGGATGCTTTCTCCTTAAATGACATAGCATGTTTGTGGTACCTCCACCTGTTTTCAGCTTTTTAACGCAAATGGAGCATTGTATCTCACTGCTCCCGTACTTTGCGAAGTACTTCCTTACTCGGGATGGTGCCATTTAATACACAACCAATGCCTGGCGACGACAGCAAGGAACTGCCGTATGACCAGACGGAGGCAAGTCTCGTACACTGCTGGTGCACGCGCGTCGTCTAAAGGCCACACCACACGGCAACAGGTGCATCCATGCCTCAATAGCTGTACCAGTTCTTAAGTTCTTATGCCACGCGTTTATTGCGCCTTTTTGACTGCCGGTATTGTTCTTAAATTAGCAATGATCGCTTTTCCTAGTTTCTGCGATAACCTAATATTTCACAGCAGTGGAAATTTTAGGAATAGCCCTAAATATTAGGGTCTGCTAGTTTTAATTTTTTAAATTATATACAAATACACATTTTGAACCACTACTACAGGAAGTAGTCGTACCGGTTTTTTACCCGGTTCTTGGCAGCAACTAAAATAAACCGGTTACAACCGACACGAAATAAATACCGAACAAAACCGGTTATTCAAAACTAAAATACCGGTATCGGTTTTATCCGGTCGGTTTTTCCCATCCCTACCATATATGCCATAGCGCGCCGGCACTGCGCATGCGGGTTACAGATGTTGGTCGGCATCAAAGAGGTATGTACAATTACATGAGCGCGACCCCGTGGTGGAAACAATCAGCTACTCAATTCGCCTATCGATGTATGCTCGGCGGCAGCAGTACTGTGACGACGTCTTTCCAATTTCATTACATTTAGAGCCGGGTACCATGACTTATCTAAATTAAAACCATTTTCTCTATTTATTAAGTTTTCTGCTAATCTAAGTTCTATTGCATCCTTAAAAATGGAATCCCAGAAGGAAGAGGTCGGTGTTAAAATTCTCACGTCATTGTAGTTCATAGAGTGACCTGTACTGATACAATTTTCTGCCACAGCTGACTTGTCTGGTTGTAACAAACGTGTGTATCTTCGGTGTTCAATGCACCTTTCATGAACAGTGCTAGTTGTCTGACCTATATAAGAATTTTCACAGTTTTCACAGATAATCTGATATACACCTGCCTTACGAGAAGGAAGAATTGCATCGATTCTAGACCATCTAAATTCCATCCACGCTAGCATTAAATTTACAATGGAAATCGAAAAGGATGGCTGCCTGCCGATTTTAGATGTCCTTGTTGAACGTAAGAATGATGGTACATAAGGGCATGCTGTGTATCGTAAACCTACACATACAAATTTGTATTTACAGGCCAATAGCTGCCATCACCCCTCGCAAATAGTAGGCATTCTCAAGACTTTGGTGCACAGGGCACATCGTATATCCGACAGTGACAACTTACAGGAGGAACTCAAACACTTGAAGAAGGTTTTCAAAGCAAATGGATATACCGAGCAACAAATCTATAGGGCATTCAACGTGAAACCTAATATGCAAATACGTCAGCCACAAGACGAAGAAAGCACTGTCTTCAAATCAAGAGCGTTTTTGCCTTACGTGGGTGCTCTTTCGTCGAAGATCAGTCGAGTACTTGAAAAACATAATGTCAAAGTGAACTTCCGATCTCTTTTGAAAATTGCAGCCCTACTCGGTTCTGTGAAGGATGACTTGTTACTTTGTAACGTAGGTGTATATCAGATTCCCTGTGAAAATTCTTATGTAGGTCAGACAACTCGCACTGTTCATGAAAGGTGCATTGAACACCGAAGATACACACGTTTGTTACAACCAGACAAGTCAGCTGTGGCAGAACATTGTATCAGTACAGGTCACTCTATGATCTACACTGACGTAAGAATTTTAACACCGATCTCTTCCTTCTGGGATTCCATTTTTAAGGATGCAATTGAAATTAGATTAGCAGAAAACTTAATAAATAGAGACAATGGTTTTAATTTAGATAAGGCATGGAACCCGACTCTAAATGTAATGAAATTGCAAAGACGTCATCACAGTACTGCTGCCGCCGAGCATACATCGATAGGCGAATTGAAAAGCTGATTGTTTCCACCACGGGGGCGCGCGCATGTAAGTGTACATACCTTTTTGCCGCCGACCAACATCTGTGACCCGCATGCGCAGTGCCGCCGCGCTGGGGCATATAAGGTCGCGTCTGGCACCTTGTCGGCAGTCTTGCGACTCACCCTAATGGATGGCCGGGCGTTACTCGGCCAAAATATTGGATGAAATTGAATTCGCGCAGCAACATGCCCAAATCTTATTGGATTACATGGTATTTGCAAAAAAAAAAAAAAAAAAAAAAAAAAAAAAAAAAAAAAAAAAAAAAAGTCTAAATTATGCGCTCCCTAGCTGCCTACAGCGCTACCAAAAAATAACATTCTCTCCAAAGGAGGAGTATACACATTATTGTTTATATCGAATATTACAGTGTTATCATAACACAATATATACTACTTCTAGACCTAACAGTCCAAACAACAGAAAAAATTACTGTAATCAGTATTGAATAACAAACATTTCGATGAGAATATTGCCTAGGACAGTAACGATGCTAAAGACAAGCTATCTAGGCACATAGAAGGCGTTAAATTAAATATTTTAAACAGCACAGACTGAGTTAAGCCAAGCAATGTAAAAGTGACCATTGCCCAATATGTTACAGCTAAATTAGATCGACAATTTGTGTCTTCTATGTACAATGCATGACTTAAAACCTTACAGGATCCTAAATTAACTACCTATTGTAGCAAAAATGCAGGAAGTAGACTTTAGGAAACATTGTCTACTATCCAAAACCATGGTAAATCGTAATATTATCGTGAACTAAAGTCTAATATCCTTAAAGTAATTACGCCAATTCTAGTTCCATGCCCAGTAACACTTAAAATTACAGTAAAATATGTACTGAAAATAGCTTTTTCATAAGATTAACACATAATAGCATATGCTGTATTGCAACTATGTCAAGCACTTGCTATATAGTCACAGCAGAAATCCTCAAAGTCCATAAAAAGCAATGAAGCTAGGGCACTATGTGATAGAGAATTCATAATGTAATTTTCTGACTACAATGATTTATTCTACAATGTAATCATCTGCACAATAATGCCTTAAAGCAAATCACCAATGTTTCTGCTTAATCAAACTATGAGATATGAGTTGAGAGAGGGGATATTCGTCATATAGAAGTCCTGTATAAATAATAATATTATAGCAAGAGCAGCTTTGTAAATTACTCAAGACTGAGCTGGATATCCTTACTATTGGAAGTATCTGCCATTGGAGTATTGTATATTATTATATTATATTATATTATGTTATATTATATTATATTAATCGAACATGTCATTAAAAGCATAAGGATTGCATTCTTTAATTGGCGAAATTTTCAAATGAATATTTAGGATTTTTTGGTATTACTGGAGAACCTGGACAATCTTATTAGAGACATCAGTAACTAAAATTATACCGAAATATAACACAGTCTTTAGGAAAAAGAAATTAAATGTGCTCACAGACAATACAGAACAGTTTTTTGGAACATTATAGTACTTAAAATAGCCACATTGTGTTCAGATGACACTCTCTTTTTGAGGTATATGGTGTAAGTTTAATTTCAACTTTACCAAATGTCTATGTAAAAGGATTTCGCAATCACAAGCCTGAACACTTTATGAAATGGATAACATGACCACCAATCAGTCTTGTGATTTGATTTATATTTTTATGTATTATTTCTAAATTGACAACATGACTATTAATCCAATCTGATAAGGCTCACAGTCTGATGAGAATGATCACAGCAGAAGTAGCATCCTATGGGAAGCGACTAGTCTAAGAATGCCAGAGCAGCTGCAGCCATACCTATATACACCTCCACTGATATCACTCAAATCCATGCATGTAGGTGCTAGCTCTTTTGGGGTCTGTGTTTGAAGACTTTAACAAGTGTATTACTTGTAGGCACCCATCGGAGAAATGTACCTATCACATGTGCATGTTCTTGTTAAAAAAATGGTAAAGCAGTCAACAATCCGAAGATTGGTTTGAACACCACAGTGCTTTACTAGGCATGGTCCTGTTTGGAGGTGGTATGCTGTTGCCTTCCTCCGACCTTCGAACTGACTTACCCAGCCAGTTATAGGGGGACCTACAGTTTAACGTGGGTTCCGAACCACGGATGTTCTTGTTATAATGATTTATTTGCAGATGATTTAATTATACACATAATCATAACGCAAATGTCGCTTTTTCTGCATACTTTCTATTAGAGGAGGTCATCCCAGCCTTCAGCTCGCTCGTGGCTTGTCCCCGCCTTGTGCCAGGCTCGCAGCCATGGGGGGCAATGGGGCACTGGGAGTCAGCCATGGCCATTCTGCTACAAGCTTCCACTGTGCTCGTGAGACTCATATAGACTCATAGACCCGTAATGTTCGTAGAAACTCGCAGCACCGTTTCTTATAGGGCACTGACGACGAAAGAGGAACTTCTGTGAATGTTAGGAGACTGGACGTGTGTTCTGCTGGAAAGGTCCAGAACAAGCTGAGTAGTTCCTGCTGGGATAAGTTTAATAGACCAATTTAATTAGAAACTTATTTCATGTTAGATGAACGAGGTGCCTACGATAATATCCCATTTTTCTTAAGTTTATTTTTATAGCCATTTTAAACAAGAGTGCTGAAGATTTATTTCCATATCATTCACCTTCCAAACAGTTGGACTTCAAAACTTGCAGTAATTATAATATTTAAGCGTTCAGTTTATTTCAGAATGTTGTTATAGATGCGAACATTGTACACTCGTAAAGGTAAGCTTCGCCAGTAAGAGATCCAAAAGAGAAATATTGCATTAAAAATTTTGCAGTCTTTCCTATACATTTCTTCCACATAATCATCTACATCTACATGTGTACATACTCGGCAATCCACCGTAAGGTGCATGGCAGAGGGTTCCTTCTAATTTCTAATGCAACAATTAATTGCCATTGTATGGGTCGCATTTTGTAATGCTGTTAAAATGTTTGTAAATCTAAAGGACTTAACTGCTGCAGTTATCAGTCCGTAAGCTTACAAACTATTTTAACTAACCTAATTACAATACACACACCCATGCCCCAGAACTCCAGCCTCCGATGGTGGGCAACCATGCACTTAGGGTAAACCACCCAGTTATTGGCACTTTAAGGACACGTCTGTAGGAAAAATTATCTATACTCAACACTTGGCTTTTTTGAACTATAATTCTAACACAAAACATACTAGAATCTTAAAGTCATATTATAGTACAGGTACATATGTTTTATACTTTAATTTCCATTTAAAATAAATTGCTTAAAATATGTAAAGTTTTACCAGTTATTGGCACAATTTTCCAGTAGTTGGCATCCACATTACCAGTCATTGGCACCCCTAATTGATATCGACTTATTATTAATCGTAATATCACTCATAAGTAGCCATTACAAGCTACTCCTAATGCATGGGACTGCAATAGAAGGTAAAAATATAGAAATTTAAGAATAATTTTATTAATTCAGTAAAATTGCATAACACTCTATAAAAATACAACTTTGAATTACAGAAACTGAGTTTGTTCTCAGACAGTTTCTGTGTGTGGGTACAATTCCTTATTCAGAGAAATCACTTTCATCGTCAAAATCGTCAGTGTTGTCACTATCTTGTACCACGTAACAATTATGGCATACAAAAAGATCATTATCTGAATCATCTGGGATGTGTATTTGATGCCCACTGGGAATACATGCAGAGTGGAAAAGTCTCTTACATGCATTGCATTCATATCCCTTCTTGGAAAAAACACTTCTCGTACACTTGAAGCACATTCCACGAAACGTTTCTTTATCCTTCCTGAAACCACTCGTAGAAGCTGGTGCATTCTCAAGTTCTAAATGCTTAGCTTGGGATGTCGACTGTGTCGGAATACCAGTATTTCTCTTCATCTTCTTCTTAATTTGTTCGTTTGCATGCTTTTGCATTTTCTTCTCTTCTCTTTCCTGCTTTCGTTTTTCTTTTTGTTTCATAGCATCTTCCTTCATTTTTACCTTTTCCTCGTGCAAGTCATTCCACTTTCTCGAGGTTAAAACAAATCGAACTCGTTCCACTTGACGCTTTCCTTTCCTTTTTGGCGTTTCTGGCCACAGAAGCACTTCGTTTATACATTTGGTTGGAGTTTTATTTACTACAGGCTTATCTTCTGTGCCATCTCTTCCTGATTAACTCTGGCTAGCTTCTTCGCTCACAACATCTTGTGGATTTGAAATGTTCAGATTTTCATCAGAAAGGGACATGTTGGCCTCTGGAGTGATTTCAGTAACTTCCTCTTTCTGGTTTTCATTTCGATAACATTCCCACAGCCGATACAGAAGGAAAAAATCTTTTCCATGAGCATTTTCTGTCACATTCTGTATAGTCTTAAACTGATTAATTTTATCTTCTCCAACAACTCGAACAAAAGTGTCATATGAAAGAGGCTGCATTTCTGATTTTCTGCTATTACTGCTAATATTATTGTGGTTAGAAACATTCCTACCCAAACACTTGGAGAAATCAATATTGTTGGGATTCCACGGGTACAAGCCGGTAGCTCTGAAACCATTTTTAATTGTGTTTTCAAGGTCCGTTTTTTCAAGCATTTCTTTCAAGATTGGTGCAAAGTCCTATTTAGTTATAGCTTTTCCACCGTTGTTTGTTTGCCATGTGAATGCAACATTCTTCCATTCACTCTGAAACCATTTTTAATTGTGTTTTCAAGGTCCGTTTTTTCAAGCATTTCTTTCAAGATTGGTGCAAAGTCCTCTTTCGTTACAGCTTTTCCACCGTTGTTTTTTTGCCATGTGAATGCAACATTCTTCCATTCACTTTTGAGAGGTCTGAAGGCAGCAACATCAGCAGGCTGTAATATTCGTGTAGAATTAGGATACAAAGATGTCAGAATAATTTGAAGTTCCTTACATAGCTCACTCAAGTGGTAGGTTAAACGGGTTTTATGCCCATCAACAAACAAAATTACTGGTTGTCGGATGTTATTTTCTTGGAGGTATGGATGAAAAACGTTAGCTATGAATTCAAAGAAAACTTCAGACTTCATCCATCCATTGTCGCTTCTCCCAATGCCCCATTTTTCAGGAACCTAGCTGATAACGTTAGTAGGAATTCTCTGATAAGGGTAAATTATCATTGGAGGGCACATCTTTCCGTCTGCTGAGAATGTGTACATGACAAAATGTTCAAATGTTTGTACAACTTATGGGACTTAACTACGGGGTCATCAGTCCCTAAGCTTACAAACTACTTATGAACTAGCTAAGACTAAAGACGGCACAAATATCCATGCCCGAGGGGGGATTCGAGCCCCCGACCGAAGTGGCCGTGCAGACCGTGACTGGAGCGCCTCAGTCACCTCGGCCACCGCGGCCGGCTGCACATGACAGTGAGGGTGGCTTTGGCTGTACCTTTCTCTACTTCATAGACATTTTTACAGCCTGTGGGTGCAAGTACAATATCTTTCTTAGGGCACAGAACAAAATTAGTTTCGTCGCCATTGAAAACACAGCTCGGACATGACAGAACATCAAATACATTTTCCTCTTTAAGGAGCTCTTCTGTGGATGTAAACCATCCTCTCACGTCTTGTTCAATAACACAAGCACTTGCAGCAGTTACACTCTCGGGTGTTCTTTCAGAAACTTCCGGATGCCTTTTTAAGAAGGCAGAATACCACTTGTTACCAGGAGCGTCATCTTTAAAAGGATTAGGGCGTTTATTGTTCTGAAGAAATTCTCGCACACTTGCCTGAATATCTTGTTTTCGTCGTGGGAATCCCTTACGAGCACATTCAAAGATCCATCTAAAAAGAAAATTCAGAATATTGTCAGAAATAATGAATTATTTTGTAAATTGTCATTGAGTCATGCTGCAGGGGTACCAACACTCACCGAACAAGGGTTCTGTCCTCCTCTTGGCTCAGTATAGGCACTGACCCATGGGATGTTTTGGTATATTTATTACTCAGCCGAAATTGTAATGTTGATCTGGGAATACCGTACATTCTAGACGCTGCTTTGAATGACATGCCTTTCCTTACTTCTTGGATTGCTTTCTGAAGGCTTTTTTCACTGCATGAATCTTTTCGCCTAGGACCCATTTTTCATTCAGTTTACTTTTATAACAAAGATAGAGGCGCAGAAAAATTTTAAAATTAGTGCCAATTATTGGTTAATAATTTTCCAGTTATTGGTACCTAATGTTCCAGTTTTTGGCACACATTTTTCTAGTTGTTGGCACTGTGCCATTTACTGGTTACGGTTGTCATTTGAAGTTGTTGTTTTTACATATACATTTATTTTCCTCTCTTATCAAAAATAAAATCGATTTTCCTCTGAAAGTGAATCAATGCAAAATGCCAGTTGTTGGCACCTTGTGCCAACGACTAGAATTACATGCTTTGTAAAATCCAGTTACTGGCACAGCTTAAACTTCGACACTTTTGAGGTTAGAATGTTTGCATTTCTTCCAGCAACTCCGTATTCATTATATTTCATAGCTATGGTATTATAATTTTGAAAAAAGAGATGTCACCCTAATTACAGCACTTAATATAAAACAGTATTTCTTAACTTATCTCTTAGAAAATCCTTTCTTGCACAGGGAACTTTACAACACTGGACTCGATGTCAGCTTCCCGCCAAAACAATTCTCAGAAGGCGGTGAAACAAATGCAGCGCAACAAGCGAAAACAGAGATCTTCATCTGCTGTGAAAATAATGGTACCAACTTAAAAGTTGCTTTATTATGCAATGTTTCTTACGAGGGTGCCAATTACTGGAGGGGTGCCAATAATAGGGTCATTTACCTTATAAGGGCACAGGTTTGTGGGGACGTGAAGCCTCCAATTCTGTGGTAAATAGCGCACATACGCAGGAATCGTGATGTATTTTGACAGCTGCTGAGTCATCCTAATTCAGGGGTTAGTCAAACGAGCGTCTGGTAGCTCGCTTTGTATGTGGACATGTGACTAGAAAAGCCAGGCCGTTATGCAGTGAATGGCGATTGGTGGGAGAAGCCCTATTTATGATCCATATATGATACAAAGGAGTGCACAGGCTCATTTTAAAGATAAAGACTAGACGGATGCGCTGATATAAACGTGCCTCCTGTCACTTTTGAGTTATAGTAAATCAAAAATCATTATAAAATATCAATTTTGTGAATGGTATGTCTTGAGAACAGCTTAACCAAATGTTACGTACAAGGTGTCAAGTGATAGATCTAAGTGAGTACTATTATGATGTATATTTAGTTTTTTTGCGCAAATTCAGTAAATTTGAATTAGAGGCCAGTAACATGGTTTCCAGGTATGAAACCTGGATTTTTAATCAATAAACAATAGTAACTGTAGAGTTAGCGGTATATAGTGCATTAGACTTAAGTAAACAGTTAATGAAACCATAGGATCAATAGTACAGTGAATAATCTATGTTTAAATACTGAAAAAGCAAATGTAGAATAAGTTTTTACTTTTAGTGGTAACTTCTTTTATTAATGACTTCCTAGGAAAGGTCTGATTTTTATTTAATAATGGATATAATCATGTCTATCAGATTTTTTAGTACATCGTTTAAACCATTACATTATGACAAGTTCAATTAATTAGTAATGCACTATGTCGATTGGGCAGTTTTCTGATAAGGCATCAGCTCCACTAAATGAGAGTTGATGAACCGGGACAGTCGGTAGTGCGCTTGCCCGCGAAAGGCAAAGGTCCCAGGTTCGAGTCCCGGTTCCGGCACACAATTTTAATCTGCCAGGAAGTTTCATATCAGCGCACACTCCGCTGCAGAGTGAAAGTTTCATTCTGGAAACATCCCTTAGGCTGTGGCTAAACCATGTCTCCACCATATCCTTTCTTCCAGGAGTGCTAGTCTTGCGTGTTTGCAAGAGAACTTCTGTGAAGTTTGGAAAGTAGGAGGCGAGGTACTGGCGGAAGTAGAGTTGTGAGGCGGCATCGTGAGTCGTGTCGGGATAGCACAGTCGGTAGTGCGCTTGCCCGCGAAAGGCAAAGGTCCCAGGTTCGAGTCCCGGTTCCGGCACACAATTTTAATCTGCCAGGAAGTTTCATGCAAATTGTTTTCCATAATGTCCGTGAATTGTAAATCAATAATTGCACTCATGCAGTAATAACATCCAATATCAGTTTTAACACTTTTATTAAGTACCATATCAATGTTTTGTAAGAATCTGACCTTATGTCCAAATATTAAACCCATAAACACATCATGGAAATGACAATACAAAAAGTTTGTGGGTTGTCAAACTAGTAATTAATGTTTTGTAATTTTCATTATTACTAACAATACTAACTAATGCTTTCATATCAAAATCCATAGAACTGATTACGAATAACATAGTGTCCTATTTCTGAAGAAAATCACAAATCAATTCACTGAAGTATTGTTTATCAATAGTATCACAAATTTAAATTTAAGTAATTAAATATATCAATGTAATAATTGCTTCTTTAACACTGTAATTGTTTTAATATAATGTGCCATAGATCAGTCTTCGTCATAAGTTCTCATATGAAAGGGCCTTATCATATAGAAACTTGATGTAAAATATCTCTGTGGAACACAAAGTTTGACAGGTGTCAATAAAATGAATAACACAAGGTGAATCTGGAACACTGTCAATTATTTATAAGTCTTCTCTACACAACTATTCATTTTACCAGGCATGTAAGCAGATTAACTGCCCTAGATTATCTTGGAGGACGCTGAAAGTCTTCAGATGAGTATTTTGCTTGCAACAAGCGAATGTACATTTTCTATTGGAGTAACTCTATCTTATGAATAGAATAAGTCAAGCTTAATGATATATTCAGATAAAATGACAAGGCAATGCTATGGATGTAACCAGCTGAGTGTTGTCATTTGCTATAAACTGTTCCTACCTATATGACAATGAGCTACCAGCTTCAGTCTTCCTGCTTCAAATGAAAACTTCATTCACTCATTAATGCTGTAGGTAATTGCATGTTTAAGAAAACGAAAAGTTATGTTGTGAAACACACTTGTAGCTATTTTATGAGAATATCTTTGATATTAATTAAGCTATTTATTTTATGTGGTTGTTTAACATTAATATTAACATTAATAGTGGTGTCTATGTGAAACAACAGGAAGAGGCACTTGAGATATAAGAATGTGCCAAAAGAGGCACTACAGTTTTCCAAACATTCTATGAAGAGAACCTGCTTGAAGACAACAGTGGTGGTTCTGGGGATTGTCACTACTAGTACTGATCTTAACTATATTCATACTGAAAATCCAGAGGACACTGTTTAAGATGTCAGCAATGTAATTTGTGGGCAAACAGTGAATATGCTGGAGTAAACTACAAACAAATAACTTTATGATTTTTTTTATTTACAAAAAATTTAACTCAGATTTTTCTTTAATTCATTAACATTTTAATTCCTTTTTATATCTTAACTGTTTCTAACACTGAACTAATAAATTTGGTATTGTTGAAGAATTGATTCAGGTATAGTTTCTTGTTTGTTGTTCACCACAAATCTATTAAATACATAAAATATCTAACATTTTCTGAATTTCTTAATTTTCTTAACCCTTTTTCATTTTACCCTCACATCTGTTTAAAACAACAATTCATGCATCTACAGCTTACATTAATTTAAAAACACGATACCAGCATGAGCTCTTACAAATGAGTGAAGGCAAAGTCCCTTTATAAATTTAATTCAATGTCAAAGTTTATGAAGCAATAATATCCTAAAAATTAAGTGTTATGACTTTTTGATGTGGCTCCCCCCACTTGTGTACTTGCTCTTCTTCTGGTGACACTATTCATCTAATCACACTATTGAGAAGTTATGGTGGTCAACACAATCTTCATGCGCACTTTGAAACATTATTATATCTGTTTCATCATTACAACATTTTTCTTGTAATATTTAATACCTGAAGATTTGCATAAGATAATTTTAGTAACCACAGCAATATTTTCACAGGTATTGTAACAGAGTTGTCATTAGAGATCTGCAGACAAAAGAGCAGTGGACATTCCTTGTGTACAGGTGGTTATCACTAACAAAAGGCGAAAGAAGTATTCACTACACAGTAAAAGAAGCTTCAGAAAAAGAAATTATGTCTTTAAAAACACGTATATATGAAAACTGTTGCTTTGATCTGGGAGAACAACATGACTTTTTGGGCATTGCACTAAGGTATGTTTAGGATGTATGAATTCGCATCAAACTATAATGCTTTCTCAACTGAATGTGTGCAAAAAAGTCTTTATCGTCTAGATTGGTGTAGCATTTAACAAATACTATCTGCTGACACACAGTTTTCTCTCCATATTTCGAGCACTTTCACTGTCACAATTCACTCCATTGTAGTTTAATAATATTGCTACATTACACATTTATTATAAATACTCTGGCCGCAGTTGAGTAGCCGAGCGGTCTAAGGCGCCTCGCTGCGGAGCGCGCAGTTGCTCGCTGTCGGAGATTACAGCGCTCAAATTTTCATTCGCCACCGTTTGGTATTCCATCTAACCTAATACAGTGATGCCATAACATCGCAAATTGCGATTTATTTCATTCATTTGAACGCTGTAATTCGTCAAAAATATATATATTTGTATACAAGCCGAGGCTGGTCTCCTGACGACAATTAATTGTGTCTCGATACCTCATGGTCTGTTCTCCCTGATGCGGGAATACACTATTGTGGCTGCGAGCATTATAGAATACATAGACTGTGGAAAAAGACAGCGTGGCGAATGGAGATTTGTGTGTGGTGGGAGACGTGCAGGGAAGAGTCCTCTGCAGTCGAGCTGGTCACTATGTCCTCGGTGGCGGAGTGGTCAACGCGTCTGCCTAGTAAGCAGGAGATCCCGGGTTCGAATCTCGGCCGGGCACAAATTTTCATTCGCCACAGTTTGGTATTCCATCTAAACCTAATACAGTGATGCCATAACGTCGCAAATTGCGATTTATTTCAATGATAATAAATATGATTTGCAAATACCTTTTAGTCGGATAAGTTTGAATTCAAGTAAATAGTGACTTTAAGGTAACACAAATAACCTTTTATTACGTCACTGAATTACATGTTTATTGGAATTCAACTCACAGAAGAAATGTACTTCAACCAATCAAGACTAAAGGTAATTAATAACAATGTCATTTTCCAGAATATACATATACATACGAAACATAGAACTTTTCAACATGGAGTAATCACATCACTGGTACAGTATCCCACTCTTCATTTATTCTTTTCTGCTGCACAAAACCTGTACAGAGAAAAACTGGAGCCAGAATACATTCTCCTACCCTTTCCTAAATAAAATATGATTTTATTTAATTATTATACTCGAATTTCTTGAGCCTCTAGCAGGAAACATGCAGTGTAAGCTGTTACACTACAAGTTACAGCGTATAATCACGACTTACAACAACTTGTTACGCGACTCTCTTTCCAAGATTAGGAAAAGCAATGAAATTGCGTCTGATCGGCCTTGACTCCATCGCCTAACTGCCAATACAAAGTCTGTAATTATCATTCGTAAAAAAAAAAAAAAAAAAAAAAAAAAAAAAAAAAAAAAAAACGCTACAATGGGTAGAATCGCTCCTCTAAAAATAAGGCGGCATTTTAAAAAATAGCTTTCACAGTGAGCGACCTCACACACACCACGACGACACTGGTTGTCACAGAATTCCTGTCGGCTCCTCTCCCTCGCCCTGTCCAACACGGACTGTCAGACCTGCCACTTAGTTTGGTGCCGCCTCGCTGATGTGCCGCCCCGTGCGGCCGCACGTTTCGCATGTGCCTTGCGCCGGCCCTGCCATTGGGGGTTGAAAATTAGAGAGCGCGTATGAAACATGAAGAACGGATTGGTGTAAATCCCGTAATGCTTTTCTAATAACACTCTACTACGATTACATACCTTCTTATTACGGAATCAATTCACCGTGATTCCCTGATCATACCTCAGTACACACTTGCTAGACTAGGCAGTCAAACGACAAGAAATTAGACTGTTTACTTCGTTTATACTGTTGATTACAATGTTCTTGAAGCGCGGGTTTATTGTTCAAATGTTTGTTAACCCTTTCGTGGTTTTTACTCATTTTTTAGAATATCTTAAGGTATCTCAGCTGTTACAGAGTCTGATTTGGATCAGGATTACAAATATGACACTCAAAAAATTTTAGCACATTCCATTTTTCCTAAAAAAAAAAAAAAAAAAAAAAAAAAAAAAAAAAAAAAAAAAAAAAAAAAAAAAAAAAAGGACACATACGTCCCACTGATCATTTCTGGCACCGATTTACCTAAGACTTTTTAAAATAATTTCTTAAGTTCTCCTGTCATAGGGTCTAAACAAGTACATGATTCAAAAATATGTAATGCACACCAAATTGGGGAAAAAAAGCGAGAGAGAGCTGTCTCGCAGGTTCTATAATAGAAAATGCAGATAATAGTAAACCACATACCGTGTTTTATTAGCGCAAAAATTTACAGAAAAACTTGTTTTCTTTGAAATATGAGTACTATAATATCGCAATATAAAGGCACTATAGGGCTACACAGTGGTCACTGGGACACATGCGTCCCACTAATTGTAAATTCACTGAAAAAAACTTTTGATGTAAAATGAGTTTTAGAAAGCGTAATTGTTGTTTGTAAGCTTCTAAGAAACATAAAATAGCAAATATAATTACTTCGGACATTTTCGGTAGCGATAAAGCAACGAAAACCGATTCAAGGCACAATAAACTATGGTTACGACGCGAAAATTCACGCGGCAGCCCATATAAACAATCACAGCCTCCTACACTGTAAGAATTTCAGTGCCTCGATTTTTTTTCCGCGTTCTGAAGGGCCACCAACAGATGGCAGCACTATGCAGAATTACGTAACTCGCCACCTTGTGGTACAAATGAGGTCCGAAGTTAGTGGGACGTGTATATCCCAACAACCACGAAAGGGTTAAGCTTATGGGACTTAACTACGGGGTCATCAGTCCCTAAACTTACAAACTACTTATCAACTACCTTATACTAAGGACGGCACAAATATCCATGCCCGAGGGGGGATTCGAACCCCCGACCGTAGTGGCCGTGCAGACCGTGACTGAAGCGCCTTAGTCCCCTCGGCCACCGCGGCCGGCGGCCCGGCTTAAAGGATAACGGCATGACGTCAGGCGTCAGTGAGCCTCCTGTAGACGCTGTAGACTCGAGCTGTTTAGCGAGGCCCTGGTCACCTTAGGACAGCACAGAATCTTGAAAACGTGGCTGAAAACGAAAACAAGTTTTTAGATGGGAATTTTCGACTATCAGGTTGGCTGCACCATATGTTCATTTGTTCGGTTATATGTAAGGTATTTCAGAAGGTATTCCCTAATGATAAAACATTTATATCACGACTAAATCATCAATTATGGATGTTTATTTTTCAACTAACGTCCTACAGACAGGGACGAGAAAATTTTAAAATGGGCTTAAAACATAGAGATAAGTTACGAATTCCTCGACATTCCGCTTTCTTTTGCGCTGTGATCCTTTATAATCATAAATGATGAAACACATGTTACGGGTAAAGTTTGAAATACTGCGACGCTGCCTGCCGCTCACTGCTCCTCGTCCACCGGTAGCTATGGTACACGCCTCCTGCGCTACCACCAGCCAGCATTCGAATTGTCAACTTACCGTGGATAAACTCTACTGTATCCGGTGTAGCTGTGCCATTATCAAACAATGCACTGAAAAACAATGCAGGAACTGAAAAACAGCAAATCCTAAAAAGTCGCCCAATTACGGGTCGGAATCAAACAGCAGTAAACGTGTCGCGCTAAGTTCGATATTCCCTCACAACCTAAAAATCAGATTTCCTATGTCGCGTCGGACTGAATCAATTTTTCGTCATAATTCATAAACCTGCTATGCATATCATTACAGGTTTACAAGAAACTGCCGGCCGCGGTGGCCGAGCGGTCTGCGGCGCGCCAGTCACGTTCTGCACGGCCACTACGGTCGGGGATTCGAATCCCCCTCGGGCATGGATATTTGTGCCGTCCTTAGTATTAGCTAGTTCATAAGTAGTTTGTAAGTTTAGGGACTGATGACCAATTAGTTAAGTCCCATAAGCTCTACAAACATTTGAAGCCGCGGTGGTGTAGCCGAGCGGTCTAAGGCGCTTCGCTGCGGAGCGCGCAGTTGCTCGCTGTCGGAGGTTCGAGTCCTCCCTGGGGCATGGGTGAGTGTGTTGTCCTTAGGTTAGTTTACCTTAGATTACGTAGTTTGTAAGCTACGGACTGAGGACCATGCAGTTTGGTCCTATAGATTTACAAACATTTGAACATTTTACAAGAAAGTTTTCTGAACAACAAAATTACACTTGACTGTATTTGTACAAGAATTTCTGCTACCATGAAAATCCTTTGTAACTGAAGTGCGGAAATTACCGACGACATTTCTTATCTGCTCCAATGAGTGAGAAATCGAAACGTGTAGCTTCAAATCAAAATGTTTATATTTGGTAGTACTATTTTTAGTGTCCAGAAAGACAATCCAGAGAGAAAAACTATACCGAAAACACATGAGCGCGCCAGTCTCCAAACAGCCCTAGAAATTCGCAATTTTTTCACAAAGCTACTTCCTTTAACTTGATTTACGTATGACTAAAACATACGCGATAGGTCATTTATCTCCCAAGAAATCACGAAACAATAAACGATTTTATGTTTTATTTAGTTTTATCGTAAATTATTGACAAAAAAGGAGCAAGAAGAAATTCTATTGAACCATAACGCAAAAAGTGAATTTACGTTATGTTAATTCCAAAGGATTTTGCGTTTTTAAACACACAATTGTATGCTGCCTTTGAGTAAAAGTTAATTATTCTTATGCTGAGATTGTTTCCCTCCTTCCTCCTCTCTCCCACTCTCTCTCTCCATCCGCCCTTTGTCTAGCTCTCACTCTCTCTCCCCTTCTCCGTCACATTTTTTTATCGGGTTGCCTGTGGGGAAGGGGGACACATGGCAGTAGTACAGCAAAGCCGGCATGACGCCATTGAGATTTACCTATGATGCATTGCGTGAGGTACCGTTATTCCCCACCCCTCCACGCTTGCCCAACCGCTAATCAAATGATGCCGCCACCCGTCTTTCCCGGAAGTGCAGGATGAACAACAGTGCACTTAAGGATAATTGACGCCGAACATTATCGTAATGAGCCACCTCCACAAGTAGGCACTTGCGCGAATACGTCCCCTGCCACCACCGCCCGCCTGACAACGTCGTCGCCACCACCGCTGCCCCCACCTCCGCCTCACTGACAGTACTAAAGATTGCCGCTCCGAGTGACCCGATACGGGACTCGAAACTGAGCCCAATTTTATTATTTTTTTATTTTATTTTTTACGAAAGTTATTACTTTTCGATGTTCAGGATGTATAAAAAGTAACCGTACTTATCATACACTAAAATAGTGAGTGAGGTAAATATAGGAAAGGTTGGGGAAATTCCAGCCGACTATATTATAACCCTATACTGCTTCAACAAGCCTTTCAATATAACAATTGGAAGTAGGGAGCAGTGGTGAAAATAGTTCGACACAGTACGGGGGATATTGTCTGGTTCACTGACGGGTCAAAATCAGACCAAGGCGTTGGGGCCAGGGTATACCGGGTACAGCCAAGACTGGAGGGTGTCATCTCTCTAGGGAAACTGGCCTCAGTATTCCAGGCCGAAATCACTGCCATCAGGGCATGTGTGGAGGAGAATTTGCGTAGGTGCTACAAAGATCGTAGCATCTATATCTATTCAGACAGCCAGGCAGCCCTGAGATCACTAGCAGCTCCTGCAACAAGGTCTAAAATTGTTGCAGAATATCACAGGGTTCTGGTGGAGCTAGGGGAAAGCAATAGAGTAAACCTATTGTGGGTGCCTGGCCACTCTGGGATCAGTGGCAACGAACATGCCGACAGATTAGCCAGGATGGGGGCAGAGGCTCCATTTATTGGACCGGAACCTGTCCTGACAATCACCAAGGCAATGATTAAATTGGAGCTACGTAATTGGCTCAGAAGACAGCACGTAGAATATTGGACCAAAGTCCATCAACAAAAACATGGCAAGGTAATGATGCCAAATCCATGTTTTAAAAGAAGCTCTGCAATCCTGGGCCTGAATAGGAGAGAGATTAGACTCATGGTTGGATTGCTGACAGGCCATGGGAATTTTAAAAAAACACCTACATACAATGGGAATAACAGAAGAGGACCCTAAATGTAGGATCTGTGATGACGGTGATGAAACTGCATCAAATCTAATCTTCGAATGCATTGCATTGGAGAGTAAAAGGCACAGAACATTTGGGACAACCAGACCCAAAGGAATTGTGTCTAATAAAGAACTGGTAAAGGGACTCATTGCAGTATTCAAGGGCATTGGTTGGCTTTACTAGATATACAGGGAGCGATACCGCACAATAAACTTAGTTTCGGTGCGGGCAGTGGCGGGTTGGACCAAGACTGTTTTGGCTTCCCTGAAAAAAATCAAATCAAATCAACCGTACTTCAGCCGTCACAATTACCTGGATAACAATTCATAACATCAAACATGTAACTGCATTTAACACGAGAGATTCGTAAACAAATTGACCGCCTCCACGACTGCTTGGGCTACTAACGTCCCCGTCCGTTGCCAGGCCATCCACCACCACTCCCGATTATTTTTTATTTTTTATTAGTATATCAAATTAAGTATGATATCCTATGGTTTTGCATTAACAATTATAATATTCCGTTTTCTCCTAATCGGTACCTACAGTTGAAGTAAAGTAATACATCAAACTTTAAACTTGTATGGAACGCAATTTTGCAGGTAAATATAGACACAGCATAAGGAAATTCGATGTAATGTTGCTGGTGTGTATAGTCTACTCTAAGTGTTGTATAACTATTTAAATCCATTGCCAATTATTTATAAAAACAATTCTAACCAAAGTCACACTGTTCCGTCTTTCGGAAATCGTGCACCTTTTAAGGTGCATGGGCAAAATAAATGTATCTCTTCGAATAGACGATGCCTGCAACAGCCGATGGACGAGTTTAAAAAAAAGTAGCGCACATTATATAATATATAATAATACACTACTGGCCATTAAAATTGCTACACCAAGAAGAAATGCAGATGATAATAGGGTATTCATTGGACAAATATATTATACTAGAACTGACTTGTGATTACATTTTCATGCAATTTGGGTGCATAGATCCTGAGAAATCAGTACAACCACCTTTGGCAGGAATAAAGGGCTTGATACGCCTGGGCATTGAGTCCACTTTTTTGGGAAATATACTGGATTTAGGAAAAACCGAAAGCGATTTTTTTCTAAGAATAAAAATCAATTGCTACATGGTTGAAAGAGCATCAGTTGAGTACGGCTTGACAGGAAAAGGTTTGTATGAAATAAATTTTTTGGGAAATCTACTGGAAAATTGGAAAATTTGAGAAAAACTGAAAGTGCGTTTTTCAATGTATTTTGATGGAATTTAGCACTATAACTATTCGCATGACGGAGAGGGGTAATTTTTTTTCTCACTGTGGTCTTGGAAAAGGTTTAAGTTAAAACAAAACAAAAAAAAAAAAACCAAAGGGGGCGGGGGGACAGTTAAAAAAGAAAGTCGCGAAATTCGAACCAAGTTCTGTTTTCATTGTGTTTCTAAATGTACTCAACACTATAAGTTGAGAACCGTTCATCCGATTGCGATACAATTTTGATCATTTGACGTTCTTCAAAAGATAACCATTGTTATGGATTAAAAATTTGGGAATGTTAAATTTGAACATTCGCGAGAAACGTAAAGAGCTTTCTTCAATGGGGTAACAATATCATTCGTCTGATTGCGATCAAATTTTGCATATTTGTCGTTCAAAGCAAGAGTAACGTTCTTATGAAAGGAAAATTTGGAAAAGTTTCCCGGAAAAATGGAAAATTCAGAAAAAAATAGAAAGAGATTTTTCTATGAAATATCAATACCATTCATCTGATTGCGGTAAAATTTTGCACATTCGACGTTCAAAGTGAGAGGAAGGTTTGAGAGAATTAAAAGTTTGGAATAGTTGTCCAGAAAATAGGAAAATTTGTAGAAAACTGAAAGGGCTCTTTTCTTTGGGATATTAATATCATTCGTACGATTGCGATTCAATTTTCACATTTGACCTTCAAAGTAAGAGCACATACATATTAGCAATTGCGAAGCATTCCCGGGTCGACTAGATGACCCGGTGAACTTGGTATCACCTATCTCTTTATGTAAACCATATTAATTTAAATCATATGTATTTTAGACATAGTATCTTTATAAAGGCATAATCACATAGTCTTAAGTATAGACTCGATAGTGGGCGGAAAGAGTGGGCAAATCACGCACACATGTCCTAGATAATGTTTATGTCACATTCATGGAAGTTCAGAGAAGGTTTTAATGGTGATAAAATATGGAGAAATGTAGATAAAACATGTTGAGTGTGTTCAGAAATATACTTTGAATGAGTAAAGTTCGCTTTACACGATCTGAACCCGTATATGCCCTGTCAAAGGTTACATATACAGTAAATACATGCAAAGTGCATACTGAATATAGTGCAAAGTGCTTTGAAACTAACGCATTTATTTGTATTTGTTACAGCGAAGACGGCCACGTCGCTACCTTTGTTAACATATTTACGTATTTACTAGATGACCCGGTTAACTTCGTATCACTTACTTCTTAATAGTACCCATAAATATGGATGAGCATAAATGTTTCAGTATTTTATCAACGTTTAAACCTTCCCTGAACTTCTAGGAATGTGACATGAACATTATCCTGGACATGTGTGCATGATTTGCACACTCTTTCCGCCCACTATCGAGACGATACTTAGAATATCTGATGATGCCTTTATAAAGCTACTGTGTCTAAAATACATATGGTTTATATTAAGAGATAAGTGATACGAAGTTCACTAGGTCATCTAGTTAGGAATAAAAAATAATCGGAAGCGGTAGTGGATGGCCCGGTAGTGAGCGTGGACGGTAGTAGCCTAAGTGATCAGTTGTGGAGGCGGTCAATTTGTTTACGAAACTCTCGTGTTAAGTACAGGTACATGTTTGATGTTATCATTTACTGTTACATTTAATTGTATAGTGCAGAGTACGGTTACTTGTTATACAACCTAAACGTCGATAAGTAATAACTTCTGTAATTATTATTTATTTATTTTGGGTGAGATCGAGTCCAGGACTGAAGGGGTGGGGGCGGCTGCGCTGGTGGGGTCGGGCGAGGGGCAATGGCGGGGGTGGTACTCATGCAAGTGCCAAATAAAAATGTTTATAAATCTATCGAACCAAACTGCGTCGTCATCATTCCATAGCTTACAAACTACTTAAACTAGGGTAAACTAAGCTAAGGACAACATACACACCCATCCTTCAGGGAGGACTCGAACCTCGGACGGGGAGCAACTGCGCACTCTGTAGCGAGGCACCTTAGACCGCTCGGCTACTCCACCGTCAAGTGCCCACTCTTGGAGGTGGCTGTTTACGACATTACTGTGTTAAATACAATTACATTTTCAATGTCAATTATCCTTAGGTGTGCTATTGTTCATCATGTCCTTCAGGTAAAGACGGGTTCGGGCGACCATTGATTAGCAGTCGCACAAGTCACCGAGCGTGGAGAGATGGGGATAACGGTACCTCGCATAATGAATCATGGGTAGGATCTCAGTGGCGTCATACCGGATTTGCGATACTACTCGTGCCCCTGTGCTCCCCCCCCCCCCCCTCCCTCCTGAATCCGTTCTTGAGGAGAGTATTTGACAAACGGTTTGGAGGCTGTAAACCTTTGGAAAAGTCGTTTACAGAAAATAGTGGACGTAAAATTACAATTCCTGATGATATGAGACCTACCATTTCGATACTGTTGACAAAGTTAAGAAGAAAATATAAGGAAGCAACTGGAGAAAATTATTTTTTCAAGAATAACGGAAGCTGGTTAAATACAATAGTATATATTTCGGTTAACGCGAATCAAATGCCTATCTGCTACAAAATTTGAAACATTGTCTTACAGGGTCAAAGGAAGGAGAACTGAGGAGATTCGTACGAAGTTCAGTCCTGTCGAATTATCATTCTCTGGACAAATGACTATTGGATTTTCAGGACACCAGGACGCTGCGTAGATTGTGAAAGATGTCACACTCTAAAGTCCATCCAAGGGGGAAAAATACTAGTGAATTTCAACATCATCGCCATCCTCGTATGATGCAAATGAAGAACTAGCACTTCTTTTCGACTTGAAACTGTCGAAAGAATCTTACCAGCATTTGAAGAATGGGGCTGAAGGAAGAGGCTTAAACATACTTTATCCACCCTACTCAACTGTTCTGGCAGCAAAAATAGCTTGCTGCCCCCCAGACGAAACCCGCACTTTTACCAAAAAACCTGAGGTATGGTTGCAAGCTTTGTTAGACTTCACCATTCTACTGCTGAAACGAGACGATATTGTACAAATGAGAGATTCTGAAATGCCCATTTTTAAAATTTTTGAACAATCTTCATCAGCAACCTCGATAATTGCATAAAAATTACTTTTATATGAATACAATGATTGTAGTGTACATGGAGACCACCATCTTGGATCCGCCATTTTTTTCACTTTTTGATATCATATTCTTAATGAGAAACTTCGTTAACACTTGCGTATTACGTTTGGTAGAAAACAACTCTTTATATTTTTACTAGCTTTTTTGGAATTCTGACCGGCTGTGCGACGTCGTAGTCTCATGTTCGGGTGTCGGTGTCGGCCATTGTCGTGACGTCGCAGCGAGCCACACAGCGCGCTCTTCCGCCGACCTCCCCACTCCGTCTGATGACTAGGTGACTTTTGGACGGGCTGACGGCGTTTTAGCGCCAAATTGTGACCGACCGCGGTGGAAGTGCGGAGTCGTCCGGCACAGGGGATGCTAGTTATTACATTGCACGTCACATCCCATCCCGGTTGGTATGGTGCCTTTAAATTAGACTTGCGCATAATAGTCCGCGATCGGGATCGCTCACCTTAGTTCGCGGCTCTGCCGCGATATAGTTCGTTCTTTTAGTTAGTCCGCTCCCAGTGACGGCTGAGCGGCGTGGTCTGCGCATGCAGGTGGAGGGAGATGTTCCCCCAACTAGCTGCTTCGTGCGCTTGCTGCTTGAGCCGCTAACGATATCACGCAAAAAACCAAAAGAAACAGTTTGTGGATAATTTCTCGAGTTTAAGTTTAGAGTTATCTCTATATCTTGGCATTATGGAATTTATTAGTCAGATAGTGCAGACTGCAGAATACTTCAAAGCAGAAATTTTGTAGCACTGAACTATGTCATCTAGCAGGCAGACGCTAACCTCGAAATGGCTCTCATCAGCAGAAGACAAGCACGTGATTTTTAATTCTGTTCGCGACCTATCGCGCATATTTTAGTTCGCGACATATCGCAAATATTTTAGTTCGCGACCTATCGCGCATTTTTTAGTTCGCGACCGGTAGCACTCATTTTAGCCGCTGGAAAGCTCGAGAAAATTTGAATTGTTTCTGGTGAATGAGTTTTTGTTTTCAGTACACTTAACACAGAAATATGCATATAATTGCGACAGTTGTTGATTTATGTTAGCGGTCGGTGCATCTGTGTAGTATTATTCGTGCCTACTCTCTGTTGCTTCAAGTTAGTAACAGAAATACGAGCAAGACTCATTGCCGCTTACTTTAGATGCTCCGGCTTTCTGCAGCCGCGCCAACTGTAGTCCGTTTCCAGCGCGTATGACTGAAGTCGGCAACACTGCAGAATACGTTTTTGCAACTGTGTTGCGGACGAGTTACCTCCTGGTAAGTAACCAGTTTAGTGTCATCAGAATATACCCAGACGGAAATACGATATCTCAAAATTTCCAGTTAAATCCGCAATTGCTGCGTATCAAAATATTATCAGTGACAAACTAACAAGGAAGTCCTTCAACACACATGATATGCACAGTGCTGTATCAGTGGTTATTTCGGGAATCGGTAGTGGGATGATGGATGACTCTTCGCTCCCGGCCCAGACTGACGTTCCTCCTGTTGCTCCTCGCCCAGGTCCGCCGACGCCCACTCCTATTGGTCGGCGTCCGGGCAGGTCCGGTACGGCGCCTCTAGCGCCGCGCCCGAACAGACGACGCGCCACATCTCTGGTGCGCGGCGTCGATATGTGTATCGACACAGCACACAGAAATAGGCAACACTATGTAAGATTATGACTGAGTTAGCTGACGAAACAATTGTAATAAAAAACAACAAAACATGAGACTGGTTTAGCGAAACTCAAAATGAAATCGTCTTATTACTTGATGCAAAATGAGAAGCCTTCCCATCCTGTAACCAAGATCCAAATTGCCACGCGAAGAGAACACATTTCCAAGAGCTGAAAAGGAACTGTCAGATACAAATAAGGGAATTAAAGAATAAATGTTGGCAACAGGAAGCTATAGAACTACAAAAATACACTGACATTTGCGAGTAGAGGAATTTTTATGTCGGAATAAAGCAGCTGTATGGACCACTCCGTAGCCCTCTTGCCACCCTGGAAACAGCTGACAACTCCAGCATCATTACTGACAGCCAGGATATTTTGGATCGATGGCGGGAGCACTTTCGCACCTTGCTAAACCGAAGCTTCAATGCCACTGAGGAGTTTCTTCGTAATGTGTCACAACATCCACAAGAAACATGGATGGAAGACTCTCCAAAATTTCAACAATTTATCGAAGCACTCAAGAAACTGAAGCCTGGGAAAACTCCAGGGACAGACTATATCCCTGTGGAGCTCATACAAACCGGAGATTCCAGTTTAAAAACCAGACTCTACAACCTATCCTCCAAATTTGGGAAGCTCGAAAAATACCTAGTGATTTAAAAATTCAGTGATAGTTACCATTTTTAAGAAAGGTGTCCGCAGTGTCTATGGTAACTACCGCGGTATTTAATTGTTATCCACTGGAGGTCAAATTCTGGCTCGAATCTTACTAAGTCGTCTCCAAACTATGTGTGAGAAACTACTTTCAGGATCTCAGTGTGGTTTTCGTGCTTCTAGAGACAGCATTGATATTATTTCTGCGCTAGACAGCTTCAGGAAAAATGAAAGGAACAACAATAACCTCTCCTACTAACTTTTAACGATCTAGAAAAAGCTTTTCACTCTCTTCCAAGACCTGCTACGTGGGCAGTGCTGAAACAATTAAGATGCCCATAGCGCTTTATGTATTTTGTCAGAGAACTCCATGTGGTATGACTGGGCAAGTTATCTATGATAATAAAATAAGAGAACCATTTCCTATCATATATGGTCTGAAACAATGCTGCGTACTAGCCCCAACACTCTTTCCACTATACCTGGTAGCCATGCTCCATTAAACAGCCATCAATAACTCAGGCACTGAATCAGATATCGTCTCGATGGAGGGCTCCTTAATTTTAGATAATTTCGCTCTAAAACCCAAACTCATACTACTATCATTACCGAAGTGCAATATGCTGATGATGTTGCATCACCTGCATTATCGGTAGGAGAAATGCAACAGTCAGTCAAATACTTTAAAATGCATATGATCGTTTTCCACCCCCATGAACCACAGACATTGCCGAGGTGGGGTGGCTTGCGTGCCTCAACGATGCAGACAGCCGTACCGTAGGTGCAACCACAGCGGAGGGGTATCTGTGGAGAGGCCAGACAAACGTGTGGTTCCTGAAGAGGGGCAGCAGCCTTTTCAGTAGTTACAGGGGCATCAGTCTGGATGATGGACTGATCTGGCCTTGTAACATCAGCTAATGTGGCTTTGCCATGCAGTTACTGCGAACGGCTGAAAGCAAGGGGAAACTACAGCCGTTACTTTTCCCGAGGACATGCAGCTCTACTGTAAGAAAATTTGATGATGGCATCCTCTCGGGTAAAATATTCCGGAGGTAAAATAGTCCCCCATTCGGATCTCCGGGCGGGGACTACTCAGAAGGATGTTGTCATCAGAAAAGACAATACTGGCATTCTACGGATCGGATCGTGGAATGTTAGATCCCTTAATCGGGTAGGAAAATTTAAAAAGGGAAATGGATAGGTTGAGGTTAGATATAGTAGGGATTAGTGAAGTTCGGTGGCAGGATGAACAGGATTTCTGGTCAGGTGAGTACAGGATTATAAATACGAAATCAGTTGGGGGTATCACAGGAGTAGGACTGATTATGAATAAGAAGATAGGAATGCGGGTAAACTACTAAGAGCAGCACAGTGATCGCATCATCATTGTCAAGATAGATACGAAGCCAACACCGACAACAGTAGTACAGGTTTATATGCCAACCAGTTCTGCCGATGATGAGGAGATCGAAGAAATATATGAGGAGCTAAAGGAAATTATTTAGACAGTTAAGGGAGAGGAAAACTTAATTGTAATGGGAGACTGGAATTCGGTAGTAGGAAAAGGAAGAGAAGGAAAAATAGTAGGTGAATGTGGACTGGGCAGAAGGAATGAAAGAGGAAGTCGCCTGGTAGAATTTTGCACGGAACATGATTTAATCGTAACAAACACGTGGTTTAAGAATCACAAAAGAAGGTTGTATACGTGGAAGAGACCAGGAGACACCGGAAGGTATCAGATGGATTTTATAATGGTAAAACATAGATTCCGGAACCAGGTGATAAACTGTAAGATATACCCAGGGGCAGATATGGACGCTGACCATAACTTGTTAGTCATGAACTGTAGGCTGAAACTGAAAAAACTGCAGAAAGGTAGGAAAATAAGGAAATGGGACCTGGATAAATTGAAGGAACGTGAAGTTCTGGAGAAATTCAGAGGGAGATTTAGGCATCAGTTGAAAGAAGCAGGGGGAAATAAAACAGTAGAAGAGGAATGGGTAGCATTGAGAGATGAAATAGTGAAGGCAGCAGAGGACAAAATAGGTAGAAAGGCAAGACCTACAAAAAAATCCTTGGATATCACAGGAAATACTAAATTTAATTTATGAAAGGAGAAAATATAAAAATGCAGCAAATGAAACAGGCAAAATGGAGTACAGACGACTAAAAAATGAAATTGATAGGAAGTGCAAAATGGCTAAGCAGGAGTGGCTAGAAGCCAAATGCAAATCTGTAGAAGAATGTATAGCAAGGGTAAAAGTAGATACCGCCTACAGGAAAATAAAAGAGACATTTGGGGACAAGAAAAGCAACTCTACGAATATCAAAAACTCAGATGGGAAACCAGTTCTCAAAGAAGGGAAAGCTGAAAGGTGGAAAGAGTACATAGAGCAGCTCTACAAAGGAAATGAACTTAGAGACGATGTTGTAGGAAGGGAAGAGGAAGTAGATCAATATGAAATAGGAGATACTATACTGAAAGATGAATTTGACAGAGCCTTGAAGGACCTAGGGCGGAACAAGGCCCCAGGAGTAGATGACATACCCTCAGAGCTACTAAAGTCTCTGGGAGAGCCAGTCATGACAAGACTATTTGAACTGGTGTGTAGGATGTATGAGACAGGCGAAATGCCCTCAGACTTTAAGAAAAATGTAATAATCTCCATTCCAAAGAAATCAGGCGCAGACAGGTGTGAAAATTACAGAACCATCAGTTTGATAAGCCATGGTTGCACAATTTTAACACGAATTATCTACAGGAGAATGGAAAAGCTGGTAGAAGCTGACCTCGGGGATGATCAGTTTGGATTCAGGAGGAACATAGGAACACGGGAGGCAATACTCACTTTACTTCTTATCTTAGAAGATAGATTAAGGAAAGGCAAACCTACATTTTTAGCTTTTGTAGATTTGGAGAAAGCTTTTGACAATGTTGACTGGAATACACTCTTCAATTTCTGAAGTCAGCAGGGGTAAAATACAGAGAAAGGAGAATTATTTACAACTTGTACAAAAGCCAGACCGCAGTTATTAGACTCGATGGGCATGAAAGGGAAGTATCAGTTGGGAAGGGAGTAAGACAGGGTTGTAGCCTTTCTCCGATGTTATTCAATTTGTACATCGAGCAGGCGGTGAAGGAAAGCAAGGAAAAATTTGGAATGGGGATTAAAGTTCAGGGGGAAGAAATAAAAACATTGTGTTTTGCTGATGACATTGTAATTCTGTCAGGACAGCAAAGGACCTGGAAGAGCAGTTGAATGGAAAGGACAATGTGTTGAAGAGAGCATATAAAATGAACATTAACAAGAGCAAAACAAAAATAATGGAATGCGGTCTTAGAAAATCAGGCAATGCTGAAGGAATTAGATTAGGTACCGAAACAATAAAGGTGGTAGATGAGTTTTGTTACTTGGGTAGTAAAATAACATTCTATGGTCGCAGTACAGAGGATATAAAATGCAGAATGGCAATGGGAAGAAAAGCATTTTTGAAAAAGAGAAATTTGCTAACATCGAATATTAATTTCAGTGTAAGGACGTCTTTTCTAAAGGCATTTGTGTGAAGTGCTGCTTTGTACGGGAGTGAAACATGGACGATAATCAGTGCGGACAGGAAGAGAATAGCGGCTTTTGAAATGTGGTGCTACAGAAGAATGCTGAAGATTAGGTGGGTAGATCGCGTAACTAATGAGGAGGTACTGAACAGAATTGGTGAGAAAAGGAATTTTTGGCATACCCTGACTAAAAGTAGGGATCGCTTGGTAGGACACATTCTTAGACATCGAGGAATCGTAAATTTAGCATTGGAGGGAAGTGTGTGAGGTATAAATCGCAGAGGGAGACCAAGAGACGCGTATAGTAAACAGATTCAAGTGGATGGGGTTGTCGTTCTTATGAGGAGATGAAAAGGCTTGCTCTGGATAGGGTATTGTGAAGAGCTGCATCAAACCAGTCTCCGGACTGAAGACCATAACAACAACAACATGATCGTTTTGTCATGACCACCAATGTCCAAAAAAGCCAAAACACTTAAGCAGCTCCATCCAGAGGCTGGTTCTACAGACGCTAACATAAAAATGGCTGGCACAGTTTTATAGCATGTAGATCAATTCCAATTGGAAGTATCTTCTCTAAAGATCTTGTGAACAAGATGTGAGAAATCGAATTTGGGCTGTCCACCAAGCATTAAGACGCTTAGCACAGCGATTCCTCTTGAACAAAGGCGTAAAGCTGAAGACTAAGCTTATGCTGTACAAGGCAGTTGTCCTAACATTGCTTCTTTAAAGCTATATCACCGCGATATAAAAAAGCTTGAGCGCTTTCGTCAGCAGAAGCTGCGGTCTCTCTTGAAACTCAAATGGAAATACCACATCACCAACAATGCAGTTCTTGTGAAAGCAGGAGGTAAAACCATAGGGGCTAATATCATTGTTCATCGGCTTAGATGGGTAGGGCATGTACGCTGTATGCCAGACGGCAGACTTCTCTGACAAATCCTCTATGGTGAGCTTTCTTTTGACACTAGGTCACGGGGAGCACCTTTAAATCGCCATAAAGACCAGCTAAAACAAACCATGAAGAGGACAAAGATAAGCCCACAGACTTGTGAAACAACTGCTGAATTCTACAGCGCCGTACCGTCTCTACGCTTGTGGAATACTTCGAAGAAGACCGCCGCAGTCAAGGTGAAGTCAAGTGACAAGCTCCGAAACTCCGAGAAAGTCAACCGCCAATCCCACCACCATTAATGTGCAATATCTGTGGGTAGACGTTTCATACAAAAATTGTCTTATCCAATCACCGAAGACAAAAACATAAACTAAGTTGAGAGTGCTCACCAGTCGGAAGGAATTTGTGAATTCGGAAACTAGTATCAGCGGACGACTTCCTGGTCGGCACTGTATTTTTTTCCTGAGTTATTCACCTCTCCTCTCTCTCTTTATATATAAGGAAGCTCATAAATTCATTTTTTTGTGTAATTTCCATTGAATAATCTGACTATTTTTCACTCATGGAGTGAAATAAAGCTATTAATATATATCTTCTGGTCTAGAAAAGTCGTTAAGCGTGGAAACTGCAACCAGTTTGGTCTTATTATGTAGCGTTGTGCCTGTTCTTGTAAACTATAGCCCAGTAAGCTAGAGAGGGGCTCCACAGCTTTCCGCTAGCCCTGCAGTATGGGTGTCGCGTGTGAAGTAAAGCTGGTATTGGTCTATGCTTCCGATCTCACTGAAGTTTAGCTGTTTGTGTGACAAGAGCTACAAATAACAATATTTAAGAAATACTTAAGAATACTTCTGCACAGAAAGTCTTGTAATTATTTCCAGTATTTTCTCACATTATCTGAAAGAGGTAGTTTACCTGTGTTCAGGTTTACCAATTCCATACCTGTAGAAACCAACTGGTACTCATGGAATATGTCGTCAAACTGTGTTTGATGTGCATTTTCGACAGGAAACAAATTTTTGACGGTTGTTCGATTAGGTGATGAAAAGATAAATATTGGAGGGCACATTATCGAAACAATAAGTGTAAGAGGGATGATTTCCAAAATATACTATACATTTTTTGTCTGTGAAATCATCAGAAAGTATTATTGTGTAGTAATTACATGTGATGCAGCGTTGTAAGTCGTTATTCCCACAGTTCGACTGATCAGTACCTCACTTGTGTGCACCAAATACCAACTCCTTGCGTCGATTTCGTAGTGCATTACACTTCATCTGAGATTAAATTGCATTATCTGGAAGGATATCTGAGTCACCTTATGCAAGATAATATGTTCAATTGTGCCTTTGTAATATTGTTAGTGCTCAGTCACCATTATTGCATTTCTTGCATTTCTCTTTAACATCATCAGTTCGCTCATTGAGCATTCCCTAGCGCTAATGTTACTAGTGACGAGTGATGATGCCTTTATGGTAACGTCGTAAGTATAAATTAGCCCCCACTTCCATTTTTTGTGCTTTTAGTTTGAGCATGCAATACACCTACTTATGTACGCAGTACTTTTACTTTTTAATTTTGTTAGTACTCATTCACCATTATCTCCTTTCTCGTGATTGCCATCAGTTCATTCATTGAGCATACCTATGCACCATTGTTTCTAGTGGCGAGTTTGATGCCTTCGTGTTAACGTCTGAAGAATAAATTAGTGACCCCTTTAATTTTTGTGCTTTAATTTGAGCGTTCAATTCAGCCAGACCTACTCCTGGACCTGTATAATGAATGAAAATGTCATACGACGGTTCATCACGTGTGTCTATTATCGAGACTTCTTGAATGTGACAAAACTTTCATGAAAAATCGAACTATTATGAAACAAAAGTATCATTTTCCTACGTGTTTTGCCCAGACGTATTCACCCAAAATAATACGAAGTTTTGGAGATAAAATAACCAAAACATTACTGGTATATAAATACTAGAACTTGAAGTACAGAAATACACTTGTGTCAATAGTCAGTAGCCGCTGGCCGCTGTCGGCGAGGATCTAGACGCAGCCACTAGTTTTTTTTTTTTTTTTTTTTTTTTTTTTTTGGAATTAATTCTGAAAGTTTTCGCTATCACTGATGCGACAGGATGTATCTGAGGTTTCTTCAGACTGATAACATAAGCAGCCAGCGAAATGATATCAAAATTTTATTTCGGATTGAGTAGATTCGAACTCGCGACGTTCTACTTACGTAGCGCGAGGCTTATCGTGAGGCAACAAGCTCATACAACTCGCCAGTTCTGCGAAAAGGGGACAACACTTCTTCCAGACACTTGCGCTTCCTACATTGTTGCCAGATGATGCATATCACCGGACTTTAGAATTCTGAGGGTCGATCGACTTTATTGTCCTACTTCAGTGAAAGGGCCAGAGTTAGCTTCTGTGGCGGCCGGCGGACAATCAATTTTTTTGTCTAAGACTAGCTTTACCCATTACATTAAGCAAAATGATCCATCTACATTCAATAACTATGTGTAAAACTATATGTCAAGAACACACTTGTAATGCAGATTGTGTGATCTAGAGAGTAGCTATGTAATGACAGCTAGATGTTACACTACTTTTCATTTCTCCACACACAGAAAGTGTTGGTCATGCTGCAAAACGTTGTACAGCATGAACTACAATTATCCACATCTAATAAGCACATATTAAATGATTTACAAATGTATTTTGGATACAATAATTACTGCACAAACTTTTCAATATATTCTAACTGTAAATGAAAGCTATGCAACTGCGATGAAATTTCAGTAGATGTAACAATTTGTTATGTATATGTACATTAACTAATATTTCTTAAAACGCTTCTTAATTTCATTCCAGGAATCCACATAATCCTTTCACACGCTGTCAGCGAACTATGGCAATTTTTGTTACTATACTGCTCAGTATGTTGGCAAATGTGATGTTCTATGGCGTACCAAAAGGAACACCAGGTGAAAGTTATTTTTGATTTGTTGGCTTTTACTGAATGAATTAAAACCATTGAATTGGTATCAAAATGAATGTATGTTTCACAGACAATTTTTTTCTCCTGTAAAGCTAAATCTCCTATTCATCAAATTATCTCACATTTTTATGTCATCCCAGATTGAGGATGCTGGGAGTAGAAGCTTTCTATCTGCTCGTAGTGCATTGGCTGCTTGAGAACAGCCCCATCTCCTTCTTCCAGTGCAAACAGCTTATAGCTTATAAAAGAAATAAACATATAATAGAATAATGTTGGCGAGTTGTTAAAATAACTGGGTACTCACTGCTCATTGTTGTAATTAGTATCAGCAACCATTTGGTCAACACTAGACATGAATCAACGCTTACAGTGCAAATAGCTTATAGCTTATAAAAGAAATAAACGTATAATGGAATAATGTTAGCGAGTTGTTAAAATAACTAGGTACTCACTGCTCAGTGTTGTAATTAGTATCAGAAATATTTGGTCAACACAAGACATGAATCAACTCTTACAAGTATTTGCAGTGCCTACTGATTGCTGCGGTGGGTGGTACTGTAGGTGAAGCATAAACATACAGCACGACACAAAGTCTGTCAACCTCTACTGATCACACAGGCGACAACTAAAAGTATGCAATCAGTGTTACAGTAGTTCTCTGTTGTCCATTATTCTCTTCCCCTCTACTATTTACCCCTTTAACTGTATGCTCATCCAATGTCTCTCTATCTCCATCTCATTTTCTGTATGTCATGCTCATTCTTTCAATTAATGTCAGACAAGAATTTATTTCAATCAAATTTGCAGTACAAACAACTCTGGGACTCGCCAAAATTTTCATGGCCTATGGTCCTCTCTCTCTCTCTCTCTCTCTCTCTCTCTCTCTCTCTCTCTCTTTCACTCACTTTCATATCTCCTCTGTTCAAAAACTTTCTTGATGTATCAAAAATACTGTTATATTTGCAGCCATTTTATTCATTTTCTAGTTAAGTGCTGTTTACTTTATACAGGGTGTTGTAGCCTGAAGGAGTATAATGGTGAAATTACAGGAGCAAAGAAATGAAACGTATTTACCATTATTTCCAATAAGACAGACTATGAACATATATCTATACAAGATGTTGGAAATGAAACCCTGCAATATCAACGAATAGATCTGCACATCTAAACATATTTAGATGCACAAGTTTCGGATATCAACAGTACAATTTCATGGTTTTCAGTTTCCCATATCACAAAACAGAGAAGCTGCAAAAGTGAAAGCAAATATTGGCTCCTTGGATCTGATGCAGCCAAGCATTGTGCTGCACACCCAAGTTGAAACCGAATATATAATTTCAAGGAATATAATAATATTCAAAAAATTGAGAAAGTACTAGGAATCGTACCTCAGTCACAAAATTTGCAATCCATTATATACCCACTGAACTTTTCCAACTTTGTCACTCAAAACTAACTTATACCAGTGCATACTGTAATCAGAAAACTTTTCCTTTTACTGTGGCCCACTCATGCTAGATATTATATTAATTCAATAGGTTCACTTATCTTCATTTTCTCAACATTTTGAACCACATCGATGAGATTCATCTCGCGATCTCACCTTGTCAGATTGCTATTACAACTAGCTTATTCTCAACTTATACTGTATTTTGAAATCTTTTGCAAGCTTTTTGTCTTTTCCTATGGCGACCTTAGGCTAAATATTTTAGTAATTTGAAAGATCTATCTTCCTGCTTCTTGTCGTATGGTTTGAGCCAAATCTGTTGGGTACATCTCAGTACCTCCCCTTGTTAGTAAGCTATAAATGGTAAGTTACAGATATACAGTGGTGTTCACTTACCATTCTTTATGGTTTTAGAACCTGAAAAAGATTATGTCTTTATTTACATCTGAATTATTTTGGTAGTTTCGTACTTAAAATCTTCGGTTACATGTTGTCTTTAGTACTGGTCAATATGTGTAACACCTGTAAAACTTTGAAATATTATCAAATAATTCAAATTTTTACTATCATAAATCAAACAACTGTTTATTTGTAGATAAGCTCAGCAGCTAAAATTCACAATAAATTAAAGAAACAAGACATACCCAATCGCGTTTAGCACCCAAACCAGCATTTTACTCGGTTACAATGTGGCAGACTTCATAGATGCGCACTGGATTGCACAAAAGGTTTTGGCGCACAGATGAGTTTCCTTTCTGTACACCTCCTATTCTGTGCCCTTACTGTGAACGCCCATGATTCAGTGACCTTGAACTTCAATCATCCATGAACTCTGTGATCTTGTGGTTAAATAGCAAAAGGGAGCCCAAGTGGGTTGATGCTAGCATATTGCCGCGAGAGACCGCAAACACCGACTGCCAGCGTGGCGCAGGGGATAGCGTCACGGGCTGCGGTGCTGAAGATCGCCCACCGGCAAAAATTTATTTCTTTATAATTAACAATTCCAGAATGTTCTACATCTTTATGTTCACTTGTAAATTCTACTTGTTTCTTATATTATCTGTTCTTCTAATTTCTGGTAAATTCTCTCTGTGTATAAATAGCAGAGCACTCTGTCTGAGAGGCAGTCAGTGCTGCGTGTATGTTGAGTTCGTAATAAACGTGCTTTAAGTATAAGTGCTGTGCTCAGTTGCCTTCGAAGTCAAGCCTGCTCCCATTTCAACGCGACATTGTTTGGTGGAGGCGCCGGGTAACCTGTGCAACAGCTGCATCACCGTGGCTCCGATTGGGCAACGTAGAAGCCGTCGCTTACACGGACTAGAACCGGAATACAAGGGATATACCGAGTACATCTTTACGAAAGTCCGTATCATCAGAAGAACCATGCACACGAAATCAACGGTAGGCCAGCTGTACATCAGACACCCGTCGGTGTTCTCTGGAGACGCTGGACAGGATCCCAATAAATGGCTAAAAGGATTCGACCGAGTCGCCAAGTACAACAGGTGGGATCATACAATGTGCTTGGCCAACGTTTATTTCTACCTGGACGGGACAGCCCAGCAATGGTTTGAAAACAACGAAGAAAAGCTGAATGACTGGGAAATGTTCCTGGCGGAACTTAATAAGACGTTTGGAGACCGACAGCGACAAATCCGCTTGGCGGAAGAACAACTGAAGAACCGGGCCGAACGACATGGTGAGCCGACGCAGTCTTACATTCAGAATGTTTTGGCCCTGTGTAACACTGTCAATCCGAACATGACTGAGGCCGACAAAATCACGCACCTGATGAAGGGTATAGCAGAAGACATGTACCAAGCCCTTCTGATAAAAGACGTCGCTACGACAGAAGAGTTCATCAAGTGGTGCCAACGTATTGAAGAGATGCGACAAAGGAGAGTTGGACGCAAGAAGTATGACCGACTCCGCAATGTAGTGCCTATGTCCGTTGTGGAAGATCGGCATGTCTTCGCTTCTCTCATACGACAAATTGTGAGAGAAGAATTACAACACTGCATGGCAGCTGGGACTATTAGACCGAGCGAGCACCAGAATATGGCCATGGATGTAAGTCACGAGGGAGCCGACGCCGCTGAGGAAGAGGTATTTCAGACATTAGCTCCTGTGTGCCCCGCCAATCGCACCCGATGTGAATAATGGCGTCGCCCTGCTATGACATACCCTGCAGCCGCCAAACGGCAGCCTATGAACCGCAGAAGAACAGACGTCTGGAGGACAGAAGACAGCACCCCTAGCCGCCGCGCGAGGCGACCATCTACGGAGGTGAGGCCGCCGCAGATGAAAATCCTCCATGGACGACAGTCGCTAAGATGTTGGGAAATGTCATCGATGTCATAATCGACAGCCAACCTGTCCGGGCACTTGTTGATTCAAGTGCGTCTTTTTCTGTATTGTCGGATAATTACCGCCGCACACTATAGAAGACAATGTTCTGTGATACGGGGGCAACTGTGCTGAAGGTCGCGAATGGAAAGTACGTCCATCCAGCAGGAACTTGTGTCGCAAGAATAACCATCAACAACAGGACCCAGCCGTTTGAATTTGTCGTGTTAACATCCTGTAGTCACAATGTCATCCTTGGAAGGGACTTCCTTCATGCATCCCAAGCTATCATTGACTGTGGAAGATCTGAGCTGCAAATTGAAGAAGTTGTTAAGCCGGATACACGTAATACAGAATTTTCTGGGAAGTGGACAATGTGACGATACCGCCGTTGACAATGAGAAGAGTTGTAGTCACAAACACAGATGACTGGTTAAACTGTGAAGTTCTTGTTGATAGTAAAACGTTTATCAGGCTCACAAAAGAAATTTACATACCAGCGGCTATCATAAGCATTACCGGTGGCCAAGGAGAGATTAGGATCACAAATTGTCACGAGCAGTCACAACTTATCCCCAAGGGAATGTGTATCGGGACAGCTCAACCAATCCAGGACGGTGAGCTCAACGTCATCAATGAAGACCCATGCCTTGTTGTTAGTACAGACAACACGCTGGAGGAAAGAAAAATTGGAACTGCCATTAGGGCCTGGACTGACCAAGGAACAACGCCAGCGGGTGTTAGGTATACTACGCCAATTTTCGGGTGCATTAACACCTCAGCAGGGGAAAAGTCAGACAGAACGGCCCACGATAAAGCACCGTATCAATAGTGGGGATCATCCGCCAATTAGCCAGCGTTCGTATAGAGTGTCGCCAGCTGAAAGACGGATAATTCGGGAGGAAGTGGAGAAGATGATGCACGATGACATTATTCAACCTTCAGAGAGTCCTTGGTCATCTATGGTAGTCCTCATAAAGAACAAGAAGGCACGTGGCGATTCTGTGTCGAATATCAGCGGCTGAACAAAATCACAAAGAAAGATGTCTACCCACTGCCGCGTATTGACGACACCTTAGACTGCTTGAAATGAGCTACATACTTTTCAATTATTGTGATGCAGGCAATTTACTGGCAAATAGAGGTTGACGAAGCTGACAAGGAAAAGACGGCATCTATTACACCTGACGGCCTCTATGAATTCAGAGTGATGCCATTTGGATTATGTAATGCTCCGCCCACATTCGAACGCATGATTGACAACTTGCTTCGACACCTTAAGTGGACGACGTGTCTCTGCTATTTAGATGACATTGTTGTTTTCTCGAAAACATTTGAAGAACATCTGAGTCGTCTGTCAACTGTGTTGAAGTCTATTCAGCCTGCAGGTCTCCGCCTTAATCCAAAGAAATGCCTCTTCGTCACCAAAGAGATAAAAATCTTGGGGCACCGAGTCAACGCATATGGTGTCCGTCCTGATCGAGATAAAGTAAAGGCAGTCACAGAATTTACAACTCCTCAGCACATTCCTGACGTGAGAAGTTTTCTCGGGCTGTGCTCATACTACCGACGTTTCATAAAAGGATTTTGTAACAAGGCACGTCCATTCCAAAACTTCTGCAGGGAGACGCCAAGTTTTCCTGGGATGATACGAAAGAAAGAGCTTTCCGGGAACTTAAGGAGGCTCTAACTTCCGTACTAGTGCTAGCCTTGTACGACGAGAATGCAGAAACGGAACTTCACACAGACGCCAGAGGTTATGGGATTGGTACAGTACTTGTTCAGGTTCAAAAGATGCTGAAAAAGTGATATCCTATGCGTCAAGTGTACTCTCAAAGTCCGAGATAAACTACTCTACAACTGAAAAAGAATGTCTCGCATTTATCTGGGCTATCAACAAGTTCCGGCCATATTTATTCGGCAAACCATTCACCGTCGTGACAGACCACCATTCTTTGTGTTGGCTGACTAGCTTGGAGGATCCATCAGGTCGACTAGCAAGATGGGCACTAAGACTCCATGAGTACGAGGTCACAGTGGTATTCAAGAACAGGCGCAAACACAAGGATGCCGAGTGCCTTTCGATGAATCCATTAGTGGAACACAACAGCATTAATGAAATTTCAGCCCTCACTGAATTAGATGACGTTACAGCTGAACAGAGGGAAGATCCAGCACTATTAAAAACGATAGATGCCTTGGAGAAAGGAGAACTGACCAATGGAGAGTTCCAACTTATAAACGGAACATTGTATAAGAGCAACTACGATCCACTGGGCCCCAAATGGCTACTGGTTGTTCCAGCTTATCTCCAGCCAGCTATTCTTAAATATATCCACGATGCTCCACTATCCAGTCATCTGGGATTCGTAAAGACCCTAGACAGAATCAGACGCAGGTATTACTGGAAAGGTCTCTACCGATCTGTCAAGCACTATGTGACTCACTGTAAAGAGTGCCAGCGACGGAAACATGTGCCGCAATTACCTCCAGGGCATCTCGTACCGATTCCGCCGGCAGCAGCTCCATTCCACCGAGTTGGGGTCGATCTTTTAGGAAGGTTCCCGAAGTCGACAACCGGTAACCGTTGGATAACAGTCTGCACTGACTACCTCACATGCTACGCTGTCACCAAACCTGTGCCGACTGCAGAAGCTCCAGAGATCCCAAAATTCGTTGTAGAAGACATTATTTTGAAGCATGGAGCACCACGTGTCATGACATCTGATCGTGGAAAAGCATTCCAGTCAAAACTAGTATCAGAGAATGACAACTGCATCCCATCCTCAGACAAATGATCTTACGGGACGTTTTAGCAGGACGTTAGCCGACATGCTGTCGAAGTAGGTCGATGTTGAGCAGAAGGATTGGGATACAATTCTGCCAGTCGTGACATTTGCTTACAATACCGCAAGACAAGGCACCACAGGCTTCACTCCGTTTTTCCTGCTCCATGGCCGCGAAGCTGAGACGACAATGGATAGCCGGCCGCGGTGGCCGAGGGGACTGAGGCGCTCCAGTCACGGTCTGCACGGCCACTACGGTCGGGGGTTCGAATCCCCCCTCGGGCATGGATATTTGTGCAGTCCTAGTTCGTAAGTAGTTCATAAGTAGTTTGTAAGTTTAGGGACTGATGACCCGTAGTTAAGTCCCATAGACTATACAAACATTTGAACCTTTGACAATGGATACGCTGTTTCCGTTCCAACCGGACGACACTCAGGATGACTATGTTAAACAGCTCATCATCAGGGTCGAAGAAGCAAGACATCTGGCTCGCATACAGACACTGGGCCCAGAAGAAGGACCGTCAGCAGTATAACGACAGGCACCGACCTGTTGTGTACAGCCCAGGAGATCTGGTATGGATTTTTACCCCTGTACGGGAGGTTGGACTGTCAGAAAAGTTATTGAAGCGATACTTTGTTCCGTATCGTGTCATACGCCGCCTGTCAGATGTCACATACGAAGTTGAGGATTATGAGCCGTCGTCGAAACGTCAAAAACGAAGAAACATTGTTCACGTCCTGCGCATGAAGCCTTACTACGATCCTGAAGAGCTGGTAAACGACAATGGCTTCGTGTTCAAGAACTCTAAGGACAGTAATGTTGCCGATGAAGGCACGACAGGAACGTCTGCCGTCGATAATCGTGGAGAAGGGAAGGATTCTCTTGAACTGCCATACAGAGGACCCATGACCCGGTCAAGATCCAGGACATTGCAGCTGGCTCCACAGGGATCATGACAGCAGGTCGCTGTTTCTCCGGGAGTGGGAGCAATGCCGCGAGAGAGCACGAACACCAACTGCCGGCGTGGCGCAGGGGGTAGCGTAACGGACTGCGGAGCAGAAGGTCGCCGGTTCAATCCCGCCCACTGGCAAAAAATTTATTTCTTTGTAATTTACAATTCCAGAATGTTCTACAGCTTTCTTATGTTCCCTTGTAAATTCTACTTGTTTCTTATGTTATCTGTATTTCTAATTTCTGTCTAATTCTCTCTGTGTATAAATAGCAGAGCACTCTGTCTGAGAGGCAGTCAGTGCTGCGTGTATGTTGAGTTCGTAATAAACGTGCTTTAAGTATAAGTGCTGTGTTCAGTTGCCTTCGAAGTCAAGCCTGCTCCCATTTCAACGCGACAATATTTATTTCATATCTGCATTTACAACACAGTGGGTCTTTCCTCTTTATCTAACAGAAGTACATTATGGAAATTAGATAATTCGATATAATTTAGAAGTAACACTGTCACTGTTACACCTCTCTCTTTCTGTGTTTCTCTCTCACACACACACACTCTGAGGAGTGAGTTTGTTGTAACTCCCAACAGACTGAAAATAGTGCATAAATCACACAAATACATGTAAATATTCAACACACGTTCATCATGCCGTAAGACAATGTGGTACCGAGGGTAAAATCACAGAATACTGGCACATTTGAATCATTTTTTAAATATGTAACTTACTCTCTGTCGTCTGCCTAAACATTTTGGAGCTGGTTATTTTAGGACACTTCTTAACCATGCCAAAGTCCGTCATTATGTACATCTTCGATTTCAAATCTTGTTAGTTTATAAACAGTTGCAGTTAGGTATAAATTAATGCTTACTCTATTTATTTTAATTTCTCTCCATGTTTTGAAATTGAAATCTTTGTAATAACAACTATGTCAGTACTTAGCAAATCAAAATTATAAGGCGCAGTTTTTCATGGCCAAAGTAAATTGATATTGCTTGTTAAAACAGTATGCTGTTTTCTGCTAACCGGGGACCTTCTGCGTGTTAGGCAGACGTGATAACCGCTACACCACGGAAACCAGCGCTGGTAGCTCTCCTTCTTATTAGAGACTTATAGCAATAGCTCTGTTATGACATAAAACTGCACTACTCTATACAAACGCGCAATTGTTGTCTTGAATACACACTTGTAAGTAACATGACAATCTGACGTAGATGCATGCGTGATATAGCTCGCAGAAAAAGAGAAAAAAAGAGCGTGTTCCCGCCCGGGATCGAACCGGGGACCTTCTGCGTGTGAAGCAGACGTGATAACCGCTACACTACGGAAACGTTGGTAACGCCGGCGCTGTTCTGTTGCACACACAGACAATTTGCTTTAATGCCAACACAAGTGCGAATCTGAAAGTCTGCAAAATGATCACACACGTTTCTTCCATACATCGTGCGAGAGCTACCGCCGTTCATCGCGCAGCCGTTATTGCAACCAGTACCATCAAAAGCAGTCACCTCGATAGCGGTACGCAGCGCGAATTTTTCGAATATACGCTTAGATAGGAACTTAACAGCACAGTGAAACGATTGGCAGTTACGTTTTCATTCTTGCTTCTCAAAAAATTTTGCCGTTCTGTAGGAATGTCACGATTTTCTGGGATGTGGATTATACTGTCCTGTCACTAGCACATTTATCAACATCAGTTCGGTGCGATAGCTGTCGACAAATCATTAGTCTTGTTTCAGGTCGCCCTCACAGTGCCACTACGTCACGATTACGTTAGTTCCTGTAAAAAGTAGTGTGAAGAGTGCTCGATCCGTTTCATATGGATGGGGTAGAGCCAGGTTTTACGTTCCAAGCGCCAGGGAGTAGCAAGACAGAACCTACGCTTCTGCCATCTAGCGACAATGAGCGACATAAAAAAAAAAATTAAAAAAATTAAAAAAAAACTATACTTACAAACCTCGAGGGACTGTAAGAAGACGTGTTGCACAACAAATTGAGGATTAGAACCGATTTTTAGGAACGCTATGCAACAAATCTGTAGATCATGGCTGTCACAATACACTGATCAACCAAGTAATTATGCCTAATCTCTTCCAAGAGACTGGCGACACCAGGTTGTTGATGGATCTTGGGGGTAATAAATAAGGTACTTTAAACTACCAATGGCGGATACAGAATTTTTTTCTAGGGGGGGGGGGGGGTGGCACAGGGCTGAAGAGGCACTGTGAGACTAATTTTAAAACACACACACACACTATATATGGAAATAAATTTTATTACAGTCATTAACACACACCGTATAACTGATATAGGAAACGCCCAAAACATGCTCCAAAGCTGCAGTTGCTACTTAAAAAAAAAAAAAAGATTAATATACTTTCTGTGATTTATGGCGTCATTTTCAAATGCCCACTATTACAAAAATATTACAATGATTCAACCACATTAAATAGTGAAAAGTTTCAAAATTTAGCACAAAATTAAAAGAAGAGAGAAATTAAGGCCTGAATGCCCTGTGTTCAGCTGTGGGCACACAGCTGAACACAGGGCATTCAGGCTCTGAATTTAATTCGATTTGTATCTGTTTCTCAACTTGGCGAGATGGGTATAAGCGAATCGCTATGCAGAGCAAGCCACGGGAAATGGGCATTGGTTGCTTCACATATTTACAACTTTCGAATAATTGGACTATAAAATTGAATAAGACTGACCACTTGAAAACTCAAACAAGCGTAATATGGTCGAAAAATAAGTTTTGTACAATGATGTCCGCAGGATTATGATGTTAAATGTGCCAAATGAATTAATGGTGACTGTACAAAAACCTGGTTCACAAATTTAAAAAAAAGTTTAAGAGTTTCTAATCCTATGGAATGAAACTGCTAAGGTCTCAGTGCCTAGTCTTACAAACTACTTAAAGAAACTCATTCTAAGGACAACACACACACCCATTCCTGAGGGAAGACTCTAACCCCTGACGGAAGCGGCAGCGTACTTCGCGACGTTGCGCCCCAGATGACACGGCCATTCCCGCGTGGCGTTGTTGTTTGATTGTCATTTTGTTAAATGTAAAGTTCCGTACTCCCGATACTCTTTTTTTATTTTGTGGTAATTTTTTTAACTTTTCCCCTTTTAATGTGGTGGAATCATTGTAATCATAGGCTCTTCAGAATTGCGCCATACTGCTCCGAAACTAGTAGTACATTGGTACTTAGAAGGAAGCAGGGCCGGGGCAAGGGGTGCAGTTGCCCCGGGCGGCAGAATTTCGAGAGCGGCAAATTTTGACCGACTCTGTTCTTTTTTTTTTTTTTTTTTTTTTTTTTTTTTTTTTTTTTTTTTTTTTTTTTTACAGTATGTATCTTTCTGGTATAATTTAAGAAAATTATTAAAAGCAAAATGACTGCAAGTAATACCGAAATCTTTTAATAAAACTAAAATTCCTGGTTGCTAACTCCAGTGTTGCCCTGTCACAGGTACTTCAGATAATCAAACTTTAAAAATCTACTAGATATTAGCCAGAATGAGGGAGTTGTTTGCGTTATTGAATAAGTAAATGCACAATGTTTATTAATTTGCATAGATTTCCTTTTTCAGATAAATGAATATTCATATTTCATATCTAGGTAATATTTGTAGAACAGGTGAATTTGAATAACGTTCCAGTCCTTATAAAAAAAAGAAAAAGTATTTCAGGCGCGCACACTTCTTATTGAAAGTCAAAAGCATTAAGGATCTAGAGTTGTCTCTCGGTAGCGGTGGAATTGATAGACATCTACACATGTTAGTCTGTAAATCACATTTAACTGCCTGACAGAGAGTTCATCGGACCACCATTATACTATTTATCTCCCATTCCATTCTCGAATAGCGAACGGGAAGAAAGAACACCTGAATCTCTCTGTTCGAGCTCTGATTACATCTATTTATTCAAATGATCTTTTCTACTTATGTAAGTGGGAGTCAACAATATATTTTCGCATTCGGAGGAGAATGTTGACGATTGTAGTTTCGTAGGTAGCCCAAGTCGCAGCGATAAACGCCTTTGTTCTAATGATTCCCATCCCAGATCCTGTATTATTTCCGTGACGCTGTCTCCTGTATCACAATACAAGATAAGCTTGCCCTTCTTTCGATTCTTTCATGTCCTCCGACAAACCCACCTGATACGTATCGCACACTGGGTAGCAAGACCAGATAAAACAGGAGGAATCTCACTGTATTATTGATGCTGTCCTTTTTCTAGGTAAGCAAGGAAGTCCTTTTAGAGGAACAAAAGAAGATGGTGACTTTGGTGATCCACATAGCGGCAAATTTCTAAATACAATTGATCTCATATCATACTATAGTGTCCCACTTCGTCTGCGTACTGAACTCCACAAGAAAGGCCAAATTAGATATTTTTGCAAAAATATACAAGATGAGTTCCGTGACTTGATTGCTGACAAAATAAAACAAGATATAATTGAAGATATTTTAGCTGCTAAATACTTTTCACTGATGTTTGACTGCACTCCAGATATCAGCCACAATGCGCAGATGACACAAGTAATTCGATATATCAAGTCGAATGACTCAGAGGTCGTGGAAAGTTTTACTGAGTATTTTTACAGTTACAGACAAAACAGGAGAAGTCCTTAGTCAAGAGACTGCAAAAATTGGGACAAGATGGGTTGAACATTAATTACTGCAGGGGGCAATCTGATGACAATGGGGCAAACAGGGCTGGAAAGTACAAAGGGGTCCAGTCAAGAATACTTCAGAAGAATGAACTGGCGTTTTCGTACCATGTGCTGCTCACTCTTTAAATTTAGTAGGAGCAAATTCAGCAGACATTCAGCAAGACTAGGTGATCTGCAAGAGTAGATGTGGTTGAAGCTGTTTACAAGCATTTTCATAAAGTTTTGAAGGCCCTGGAAGAAACTGAAACTTATAAATTGTCAACACCAGAAAAAAAAATCAGAGACAAGATCTATTTTAAAAAATATGAGAAAACTCAAATTCATTACTTTAACTTGTTTGTGGTATGCAATATTAAAATAAATTGCTCATGTTAATCAGTTTCTGCGAAGTTAACACTTTACAATTGATAAAGGTGTTCGAAACATTCACGGACTTTTGGGCTTTCTCAAAACTTCCCGGGATTCTTGTACCTCTGAAGCTATTTCTGAGGCCAAAGTGCTAGCAGAAGATAATGAGGTATCAACGGTATTCTTCGAAAAAAGGATTCGAAGAAAGAAGAAAATGGTCGATGAGCTTTGTGAGGATGAAGTATCCAACATTCACAGAAAAAATAAGGAATAATTGACAGAGCTTAGTACCAGGTTTACCGCACTTGAGAAAATTGATGCAAAAATTAGTTTTCTGTTGAAACACATCCACATAACATGTTCAAAAAATTGTTCAAATGTTTGTAGAACTTATGGGACTTAACTACGGGATCATCAGTCCCTAAGCTTACAAACTACATATGAACTAGCTAAGACTAAGGACGGCACAAATATCCATGCCCGAGGGGGGATTCGAACGCCCGACCGTAGTGGCCGTGCAGACCGTGACTGGAGCGCCTCAGTCTCCTCGGCCACTGCGGCCGGCATAATGTGTTCCATTTAATTGACTCCCCATGAACAAATGTTGATGAGCTTCAGACTTTTTTTTTTTTTTTTTTTTTTAGTGTAGCAAGACACTCCACTCGCAATATGCGAAATACCAGGCATTATATACTGATTTAGTTTTATCTGTATGTAAAATTCTAAGTGTCTATGTTGTACATGAGGGCCCAAGTATCTATTAGTGTGTACTGTGATGTGCTCCCACTGGCCCTGGCTTCCACAGAATGAATGAAACTTTGTATGTAAGAAAGTTTAAGAAGTGCTAGGTGCGCCTCGTCTGTTTTGTGTCGTCGATGCTTTCAAACTCTGGGAGTTGAATGTCTCTGGGCGAGAAGTAGGTTTGCCAAATGCTGAGCATAACCCAGTCTTAGCAAAGATTCCTAATGTAGCTTGCTCTTAACCTCTTTGGCGGGAAGTTGGTCAAGTTACCTGCCTAATGAACGGTGATGCTCTCTGGGCTCCCGTCCACTATCCCTCCTCGGTAACGGCTAGGCAGTGGTGAGGAGAGCTATTCATTCGCTTCTTGGTTCCTGGTAGGGTAAGTACCTCTGGGTTTGATTCTGCTGTGGCCTCGTGGCTCGACTTACTTCAGGCTCCATAGTCGTACTTATGCCTTTTCATGAGTTTAATTCCAGGAATAGCAGCTACACTATGTGGTAGTGAGATTTTGCTTAATTTCCTACAGGATTGCTAATTTTATGTCGATTTTTGCTGGAATCTGATTCCGAGGCTCTGATGGTGTTTCGTTAGCATAGTTCTTGCACTTTATAACTTTTAAATCACTTCTTCGCCTGTTTAAATATGCTCAATGTCTTTCGCGTTTTTATAGTAGTTGAATTGTAATATTTTCGGGGATTCACGGTGCCTATAATATTCGTACTTTGTCGACAGAACTCGTGGACGATATCAGACTAAGCCTTCAGCTTTTCCATCACTCAGTGCACATGAGTGGTTAATAATTGTATAGCTAATTTGCTAAGGTGTTTCCTAGTGAGTGTAGCGTGATAATTTTCCCCGAAAATTGTCCATTCTAACTTGTAATCTGTGTATTTGTTGGCTCACGTGTGCGCCGATTAGTGTGTTCCCTGTCGTGGTTATTACCATTAAATAGATCTTTTTCCTCTGTGTAGAAAAAACCGTTGCACGACGTATATCGTCTTTTTAATTTTCATGAAATGGAATTATTTCACTTATCGGAATTTTTGTGTCCGAACTCTGTATTGTGCTGTAGCAATCTGTAACCTTGCTTATCTAATAGATATCATTCCTCTGATCAGAAAGAATGGTTACACGATATATTTCGCGATCTTATTCTCCTCGAAATTGGTTTTGTTAACGTTATGCATATTTTGTGTTCCGACTTAGTAGAGTGCTGTATTGATCTAACAACTTTAACCTTCTGTAGTTATCTTCTCCCTGTGCTAATCGAACGCCAGAGAGATCGTTTTTAGATATTATTTAATGAAATCTTGATTTAATGTATAGTTAGAAGTTCTAGGGAAACTTTAACTTCCGTCTGTACACCGCACTTTGTGGTCTTAAACCAAGTGCATTTGTTTCTGATAGTTTATCATGAGCCTAAGCCACTACCTTGACACATTATGGATGCGAAGTACTACTTCATTGTGCGTGAGTGAACCTTCGATCTGCATTCTCCACATTGCTTGGTTGTCGTCTTGGTGTATTGTTGTCAGGTGCTTGGTAAGTACCTGCATGGCTTGGCGTATGAATTTGTGTGTGAATGTGCTGCAATTACTCCGTTCCCCCCCCCCCTCCCCCCCTATGAAACGTGATCGTAATTAATCTGTACTCAATTTTGCAGGTGGGCAATTTTAGGGCCATGTAATTGTGGATATTTTGAATATTTTGTAAGGTGTGTTTTTTATTGTATTTTAAAAAATGGTCTTCCCCCCCTTGTTGTTCTTGTTTTGAACAATAAATTAATTTGTTAAACTATAATCCTTTCGTGCTAATTTAAATTTATTTTGGATTAATGTGGGGTAATTTGTTCATGTACAGTGGCGTAGCTATCATAGGGCTAGGCGGGGCAGTGTCCCGGGGCCCCCGAGTTCAATGGGCCCTTTGACCTACGTGAGCGACGTTAGAAAAAAGTTACAGTAGATCTTTGAACACTTGCATGTCCCCCAATTACTTCGGATAATCGAAGTTCAACTGTATATAATAATTTACTTGAATGAAGGTTTTCCGACTTTGAACTTTTTGAACCCTGACCAACATTACTCAAACGCACGAAGTGAAATCCAAAAATTATTCGTACCCCAGAATACAAACATAACAAGGTCCTTTGCTTGTCCTCTAAGATGTGGACCCTGCCATCGTCAGCGTATTGTCGGTTGAAGTCGGAGTTGCCGTGCCTGCCAATATTTGCGAAATAACAGTGAATGGTGCTGAATTACTAGCACAGTGTTTGACAGTAGACAGTGTGACCACATTTGAATATGAAGTGTCTACAATGAATTATTACAAAACGGTATTATTATGGTAACTCAACGGTCTGTGTAGTGAATTCCCCAAGAGTGTGCTCCATAATCATAGATCCCAATGAAAAGCTGTAACCAATTGTACTCTGAAATTCGTGCTAGAAGAAGAGAAAATATGGTTACTTTGTCACAATAGTAATGCATTCAAGACATTACCCCGTACCTCACTGCCACTATAATAAGCGAAGATGTCAACTTAGTTATTTTACTTATTACTTTTTTCCTGGCCAGACATTAATATATACTTCATGAAGCCTGATACGGGCACGGCTGAAACCAAAGTATTCCATCAAACAAAATGCGGCAACTTTCTATTCTGAAACCATCCTACACGAATATTTCCCCTATTTTCCTTCTTTGATTTGGCTATCGACGAAATTAGGCTGATCGGTACGGTTCAGTGAGCTAACAGCGAGGAGTTTTCGACAGTGAGATGTCAGTACTGACAACAGTCCGCCTGCTGTCACCGCGGACTCGACTGTTCCCGATTTGCTTCGCGACAGGGGGCCAAGTTTTCATTGTTAAGTAATATTTCTTCATTGTTTATTTTTTACTAGCTTATGCCTGCGACTTCATTCACCTAGAATGGAGCATCTTTGGAAACTATCACAAGAGGTCGTTTATCTTTGTGTCCTACCCAGGTCCAAATCTATCCCTCTGCAAAATTTCATTCAAATCCGCCCAGTAACTTTTGCATGAAAGCATAACAAACCAACTTTCACAGTTATAATTATATTTGAGAGTACAATTAAATACTATCTGCTCCGTGACACATAATAATTTACTTAATAGTATTTAGGTTTGTCTTATTATGTCTTCCAGTGGGCGGTAAGGAGCTGATGAAGTAGTTTTGCATTAGTTTCTTTTAAAGAGGGTCCCGATGTCATTTTTGCCCCGGGGCCCTTGGTGACATAGCTACGCCACTGTTCATGTATCGTGTGCCTCTGCTCCCTTCTGGAGTAGATTATAGTTGCGTTTCCGTTGCCAACATTTATTTTTGATTTAGATCCATGATTGCGGTTCATTATTTAATTGTGTGCAGTTTCCTCGAAAGATTACAGTAAAGGTAGAACTGTTGCCTAACTTATAGAATCAGAGTTTTGCTTAAGGGAACTGTACACTTCCGCCGCTGTGTGAATATCGCGATAATTAGATTTTGTGATCAAGCAGTTAATTGTTAATTTCACAAACACGGCTAGTTAACAGACAAAAGAACAGCGGGCGAGTTTCACTGTGTGGTGTGCAAATTCGAGAAATGGAAGTGGAGGACTTGAAGGCCAAAGCAGCGGAACTGGCAGAAGATCTTAGCGAGGAAGAACTTGCGCTGGCAGTAGACAGAGCCTTGCAAGATTCCACTGCATCGTCAACATTAAGTTTAATTTATAAAAATAAATTGGTAGAGGGGTATCCCAACTTACTACAGCGTTAAAATATATCTTACCATTCTATTTTCTGTTTGGTCTGGGAAAGAAGTTTCAGCAAGCTGAAACTAATTAAATACACTCGAGGAGCACGACTGCTTAACAAATCTGAGTATAATATCCATAGAGCACAAACGAGGTGATTTTCTAAACTATTATGATATCAAACACAGTTTTGCAGAAAAAAAGTTCGAAAAGCGAAATTTTGAATTGATTTCTTTACGATGAGTAATCTTGTAATATTTTTGTATGTATTAAAATTGTTCTGTTTTCCTTTGATCTTAATTCAGTCAAAAACAAAAAAAAGTTCATGTTGTGAGATTGTGACATTTATTTACAAATATGTAACCCAATTATCGTCAAAAAGTCGATTCTTACAGGGGGGGGGGGGGGTGAAAGAAGGGGCGGCAAATTTAAGCTTGCCCCCCTTGGCAAATGTCCTAGATCCGGCCCTGGATGGAAGTATATTAATTCGACAAGTGAAGACTATTTTACCTGGTGATGTCAGGACCAGAAAACATGTCCAGTAATTGCAGGACATTCATTTATTTCGGAGCGCTTTCAACGTTACGCTGCCCCTAGAGACGAAATATTACTGCACACATTCTTAGGGTAAAGTTTTTGACACAGCGACGCTGCCTTCTGTTCACTGCTCCTCGCCTCCCGGCAGCCAAAGGTACTTGCCTCCTGCCCCTGCCAACAGACAGCGCACGAATCGTCAACTTGCAGTGGACAAGCAATACTGTATCCGGCGAAGCTGCTTTATTACCAAACAATACACTGAACAACAATCAAACAGTCAGTAAAGATGTCGCGCTAAGTTTGATATTCCTTCAAAAGCTAAAATCAGATTTTCTGTGTCGCGTTGTACTAAATCAATTTCTTCTTCGTGCTTTGTAAAGTTAATACGCAAAACGTGATGAGGTTTCAAGAAAGCTTTTCCCGATCAACAATATTTCACTTGATTGTGTTTCTAGATGAATTTCTTCTAGCATGAAAATCCTTTGTATCTGATGTGCGGAAAAATGCCTGTGAAATTTTTAATTCGCTCCAATAACGGGAAAATCGAAACGAATAGCTTCAAATAAAACTATTTGTAACGTGTGGCAGTACTATTACTTAGTGTCTAGGGAAAGAATCCAGAGTGATAAACTGATTACCATATCGAAAACACCTGCATGCGCCAGCCTGAACGCAGCCGTAGAAATTCAAGATTTTTTCCGCATAGTTAAATCCTTTAACTTCATTTATGTGTGAATAAATTGTACACAATAACTCATTTATCTCCCAAGCAATCACAAAACAATTAACGACTTTTATCGTAAATTACTGACAAGAAGGAGCAAGAAGCAATTAAAAGGAAGCGTATCACAAAAAGTCAATTTTCGTTACGTTAATTACAGGGATGTTGCGTTTTTAAACTCACAGTTGTATGCTGTCTGTAAGTAAAAGTTAATATCTTATGCTGAGTTTCCCTCCCACCCTCCCTCCCTCCCTGTCTCTCTCTCTCTCTCTCTCTCTCTCTCTCTCTCTCTCTCTCTCTCTCTCTCTGTCTCTCTTTTTCTCTCTCTCCCCCCTTTTCTCTCTCTCTGTCCCCCTCTCCCTTTCTCTCTCATTTTTTTTGTCAGGCTGTCTGGGGGAGGGGACACGTGCCCCTGTGCCGTTGCCCCCCCCCCCCTAAATCCGCCCTTGTAAACTAAGCAGAGACGAATGGGGGAATAATCCTCGTGAAGATAGGTTTGCATGTAGACCAATTCGTCACCTTATGTCTCAGTCTAAAGTGACAAACCACATGTCCAAACGTATTAATTGCTACCCATGATAAATCCTAGGATTTAATATGTCACTTTCCTCTTCTTTCACCTATGGCCATCTTTGCTGGTGAGAAAAATGCCAATTTACTGTGGTTCGGGATTAATCTGTGACCGTAGCCCCCTCTGTAAGTGGCAACGTAAGCCAAATCTCCTCCAAGAGGCCTATGAATAGTAAGGCATGTAAGGGATGTTCAAATCAACCTTATGATCAGTGACTTCCTTATTACAGTTTTTTGATAGATAATGCTGACACATCAATACTTCATTAATTCGACTGCCGAAATAATAGAATTAAATACCATTCCAAATAAAAAATAAGTCTTGAAATATAATTCTGCCGTTAGAATTTGTAACTTTTTTAATATCTTTATCTTTCACAGCAAAAACTAACATTCACCATGTGTTCTGCATCATCTCTCAAAACAACAATCAAGTCTCTGCCTTTATGTTCTTGTATTGGAGTCCAGTCCAAAATGTAGTCCAGTGTGACGCTTATGTAGTCCCACACGAGGAACAGCAAAGAATTGCATAATCGGTGTGTGCGCGAGCATGCGTGCATTTGTGTGAGTGAGAGAGATTTTGAAGTTGCTGTTACGGTTTATTTGCGGTAAAAGTGCACTTAAGGTGGCGGCAGGTATTGCATCGCGTATTTCTTGATGGTACAGTGGGTAATGGAAAGGAAAGACAACCATTCGTGAGTCAGACACAGAAAGTGATATTGTGCTTCTTAACAAATTTGCATTGTTCCCATACTTGTCGCAGTTTAGTGACATGTAACACTGTAACTGAACTTTGTCTTAAATGTGATTGCTCTTCGTTTCAATGGCAATGTTTATAAGCTTTGCTTTCAGGTTCCTGCATAACCTCATCCTCGAAAATAGTGAAATTTACGTACAAAACAGCAAAATAGTACTTTTGACTTGCTAGACTGTAAATATCATTTGTGCTCCTTTCGCTTGCAGCTATTGAAGCTGAGAATAACAAGAGTTGCAGTCTTTGTTTCTCTACTCATTTTGTTTGACAAACAATATTATGAAATTTAAACAAGGTTGCCTAATATGTCTGATGCTGGAACATGGTAAATTTATAGTTGTTGTTGTGGTCTTCAGTCCGGAGACTGGTTTGATGCAGCTCTCCACAATCTCCTATCCTGAGCAAGCCTCTTCATCTCCATATAAGAACGGCAACCTACATCTGTCTGAATCTGCTTACTGTATCCATCTCTTGGTCTTCCTCTGCGGTTTTTACCCCACACACTTCCCTCCAATGCTAAATTCACAATTCCTTGATGTCTAAGAATGTGTCCTACCAATCTATCCCTTCTTTTAGTCAAGGTATGCCAGAAATTTCTTTTCTCCCCAATTCTGTTCAGTACCTCCTCATTAGTTACGCGATCCACCCACCTAATCTTCAGCATTCTTCTGTAGCTCCATATTTCAAAAGTCTCAATCCTCTTCCCGTCCGCACTGTTTATCGTCCATGTTTCACTCCCATACAAGGCAACAGTCCATACAAATGCCTTCAGAAAGGACTTATTAGGCTTAAATCAATATTCGATGTTAACAAATTTCTCTTTTTCAAGAACGCTTTTCTACCCATTGCCATTCTGCATTTTATATCCTCTGTACTGCGACCATCATTTGTTATTTTACTGCCCAAGTAACAAAACTCATCTACCTCCTTTATTGCTTCGTTACCTAATCTAATTCCTTCAGCATCACCTGATTTTCTTAGACTGCACTCCATTACCCCAGTTTTGCTCTTGTTAACATTCATCTTATATGCACCTTTCAGCACACTATCCATTCCGTTCAATTGCTTTTCTATGTCCTTTGCTGTATCTGACAGAATTACTATGTCGTCGGCAAAACGCATTGTTTTTAATTCTTCCAACTGAACTTTAATCCCTTCACCAAATTTCTCCTTGCTTTATAGTATACTTTTTTTAATGATATTATTCAGCAAAAGAAAAGTTGGATACACTAATGAGAGAAAAATACTCTTACACACTAGTTAAAAACTGAAATTATTTTTAAAAACGGAAATAGTTTATATGTTGTACGTCGATCTACGTGTTACTCGGTAAGGGGAATACTCGTTATGAATGCACTGACATTGCGGATGATACGTCTGTTGCAATCGTCACAGCAGTGTAGAGGAGGAATTTCTGTTGAAATAATATAAGGTACTGGAGGGTTGGAAAACGGTAACGGTTTACCACCTTACACCCGCTGGAATCCGACAAAGGCATGTGGATATTTCCTTGATATAACTTCATCCCCTAACGGCATTATCAGGCGGTTTATCTGACAGCTACAACGATGCCATGACCCAATTCGTATTTAAATGTGTCGTAGTCTTCAGTCCTGAGAATGGTTAGAAGCAGCTCTAAACACTACCCTGTCCTGTACAAGCCTCTTCATTTCTAAATAACAATCGCAACCTATACCATCCTGAAACTGCTTACTGTATTCGTCTCTAGGTCCCCCTCTGTGAATTTTACCTCACACACTTTCCTCCAATGCTAAATTGACGATTCCTTGACGTCTCAGATTGTGTCCAACCAATCGATTCCTTCACTTAGTCAAGATATGCCAAACATTTCTTTTCTACCCATTTCTGTTGAGGACCTACTCATTAGTTCCACGATCTACCCATCTAAATTTCAGCATCACATTTAATATGCTTGTGACATCTTTCAGTCCGAACTCCTTATAGCACACTTTTCACTTCGTACAATGTCACGCTTCAGACAAATGCTTTCAGAAAGAAATTAATTTTAGATATCAACAAGTTTCGGTTCTACAGAAATGCTCTCATTCCAATAGCCATTCTGTTATTTATTATTAATATTATTATTATTATTATTATTATTTTCCCACTAGAAGTTATTTCGCTACTCAAATAACAAAATTGATTTACTAGTTTCATTGTTTCATTGCCTAATCTATTTCCTTAGTATTCCGTTCAACTTGTCTTACAGGTTCTCTGCTGCCTCCGACAGAATTACAATCTCATCAGCAAACCGCAAAATTTTTATTTTTTTTACCTGAACTCTAATTCCTTCTCCTTTTCCGTGCATTCCCTCACAGCTTGCTCAATGTACAAACTGAATAACATTGGAGAAAGGCTACAACCCTGACTTACTCCCTTCCCAGCCACCATTTCCCTTTTGTGCCCTTCGAGTCTAATAACTGCTGTCTGGCTTTTGTACAAGTGTTAAATAACCTTCTGTACCCTATATTTCACGCCTGCTGACATTAGAATTTGAAAGAGTGTATTCCAGCCAACATTGTCAAAAGCTTTCTCCATAATAATAATAATAATAATAATAATAATAATAATAATAATTTCGTGTGGCTCATTGGCCTGGTGCAAGTCTTTCAATTGGACGCCACTTCGGCAACTTGCGTGTCCCTAGCCTACCCCAGTTATCCAACCGGGGAAAGGGGACCTACAGCTTAACGTGGAATCCGAACCACTTGTCGTTTCTGGCGAATCCTCACATCGTTGAGAGGTGAAGGATGGGTTAAAACGCAGACTGAAAAAATCCGAGGCCCGACCGGGATTTGAACCCGCAACCCTTCGGTTCCAGTCGAGCACTTTACCACAAGACCACCGGGTACGACAAAGCTTTCTCCAAATATACAAAAGCTAAAAATGTAGGTTTGCCTATCTTCTAAGATGAGTCGTAAAGTGAGTATTGCCTCCCGGGTTCCTTTGCCTATCTTCTAAGATGAGTCGTAAAGTGAGTATTGCCTCCCGGGTTCCTACACTCCTCCTGAAGCCAAACTGATCTTCCCCGAGGTCAGCTTCTACCAGCTTTTCCATTCTCCTGTAGATAATTTGTCTAAAAATTTTGCAACTATGACTTATCAAACTGATGCTTCTGTAATTTTCACACCTGTCTGCGCCTCATTTCTTTCGAATGGGGATTATTACATTTTTCTTAAAGTCTGAGGGTATTTCGCCTGTCTCATACATCTTACACACCAGGTGAAATAGTCTTGTCATGACTGGCTCTCCCAGAGACTTTAGTAGCTCTGAGGGTATGTCATCTACTCCTGGGGCCTTGTTCCGCCCTAGGTCTTTCAGGGCTCTGTCAAATTCATCTTTCAGTATAGTATCTCCTATTTCATGTTGATCTGATTCCTCTTCCGTTCCGTCTCTAAGTTCAGTTCCTTTGTGGAGCTCCTCTATGTGCTCTTTCCACCTTTCAGCTTTCCCTTCTTTGTTGAGAACTGGTTTTCCATCTGAGTTCTTGATATTCGTAGAGCTGTTTTCTTGTCCCCAAATGTCTCTTTTATTTTCCTGTAGACAGTATCTACTTTTCCCCATCTTATACATTCTTCTACAGATTTGCATTTGGCTACTAGCCACTCCTGCTTAGCCATCTTGCACTTCTTGTCAATCTCATTTCTTAGTCGTCTGTCATCCATTTTGCCTGTTTCATTTACTGCATTTTTATATTTTCTCCTTTCATCAATTAAATTTAGTATTTCCTGTGATATCCAAGAATTTTTTGTAGGTCTTGCCTTTCTACCTCTTTTGTCCTCTGCTGCCTTGACTATTTCATCCGTCAATGCTAACCATTCCTCTTCTACTGTTTTATTTCCCCCCGTTTCTGTCAACTGTTGCTTAAAGCTCCCTTTGAAATTCTTAAGAACTTCAGGTTCCCTCAATTTATCCAAGTCCCATCTCCGTATCTTCCTACCTTGCTGCAGATTTTTTTCAGTTTCAGCCTACAGTTCATGACCAATAAGTTATGGTCAGAGTCTATATCTGCCCCTGGGTAAGTCTTACAGTTTAAAACCTAGTTCTGGAATCTGTATTTTACCATTATAAAATCTATCTGATACCTTCCAGTGTCTCCCGGTCTCTTCCACGTATAGAACCTTCTTTTGTGATTCTTAAACCAGGTGTTTGTTATGATTAAATCATGTTCCATGCAAAATTCTACCAGGCAACCTCTTCTTTTATTCCTTCTGTCCAGTCCATATTCACCTACTATTTTTCCTTCTATTCCTTTAACTACTACCAAATTCCAGTCACCCATTACAATTAAGTTTTCCTCTCCCTTAATTGTCTGAATAATGTCCTTTAACTCCTCATACCTTTCTTCAATCTCCTCATCATTGGCAGAGCTAGTTGGTATATAAACCTGCACTATCTTTCTTGACAATGATAATGCGATCACCGTGCTGCTCATAGTAGTTTACCCACATTCATATTTTCTTATTCATTATCAGTCTTATTCCTGTGATACCCCCAACTGATTTTGTATTATAATCCTGTACTCACCTGACCAGAAATCCTGTTCATCCTGCCACTGAACTTCACTAATCCCCAAGGGTTCTTTGTTATTTTTCAGGGGACATGGGGGGAAATATAGTGAGAGCTCTCTTTTAGAAAATGGGATCTAGAGAGTTATTAAATGAATATGTGGACTTACATGAGCATTAGAGGCTTGCATATAGTTTGGTTTGATATCTGTCCACTACCATCCATGCTGTTACATTCATGTTAATTTAAACATAAATGATCATTTATTTAAAATCATAAAAGCGATTCCACTATGGGACAGATAACAGTGGATCTTATTTGCAAAAAAGCAAAGTTTCGCAGAATAACATGAATGAAAAGTTCTATAGCTTCTATGTGTGTCATGTGATTAAAACTCCACGAGCTTCTGGCCAAGCACTCCTTGAACATTGTCGAGTAGTATGACCTCCACAAGCTTTCGGCCAAGCAGTCCTTAGCAATTGTCAAGTGGTGTAATTGCCTGGTGGCTACTAATGCTCTCTAATATACGCTAGCAGCCGGCTCGACGTCACTGATGCCTGAAATATTACTATATTGGGTCAGCGTTTGATGTGCCTGCAGCAACCTCGTGATCGTTGGATCCCATGCCATGCTGAACTGCAGGCCACTGTCCCTATTCTCAGTGTTATCAGTTAGATTAGATTCGTTGTTCGTTCCATAGATCTGTGTTGAGGAAATCCTTGTAGATGTTGAACATGTAAATATTTTTTTTTTTTTTACAAGCTGATGATATAGTAATACTAATACAGGTACATACATTTTTTACAAGCTGATAATGTAATAATACTAATAGTATGACTAGAGATACATACATCATTTAATTCTATTTAAGAATTCGTCAGTGGAGTAGACGGAATTAGTTACTAGAAGGTCTTTATTTGTCGGAAAAGTTTTATGGTTTTTGGTAAATTATTGAAAATATGTGATCCTGAGTAGTGGACCCCTATTTGACTAAAGTACGTGCTTTTAAGTCCTTGTGTAGATCATTTATGTTCCTATTATTGTAAGTATGAACTGAACTGTTTGTTGGGAAAAAGGATATATTATTTATGACAAATTTCATTAACGTATAAATTTACTTCTCAGCAGTAGTTAATATACCTAGTTCTTTAAAAAAAGGCTTCTGCAGGATGTCCTTGAATTTAAACCAGAAATAATACATATTACACCCTTTTGGACTCTGAAATTTGTTTCTTACAAGCTTACAAGCTAATTGCAAATAGAAATTTGTTAAGTCGTTTCTACAGTTCTGTGGTGTGCTGCTCACGACTGAATTTATTATCAGGCTGTATTCCCAGGAATTTTATGATGTTCAACCTGTTCTGTCTGCTCTTCTTCATGCTTTATGCATATATGGGATGGGAATCTATTACAATGTTACTGACTGCAATAAATGTTTACTGGAAGACTGAATAAGAAAATCGGGTTTTAATTTCGATTACTTCTTTAATAAAACAATTCCAGAAGCCGCTAGTTTGAGCCACAATGTAGATTTAATCAGATTTGATTCTCTGACCATGCTCAGCTAAAGCAGATTGCTCAGCATATCATACTACCTCTCATGTTCCTACCTGCATTCTTCTACAGTTTCTCTGATGTAAGATTGACCACATTCACAAGGTATCTTCTAGACAAAGAGGAGGAGGAGAAACTTACTTTCTTACCATTTTATGGTTCTGTGTATATATCCATAAAACATATATGTTTGCAGCTCTCTTTTTCTAATTTTGACCACCAGTATTCTTGTAAGAATAAGGAACTTCTTTTAAACACCATTTGTGTACGCTAAAGGTAATTTTTATTCTCAAGAACATTTTATTTTTGAACATTAAGGTTTAATCAAATTTTGTTTCAGATGTCTCTCGCTTTCTGGCCATTTAATCATTGTGTTCAGTAGTTCTGTGCCTTGAAGTAAAAAATTTTTGTTCATTGCTAGACACACTCTTGAACAAAACATGTAGAAATAAATTTTAAATTTGTTGTAGTTTAAAACTAAAGTAACTAAGGTATCATTATTTACTAGGTCAGAATTGATTACAGTGTTGTTTATCTTGTGTGTTTAGTTGCTGTGTAAGACATTTTAACTCTCACAGTGAGTTCTCGCCTTTACTAGAAAATACTTAATGTTTTTTAAAATTGTAGATTTATTTTTTGCAAATCTTTCACATATTCGATATTTAAATCAGTAGTATAAAATTGTATGCACTATTAAATTATACTTGCCATCAAATGTGTAATTTTACATCTTATTTATGAATAACCAGTTACTTAACCAAACAATTTTATATTACAGATGACCTAATAACTGTTGGAAGTTTTGATATATCTTCAAGGGAAATAATCATTGCAGTTGAAAGCATATGTGTCACAGTACCAATATCATGCATCATATTTACACTTTTCAGGTGAGTAATGTAAAACTCCAAATAGTATTCACATTTCATGGTGAGACATTACATAATTAATATGTGATTACAAAAGGTTTTTTTTCTCTTCACCTTTGTGTTGTATATGGTGTCCTGCTCACCCCAAATATCTCTGTAAAATACTAGATGTTGCAAGATGACTGTCACAGGTAAAGACGTTCATCATGTGCCTATGAAAGTGTGCATATAAAACGTTCTAAACCGTATTGAAGTAGTTTCTTTACTACAAATTTGTGTTTTTAAATGAACACTCATATTATTTCTCAAGCAATTAATAGCATGAAAAATAATAAATACTGTGGTGTTATTTACATCACAATATGTCAGTTAGATCAGATTAGATAGGCTTAGATTAGATTAATGCTTATTCCATAGATCATGAATGTGAAATTTCGTAATAATGTGGAATGTGTCAGTTAAATAAAACGTATCTTTACATGGTTTCTGAAGACTTTCTTCCTTTCATTATTTAATTTTTTGTTTTCTAAAATTATTAATTTATAAATAAGAAATCATCGTCTCAGTAGAAGCAGATGCCATTCATATAGTCCTCTAACCACAGTTCAGTGTCAGACTTTTGATACTATTAGGAAGTGCCCAAAGACTTTCTTAGTATTATAATTCATTCCGTTCTGGGCGAAAGCTAGCTTTAAGCTTGAATAGTGGAGCTAATCCTTCGTCCTATTTTGTGGTTGTGCATGCTGATATTACTTTTGAATTGGGTTGAGCTATTAATAAGAAATTTAATTATACATATATGGTTCCATAAATACACGTTTTTGTGCGATTAATACCTTTATACTCAGTGATGAATCGCCCCAAAATATGATGCCATATGAGAGAAGTGAATGCAAAAATGCATAGTATGCTAATTTTCTAAGATGTCTAGCACCAAAATTTGGAATAACTCTAACAGCATAAGTAGCAGAACTCAAACGTCTTTGTAGTTCATAATTGTGATTCTTACAATTCAAACTCTTATGAATGCACATTCCTAAAATTCTGCCTGAGCTAGAGAGTTTATTAACCATTTCATGTATTTTATTGTATAGAATTCTATATACAGATCACTCCAGTATTCAGGAAAGGCAGTAGGAGTGATCCACAAAATTGCAGGTCTTTATCATTGACGTCGGTTTGCCGCAGGATTATCTTAAACATTATGAACTACCTCGAAGAGAACGACCTATTTACCCATAGTCTACACAGATTCGGAAAGTATCGCTCTTGTCCAACACAGCTAGCCGTCCAACACAGCTAGCCGTCTTTCTTGATTTCTGGAAGGCTTTTTACACTGTACCTCACAAGTGTCTTCTAATCGACTTGTGTGCTTATGGAATATCGCCACAGTTGTGTGACTGGATTCGTGATTTCCTGTCAGAAATTCATCGAGTAGAACAGAAGTGTTATCTGGTGTTCCCCAGGGAAGTGTTATAGGACACCTACTGTTCCATATTTTTATGAACGACTTGGGAGACAATCTGAGTAAATCTCTTAGACTGTTCATGGACGATGCTGTCATTTATCGGTTAGTAAAGTCAGCAGAAGATCAGAAGCAACTGCAAAATGATTTAGATAAGATATCAGCATAAAGCAAAAAATGGCTATTAACCCTTAATGATGATAAGTGTGAAGTCATCCATAAGACCAATAAAAGAAATCCGTTAAATTTCAGTTACACGATTAATCAGTCAAACCGACAGGTCGTCAATTCTACTACATATCTAAGAGTAATAGTTATGAACAACTTAAATTGGAAAGAACACATAGAAAATATAATAGGGAAGCCCAATCAGAGACTACATTTCATTGGCAGAATACTTAGAAGATGCAACAGTTTCACAAAATAAATTGCCTGCACCACTCCTGTGCGTCCTATTTTGGAGTATTGTTGCACACTGTGGGATTCCCACCCAGTGGGACTGACTGACGATTTACAGAAATTTCAGAGAAGGGCAGCTCGTTTTGTACTGTCACGATATAGGGGAGAGAGTGTTACGAAAATGATTCAGGAATTATAGTGGAAATCAATAAAAGAAAGGAGTTGTTCATTGTGAGGAGACCTATTTGCGCAATTTCTTTCACCAGATTTCTCTGCCGAATGCAATCATATTTTGTTAGGACCCATAGGGATACACGATCATCAAAATAAAATAAGAGAATCACATGGAAAACTGAAAGATTAAGGTGTTCCTTTTACCTTGAAGCTATTACAGAATAGAAATGTAGAGAAATATCATAAAAGCGTTTCGATGAACCCTCTTCCATGCACTTCAATGTGACTTGCAGAGTATTTACGTAGATATACCGGAATTTCATGGGATTCCATTTGCAAAGAACCAGTTAAAATTTTTTTGTAATAAATTATTTACAATTTCATCAGTTAATTCTCATTTTTCGAGTGTGATTAGCACACTTGTATCGTCAGCAAGAGGCGCTAGTTTTGCATATTCATGAATATAGTATGGCGAGTAATTAATATATCTTAAAAACAGCAAAGGTTCAAAAACTGATCCTTGTAGGTAGTCATTCGTGATAGCTCCCCATTTTTAGGGAACAGCTGATTTTCGCGCATCATGTGAACCACTTATTTCAACTTTTGGTAGTCATCCAGTTTAGTAAGAATTAAACCATTGGTGCATAGTCCCACTCATACCACAATACGTGAGCTTATGTGGAAGAATTCCATGATTTACACAATCAAATGACTTTGAGAGAACACAAAAAATATTAACAGGTGTTCTCTCCGTAGTGCTGATGATAGCATCACTGACTACCACACAGGACACACCTTGAAGGAGACTGGATGCTTGTGTTTTCCTCCTCATTATCATTTCTTCATCATTAGCACTCAGAAACGTTCAAATGTTTGTAAATCTACGGGATTCAACTGCTTGGTTATTAGTCCCTTCTTAAACAAAGGTACACTAACCTAAGGACAACATACACACCCAAGCCCGAGGAAGGACTCTAACTCTCGATGGTAACGACCGCACACACTGCAGCACGGCGCCTCAGTGCGCACGGCTATTCTGCTGCGGCATCGGCACTCAAGTCGTCCAAGAGGCGTCAAGTAAACAGACTTGCACTATGGCGGCTGAATAATCCTGTATGGGATCTCCCGACTAAAAATGCCATACGATCATAGTCATTTTCCAACAGGTGATGTCTGGTTGTTTAAAGCATTTAATATTTAATCAATGAAAGCAATTGAGAAGGAAGTAGGCTACATAAAGTGGGCACCTACAGTACATCCAAAGGCTCAAGTATGAAACTCATGCTGCTGGTAATCGTGATATGATTGACGTATATGAAAGAAATCATTAAGACAACATTGGATTCTTGTGTAATTTAAGTAGTTATTTCATTAATCACTTTTATTCAGATTTTGGGTTCTGTGAGAGTTCGCGAGGCTGGCCAGTTCCCTGATGTTAAACAACCAGGGCTAGAGCATCCCTAAAAGTAGCTCATCGGTAGTCTGCAATCCTAGTAGCCGTCCCCAGAGGAAGACTCTCATTGGCCACTTAGTACACCATTCCCCTCCCTCCTCCCTGGTTCCAAGCAAACCCTGCTGGGCTATTCTCTGAAGGTCCATCCGTCATTGACAATCCAGATGCTATATTTTACGTTTTCTACGTATTTCGTACGCCTTTGGCCATTAGGCTGGCGCTGTGGTTGGTGGCGTCGCCTGTACAAGCAGTTCTTTAGAAAACTCTCTGTGGCTCAAAGAACGAAGTCCGTTAATTTACAGGGGGGAAGTGAGGACGTTTATGGTGTCTGAACGGCGAATGGTTCTTGGTAACGCGAAGTCGGCCGCGATGGCATTTTCCCTGACGTCAGAGGACCTCTAACCGTACGGACGCGGAAATCTCGCTGATTGGGTGGTCCAGAAATCAGTATCAGTTTTAGATCAGGTACAGAAATATTGGTCGCAAGTACGCCACTGTTTCTCAGTGATTGTGGGTTGTTTCTCTTTAATAGGTATTGTATGCAAACAATGCGCTAATCATTTACTGCAGGGGTTTTGAATCACATTGTATTGTTGTTATTGTGGTTCTCACTCCGGAGACTGGTTTGATGCAGCTCTCCACCCTGCTCCATCCTGAGCAAGCCTCATCCTCTCCTCATCTCCCTTTTCGATTTTTACCCTACACACTTCCCTCGAAAGCTAAAATCATGATTCCTTGATGTCTAAGAATGTATCCTACCAATAGATCCCATCTTTTAGTTAAGATATGACAGAAATTCCTTTTCTCCCCAATTCTGTTCAGTACCTCCTCAGTAGTTACGTGATCCACCCACTTAATCTTCAGTGTTCTTCTGTACCACCACATTTCAAAAGCCTCTATCCTTTTCCTGTCCGCGCTGTTTATCGTCCAAGTTTCGCACCCATACAAGGCAAAACTCCACACAAATGCTTTCAGAATGGACTTCCTTACGTTAAATCAATATTCGATGTTAGTAAATTTCTCTGTTTCAAAAACGTTTTTCTACCCCTTCCTATTCCGCATTTTATATCCTCTGAACTGCGACCATCATCAGTTATTTTACTGGCCAAGTAACAAAACTCATTTACCACCGTTATTGTTTCGTTACCTAATCTAATATCTTCTGCATCGCCTGATTTTCTTAGACTGCACTCCATTATCCTTGTTTTTCTCTTGTTAATGTTCATCTTATACGCACCTTCCAACACACTGTCCAATCTGTTCAACTGCTCCTCGAGATCCTTTGCTGTCTCTGACAGAATTAAAATATCATCGGCAAAACGCAATGTTTTTATTTATTCATCTTGATCTTTAATTCCTTCTTCAAATTTCTCCTTGTCTTCCTTTATAGTTTGCTCAATGTACAAATTGAATAACATTGGAGAAAGGCTACAACCCTGTCTTACTCCCTTCCTAACCTATGCATCCCTTTCATGCCCTTCAACTCTGATAACTGCTGTCTGGTTTTTGTAAGTTGTAAGTAAACTTCCGTTCCCTATATTTTATTTCTGCTGATTTCGAGTTCTGAAATTTTATTATATTACTTTATTTTACTTTGTGATCATTGTACGAGATTTTTGGTTGATATTATGATGTACGCAGTTATATCAAAAAATAAATACTTGAAACATTGGTTGAGTTTATTTCAGATTAAATATAGTACCCCTTGTTCTTACTTTGGATGAGTTTTAATAGAGGAATTTATGCAGATATAAATTGAGATAAAAACTACAGTCAGTCGAAGTATTTGAAGGGTCAGCCACACAAATCCTTTGATATTCAGATTCACATTACATCCACTTTTCATTCCTTCCTATAACGCCCTTCCCCTTTCCAGCACACACCGATTTATCCACCTTACATTTGCTGACCCTGCCAGGATCCTTCCCCCTTTCCTCTCATAGAGATTTATCCCACACCTTTCATTTAACAGACATGCCAGGATCTATCCCCCTTTCCCTGTCATAGATATTTATGCCACACACCTTCATTTAGTGACCCTGTCAGAATCCTTTCCCCTTCCCTCTCACAGATATTTATCAAACATATCTTTCATGCATAACCTTACTCTGATGAATATCTATTGCTCCAAATGTTGTATAGGCTGTCTCATTTATTCTGCTCATCCAAACTCACGTTTTACTACTGCATTAAATTTTCAATTGTTGCAAACAATTGTTGCTTAACGTCATTTCGAAAGTCTTGATGAGGCTATATATTTCATGTAACTCTACAAATGTAGGAAATACGGGGTAGAGGGTACATCTTATAGATGGAACTATGTGCATTTTATTCACTCATAGACGTACCCTCTCCAAGCTATTTAGGTGTTTATGACACTCTACCATTGGATCCGAAAAATTATAAATAGTACATAACATCTCCAATGAAGATATCACTTATGTACATTTCTGTAACTAAACTGATGAACCCTATTATTTGCCTTTGGACATTGTACATATTACCAATAAACACAGATTGTAGCACTGTACGGTAATTTGTTTGTGTTGTTGTACAATGCCATATTACATTACACTTGACAAGGCAGAAGTTACATTGTCCTTTCTAGTTAAATTGATTGTTATACTACCGCTACCTATCAAAGTCTTTACATCTCTTGCTCAAATTGTTGCCCTGTGGGGTTCAGACATACTATCACCCTGTGAACGAAGTACACCCTACATCGTGCAACTATGTCCTCTGTGATGGATGTACGAGCGTCAGTAATGCAATTTTGCATGTCTTCTGTTGTTGGCATAGTTTGGTAGACAGCATCCTTGACCGGTGCTGACAGCCCAGTGCTGTAAGATCCAGAGATAAGGCAGGCCATGTGCATTCATCCTAGCTGGGTATCTTCAGTCCATAATATATTGTATTCGTAAAGCATTATATGCAGGGCATCCATCATTCCAGTACCACATGACCAATTCTGATTCAGGGGTGAGGCATCCATGATTATAGAAAGGATGCAGGAACAACTTCAGACCAATCCTACGTTCTTTCCCAATGTTCTTTCTGTGGACATTCTCCAATAAAGGAATTTTCACTATGAGATATATGCATTATTGGTTCAAGAACATGAATGTCCATGGAACATTAATGTCTGGTGTGGAATTATTGGAGGTATCATTATCAAACTTTTCTTTGGAAATGGCATCCTATATAGCAAACAATATCCTAGATTTTTACGATGTTCCCTTCCTATGCTCATGGATGCCATACCCCTGAATGGGTAAATGGTCATATAGTATCGGCATGATGAATGCCCCGCATATAATGCTTTACAAGTGTGACAGCATGGTTGATTACAACACTGGGGGCCTAGGTTCGATTCCCTGTTGGGTTGGAGATTTTCTCCACTGTTGAGTCATCCTCATCATTATTTCCTCATCATCGAGGCGCAAGTCGCCTATGTGGCGTCACCTAAAGACTTGCACCTGGCAGGCCGAACACGATCCCAGCTGGGTCTAACAGCCAAAAATGCCCCAAGAAATCATCATCATCATCTCTGGACCTTACACTACTGGACTGTCGGCAGTCAAGGATGTTGTCTAGTAAACTACTACAACAACATTCATCAATCACGGAGTACATATTTGCATGATTTAGGGCGTACTTCATTCACAGAGTGACAGTATGTCTGCACGCCAAACTGCAACTTTTTGTGCATGAGACATACACTCTGTTTGGGAGGTAGCGGTGGTATCACATTTCTCGTAACTGGAATGGACACTGTTACTTCTTCCTTGTCATATGTTCTTTAATGTGGCATTATACAACAACACGATCCAATTACTGTACAATGCAGTACTGCATTCATAGTGGCAATTCTATGTCGGAGAACGTGGCCTTGTCGGTAGAAAGAACATCAGGAAACAACGTAGGATTGGTCTGAATTTGTCGTTGTACCCACCGACAAAATTGAATCATATTTTTGAAATGATTCCCATGGAGTTCTTGATGTACATGTACATGGTATAGATGGAGTTTATGACTTTGCAAAATGCGACGTTTACTTGGTTTTGAGAACAACGTCATGTTGAATTCTTCGTGAGTTGAGACGAGTATCACAGCTATAGCAGTGAGCACTGTAGCTTCAGCAGTTTTATCTGCTCGTGTTCTACGACGATTGGGAGGTCTTGTTTGTAAACGTCCCATTTCACGTAGACAAGACATAACCAAACATCCAGTGCGAAGCCGATAGCTTTCCAGGAAATCGTCTTGTCTGCTGTACAGTAGTTGTGACTGAACAGCATTTGGCCTGCCTAAAGCAAAGTGCAGTACAATTAAGTACAATCGGGTACCGCACGGACATAATAACGTAATATACTTAATCATCGGATCTGTAACAGGAGGGCCTAATCATAATACAAATGCAACTTCATACATTACTTTCTGTCAAAGTACTTTCTCTGTAGATCAGCACCACTTTTATCTTATCTTCAAATGTGTGCATCATACACTTTACACAACTCAAAGTGTGTTCAAAACCTGTATTACTTCTGTGCCGTTACAAAATTACTATGATGCACGACGACACATATTTAACACTGTACTTCTTTTCGGCATTATGTATTTGTATTTAAGTTAGTAATTTATTTTGAAGCAAAAGGCTACCTACGATCTCGAACACACAATACAGCTTTAACCTAAACCACAAAGAATATCAAAAGCAACACCAAAGAACATAATGAAGAAGACAGAATACACTGGTTGAATACAGGATAGACAACCGAGTTCCTTCGCAGAGAAGTTCCGAATCGTTTGCATCTGTCAGACCCATGTGGAGTGCGAAATTGTGAATGGCAATTTCACTATGCGCGTGATAGTTGCGAACAGTTTGGACCAGCAGTGCGAACGAACCCGTTGTCGGTAATAACACAAAAATAAATTTTCTTTCTCGGAATCCAGAGAAGAGGACATTTTGTTGAATTTTATAAATTCCGGTCAGGCACATTTTCTTGCATCAAAAAAGAGGACGTGTTCGAGAAAAAGAGGACGTATGGGAACCCTACTTGCAGAACTTTATGTAGTGTAGTCGACCTGTAGTTTCACTATGTAACCCTATGTTCTAAAAAATTTGTAAACACTCGAGTACTTTTCTCACTTCATATATTAGTTTTTTATATTATTTGTAATGTAATTATACAAATTAAAATTGTTTCACAACTCAATTTGGTTCCTTGGGCCACTAAGGGTTAAACAAGAAAAATATTCACAAACTGCTAACAAGTACTAAAGTGATAAACTGAAAATAAATTAATTACGTAAGCACAAACACTATAAAGAGCTTCCACGCCGTCATGGTATAGAACTGAAGCTGACACAGAAATGCTTTCCGGCTGTTGGGGCTGCTTGGCAGGCGCCAGACAAGGACTCGCATAAAGCCTAGTCTCCACGATGATCGCGCTAGTAATGAACAGATCACGTTGCGCGCCATCTAGCGACGTAAACGCCGAACTACTAGCATTTCGTGAGCGCAGACGGCGTTTCGTACTTGCTAGTACGCTTTAGGACAGGTTCTAAATTTGCTAGTAGCGAAGTGGGTGCGCATGCGCAAAAGTGAATTCGTTGTGTAGTTTTCAAGTTTATGTGTGCAAATAGCCGCGTCCTTACCGAAATTGCTTGCTTGGTTGGAGTGATACGACTTGCATCAGAGGAGAGGAACAGAGTAGGAATTACGCTTTCGATTGAGGCATTCAGGGTCGCTGCAGAAAATCCCCTCTATCGTAAGAAGGTACAATGACTTATTTATGAAGAAAATAACAAAAAAGTGTAGATTTAAATGAATTTTGAATACGTCTTTTGATTAACTTCATATCTTTAAAATTGTATAATTTTTAGCATGTCAGAAAGTCAGTTGCACAGAATCTCGAAAGTGTGATGCTAAAAGCAAAGCAAAATTTAGTTGACTGAGGTCCAATTATGGATCGGAAATTGAAATTACTGTTCAGACTTCAACAGCAATATTTGAAAGAGTCGGTACAGAAATTCTTTGTGCAAAGGCAAGGATTTCGAAAGATTCTCCTGTCACCAGAAACTGCAATCTTTAAGCGAATCTGCGAAAAATAACAATTACAGGAAGTAACTGACGCATAACTTCAACAAAGCTGAAAATGTAACTCAAGTGTAATAAGAACTGCGTACCTTCAGCTTGACTAAATTCTCTCTCTCTCTCTCTCATCGCCGTATTTTTGTCCTTGAACGAAGCCAACTTGGTAAAACACTCAGCACTTAATATACATAAAAAAGTCTGAATTCTTTGAGGTTCTCTGGTATGAGTTACTTCATTATCTGCATACAATACACATCTCATTCTTCGTCTCTTCCTCAACCAAGGACACATCCGACTTCTATTTCTTCTTCACACTTGTTCTTAATATATATTAATGACTTGCCATTCTACATTCACGAATATGCTAAGCTAGTACTTTTGCTGATGATACAAGTATAGCTATCACACCTGACAAACAGGAATCAACTGATGAAATTGTAAATTATATCTTTCAGAAAGTTATTAAGTGGTTCTCTACAATTGGACTCTCATTAAACTTTGATAAAACCCAGTATATACAGTTTCATACAGTAAATGGTATGACACCATTAATAAATTTATAATTTGAGCATAAATCTGTAGCTAGGGTAGAATATTCAAAATTTTTAGGTGTTTGCATTGATGAGGGACTGAATTGGAAGAAACATGTTGAAGATCTCCTGAAACGTTTGAGTTCAGCTACTTATGCTATCAGAGACATTGCAAAATTTGGTGATATACATCTCAGTAAATTAGCTTACTACTCCTATTTTCATTCATAGCTTTCATATGGGGCAATTCAACATTGAGTAAAAAAGTATTCATTGCACAAAAGCGTGTAATCAGAATAATTGCTAGCCCCCCCCCCCCCCCAAAAAAGCATCCTGCATACATTTATTTAGGGATCTAGGGATCTTCACTGTAGCTTCACAATACATATATTCAGTCATGAAATTTGTTATTAACAATCCGAGCCAATTCAAAAGTAATAGCAGCGTGCATAGCTACAACACTAGGAGAAATGATGATATTCACTATTCAAGGTTAAATCTAACTTTGGCTCAGAAAGGGGTAAATTATGCTGCCACAAAAGTCTTTGGTTACTTACCAAGTAGCATCAAAAGTCTGACAGATAGCCAACTAGTATTTAAAAAGAAATTAAAGGAATTTCTGAATGGCAACTCCTTCTATAATGTAGATGAATTTTTAGATAAAACTTTTTAAAAAATGTAATAAAGAATTCTTAAATATTGTCAAGTGTAGACAACATTTACTAAACTGACACGTTCCACATCATTACGAAATGTCGTATATGTGATCTATGGAACAAGTATTAATCTAATCTACTGTAGTGTTCTAACAAACATTGCCACAGCTCCTGCAACCGCCGACAGTGTAAGCTTTTGAAGTTGAATATTGTCAGCTATCACATACACCCAAATGAAAACTATCCACATATACAAACAGTAATAAGCCCGTATTGTCGCACAGGCGCTGCTGTCAGTTGTAATCAGACGTGTAGACGGAAGTTTATCGTATTCACGCAACCAAGCCTGTATGATCGCACGTCATTAGTACCGAGTCAGTACGCTTGGAGCGCTACAGCAGACAGAGAACTTTCTTGTGAACTTTAGATCGTCGTGTAAACTAGGCATAACAGAGGGCGGAGCTCGGCCACGCTCTACTCCAGTCGCCTACCTGACACTTCACGGCGCATCCGTCCAGCCCCCTCCCCGTCCCTTACACCATATTACAAGCACACATTCTACCCCTTATGACTACATGAGACTATCAGGTGTCCATTGGAATTTTAATTGGATCACAAACTACTTCAATCGACTTCACATTTTAGTTTTATAGCATAAAAATATTTTTAACAATTTGCTAATTTTGCTTCTTCCGTATCTCATAAAATATTAATCCTAGAGAAATTATGAAGGGGGAACTTTTTTGTAGTAACTTTTAAGCAGTTTATTTTTGTACCGGTATACGTTTTTTGCTAACTATCACGGTCTTCGAGTTATTGGAGGAAAACGTAAAAAGTGTACCTTTAAACGCCCACCCACGCCGGGACTCTTAGTATGTCGTTCATGACAGTCTTCCCTGCGACTGTACAAAAATTTGCGACTACACGATTTATTTCTCCAATTTTCCCTTCGGTGGACTATTCCGTTCTATCGCTCTTCCACGTCCTTTGCTGTCTCTGACATAATTACAATGTCATTGACAAATTGTAGTTTTTATTTCTCAAATTTCTCCAAATTTCCCCTTGCTTTTTTCACAACTTGCTTAATGCACAAATTGAATAACATTGGAGAAAGGCTACAACACTGTCTTAGTCCCTTCCCAACAAATGCTTCCCTTTCATGCCCTTCGACTTCTGTCTGGTTTTTGTACAATTTGTGTAAAAAACGTTCTATTCCCTATATTTTACCCCTGATGACTTCAGAATTTGGAAGAGTTTATTCCAGTCAACATTGTTAAAAGCTTTCTCCAAATCTACAAAAGCTAAAAATTTACGTTTTCCCTTTCCTTAATTTATTTTCTAAGATAAGTCGTAAGGTATTGCCTCCCTCGTTCCTACATTTCTTCTAAATCCAAACTGATCTTCCACGAGGTCAGCTTCTACCAGTTTTTCCATTCTTCTGCAAATAATTCTTGTTAGAATTTTGCAACCGCGGCTTATTAAATTCATGGTTCTGCAATTTTCACACCTGTTTGCGCTTGCTTTCTTTAGAATCTTGATACTACATTTTTCTTGAAGTATGAAGGTATTTCGCCTGTCTCATACATCTTACACAACCGATGAAATAGTTTTGTATGGTTGGCTGTCCCAAAGACTTCTGTAGCTTTGAGGAAAAGTCATCTACTCCAATGGTCCTGTTTCGACTTAGCTTTTTCAGTGGTTTATCAAATTCTGCTCTCAGTAATTCAATAATGGAGGATAGGTAACAACTCACCATAAAGAGGGTCGCTGAGCTGCTAGCAGACACGAAAATAGATAACCACATTCACACAACTTAAATATTCGGCCATGGCCTTCGTCAGAAGAAGAAAGACATACATTCTCTCAGTATAGTATCTTCGATTTCATCTTCATCTACTTCCTCTTCCCTTCCTACAAAATTCATTTCCATTTTAGAGCCCCTCTATATATCATGTCCACCTTTCAGCTTTCCCTTATTTGTTCAATACATGTTATCCATCTTCGATATTGGTCGTCTGTACTCTATTTCACCTCCTTTATTTAATCCATTTTATATCTTCTCCTTTCATCATTTAATTTCAGTATTTCCTCTGATATCCAAGAATTTTTTGTAGGTCTTGCTTTTCTACCTATCTGGTCCTCTGCTGTCTTCACTATTTCATTTCTCGCAGCTACCTATTCATCTAATTGTGTTGTTTTCCCCAGTTTCTGTCAATTGTTGCCTAAAGCTAACTCTGAAACTCTCAGGAAATTCAGATTCCTTCAGTTCGTCCAGGCGTCGTCTCCTTATTTTCCTACCTTTCCGTTCCACTCCGATATAGAGCGAGGGAAAAACAAATGCTTGTATGCATCTGTCCGAGCCCTAATCTCTCTGATCTTATCTTTGTGGTCTTTACGCAAAAATGGCTCGGGAACAGCAGAAGACCTGACCTTTAGTGGAGAGACGTCGCTTTTTTTACGCAGGAACGTTAAGATTTCTTTGCAGTAAAATCGGTGTAGCTTGGCAACGTACATGGAATGCAGTAACTACAGCATTTAACGTACCAAATCAGCTACCACGGTTGCAGCAGAAGGAAAAACGTCAGAGACGTGGCAATAAAACGACAAAAGCAATCAAACCGTTTTCCAACAAATAGCACCCCAATTACATAATTGTTGCTACATATGAACCACAAACGGCAAGAATCATCGAAACATTGGCTTTTTAAGCTAAAGTAATAACACTAAGAAGATTTACTCGTATGAGAAAGACGAGTGAAGTGTAAAAATGTGCGGATCATTCGACTCCACATCGAATTGATACACGTCAAAAAGCTGCCTGTCATAGAAAGAAAAGACCATAATAAAAATTTACTAATCCCTTATGTTTATATTCTACTTACTTTCATCTAAATAACCTGCAAATACACATAATTCGGAAGTATTTGTTCAGACGAAGGTGTTCTTTATACCACCTAATCAGTTAAATTGGGCTGTTTTTACTTTAATTTCCGTATTATGTACGCCTCTTGATCTTTTACTAATGATTCTAACGCAAAAATTATACTAAATATATCGTTAATTACGTACAAAAACAATTATAAACAAACATCACTACTTCGGCAGCTTCTCCACCGCTTGGAGCGCTAGTGTCGCTGCAACTGTCAGTTGGTGACAACTTTTACAGCAGTGAGTGTCGCGACTGTATTTACTAGAGCTCCAAAATACTTATAGCAGCCTTAGTATTTACCATTTACAGACATCTTATGCTCTGCACTGGCCAGGCGCGACTTGAAGTTTTTGTTTATCGAACCGAGACTTGGACGCTGGTGCTAGTATAGGTTTCAGAGTGTGCTATGAGATTTATACTGGAAGTTCTTGTGTCGGCAAGGATAAGGTCAGCCCGCCAATATTAGTGCACCGAGGCACTGATTACGATTTTCTCTGCGTTCTGGAGTCGACTAGGCCTCAGTACTTGTGCGTACTTGTATGCTGACTGAAAGACAGCATACTGTGTACTGATGTGAACACAGTGGCTGATAGTAGGAACGTTTGGTCTCCGAGTTATGGAGCGAGGTTTACTTTTCGTGTCGCGGAACAATTTTAGCTTGCCACTATCCAACGCCTTCTGCCAGAGCAGCACGGTGGCGTCACTGCAGATCGTCAGTGTGGTAACGTATAGTTGTGCTCACGCCATCGTCAGATAGCAGTTGAATTACGTTCTCTACATTTGTGGGTTCGTAGGGAGAGGAATTCCGCCCTGCATTGCATTACGTTTGACTTACGATTGGTGCGTGCATTTCTTCACGTCACGTGGTTTATATTGAATTCGGTTAAGGATTTGACTTGCCAGTCGGAGTTCAGTTCAGATCGAGGATGCTGTATAAAGCCTTTGGAATTAGTGTATTGTTTCCAGTTTGTTGAAATTGTGAACGTTCATGTTAAATTAGAATATTGTAAATTCTTTTTATGAGATTTCTGAATATTGATTTTGTTTTTACACCAGAATAATAAATCACATATATTGTTTGCCAATAAGTTCATTTGTAGGAGACTGAACCTTAATTTTATGCCTGTAGACTTTGGGAGGAAATTTTTTTCTTGAATGTTTCTCTTTTTATTGCCTCCTAGTGAAGAAGGGGATAAAGGAGAGTATGACAGATGCTAGCAACATGGCCATTTTAAAATTTATTGACGGGCGATTAGTCACGTCCGTTCAAACAAGAATTGATATTATCCTGATATTATTAATCAAAAAAGACTAACTGGACAAATACATGAAATCAGGGCCAGCCGCTCCTATCAGCCTCCCCCGAACCAAACTATCCTCCACACCTTCCTATTGGCGACCCTTCCACTCCCTTTTTATTAACCCTCCACACCTTTCAATTGTTTCTCGACAGTAGAAGCGATCTGCAGTCCGCTCAAATTCCGTCCCTCTAAATTTCCTCAACAGTGATTCTTGAAAAGAACGTCGCCTTCCCTCCAGCGACCCCCATCTGAGTTCCCGAAGCATTTCAGTAACACTCACGCATTGATCGAATCTACCAGTTACAAGCCTAGACGCCTGTCTCTGAATTGCTGCCGCGGTGGAGTAGCCGACCGGTCTAAAGCACTTCTCTGCGGAGCGCGCGGTTGCTCGCCGTGGAGGTCCGAGTCCTCCGTGGGGCATGGGTGTGTGTGTGTTTGTCCGTAGGTTAGTTTACCTAGGTTTAAGTAGTTTGTAAGCTACGGACTGATGACCACGCAGTTTGGTCAGATAGATTTACAGACATTTGAACATTCTGAATTGCTTCCATATCTTCCTTTAAACTGATATAGTGGGGATCACTTGAGCAATACTTAAGATGGGGTCGTGTAAATGTTTCATATGCAGTCTCCTTTACAGATGAATCACACCTTCCTAAGATTCTCCCAATAAACCGAAGTCGACCATTCACCTTCCCCACGACTGTCGGATGTTCGTTCTATTTCATATCAATAAGCAGCTCTAGCCTACGTATTTAATTGACGCGACTTTGTCAAGTAGCACACTACTGCTGCTGTAATCGAACATTACGGGTTCGATTCCCCTACTGATATAAATCACCTAACATTTTTCTACATTTAGCGCTAGTTATCATTCCTCACACTATTCAGAAATTTGGTCCATTTCATCCTGCATCCTACTACAGTCATTCAATGTCGACACCCTCCTGTACACCACACCATCTTCAGCAAACAGCTGTAGATTGGAACTCACACTGTCCGTCAGATCATTTATATATATAGAAAATAACAGCGGTCCTATCACACTTTCATGGGTTACCTCTGAGTATACCTTAGTCTCTGATGAACGCCGGCCGTGGTGACCGAGCAGTCTGCGGCGCGCCAGTCACGGTCTGCACGGCCACTACTGCCGGGGGTTCGAATCTTCCCTCGGGCTTGGATATTTGTGCCGTCCTTAGTATTAGCTAGTTCATAAGTAGTTTGTAAGTTTAGGGACTGATGACCCCGTAGTTAAGTCCCATAATCTCTACAAACATTCGAACATTCTCTAATAAACACTTGCCACCGAGGAGAACGTACTAGTTCCTATTAGTGAAGTAGTCTTCGAGCCACTTTGGGTACGTATTCCACACGCTCGTATCTCTGTTAGCAGTCTGTAGTGAGGTAGGGGCCTACCGTGTGAAACGCCTTTCGAAAGTCAAGAAATATGCATTTTCCCTTCATCCATAGCACGCAAGATGTCAGGAGAGAAAAGGGCAAGCTGAGTTTCGCACGATCGATGCTTCGTAAAACCGTGCTATGCAAGGACAGCTTTTCCGTCTCAAGGAAATTTACTATATTATAACTTAGAATATGTTCAAGAATTCTACAGCAAACCGACGTCAATGATATAGGTCTGCAATTTCGTGGATCCATTATTTTGCCTTTCTTATACACGGTAGTTACCTGTGCCTATTTCCAATCGCTTGGTACTTTGCGCTGGATCAAAGATTCGTGATAAAATACAAGTACTTTAAGGGTCCAATGCTACTGTAGGCCAGTCGTAGACAAAAAAATGGCCTTAGGTCCAAAAAAATGGCAGGAAGCTGAATTTTTGGTATGTTGTTAGGACATATTAGAGTAGTATTAAACCAAGTTTTCAGCTTCGAAATCCTTTAGCTTAACTTTGAAAAGCCAAAAGACCTCGAAATTTTCGGACTTTTTTTTATTTTGGCTTATAACTCGTGAAAGGTGGTTTTTTGACGAAAAGTCACTCGCACCTTTATTAATGTAGATAAAATATTCTAAAATTTAAGCCCAACCGCAGCTCTGTAAGTCCAATAGTTCCCGAGATATTGGACTTCAAAAATTGACTTATTTCTTCAAAAAGTTGAAATTTCCAATTGCAGTCATCTTTCGGCTAAAATATTGGCTCTAATGATCATCCCACGGGGAAAGTCATACAAAATATAGTTGTAGAGCAGTTATTTAGCTTTAACCTAAGTACTGAACGAAGTCCATAGGCCCAATAGATTTCTAGTTATCGTTAAAAAACGAAACGTTGGAAAAATCGGATTATTCAATAAACTGACCCAGATGAATTGCAGCCCTCTTATCCAATATATGTTAAAGAAGAAGGATGAATTACTCACTGACGATGATTATAAACGCATTGTATATAAATAAGTGTAATTTATGTGTTAGTGCATACCATTATATTTGTGAAAGTAGATATTGCTGTAAAAACAACGAAAGCCTCTCCGTATGTGAGTATTTGTCAGCCATTAAGGGATTGGGACTTCCGTTCGTAGCGAGGCCTTTTGTTGTGCAAAGCACCCCCGCCCCCCTCACTCCGAGTGGTGACCCAGCGGTTTTTCTGTCCTCCTTCCCAAACTTCTTGTCTCCGAGGTCTTCCCCACTACACCCAGTTTGCCCCTAGTAGCGGCCGTATTCGGATCTGTGAAGGTTTCAAACAAAAATCGTCTAAATATCGATCGTGATGGTGTTTTAAGTAATTTTTTTTAAAATTTGCTACCCCTGTCGTAAGTTTGGTTCGTGGTCGTTGGGAAGTGCTTGGAGGGGGAGCAGTGATAGTAAAAAAGTGTGGAATTTAGATGCTGATAAAAGTGTGTCAGAAACCTGGGTTGGAAAAGATCATGAGGTTTTTGTGCAATTTAAACGAATTGTCCGTACATGACGCATGCAGGAAGAGGTACACTGTAGAAAGTAATGTGAAAGCATCTGTCCAGCGAGGAGGAGATGTTTCATTTGCTCAGCCATCGTCTTCGCGTGGGGAAAGGCAGAGAAGTGCGTCGGGTTCAAGGCGTCACATCATTGGAAATTTTTGTTTGCCTTGTGGTAAAAATTCCTCCAAGGAATATTTCGAAAAAAAGATAAAATTGCCTGAATATCTACGGGATGAACTCCATCAAGTGGAAACACTGGAAGTAAAAGAATCGATTGTGGAAAAAGCTAGGCAAGCTGGTGAATGGGGACAACAGATTCTTCAGCGTCTTTCATGTATAAGTGCACTTGTTACTGCAGAGTGTAAGTACCACAAACATTGCTACCTAAAATTGCACTCCTTGTCGCGATCTACTGGTGCATAAGGTAAACGAGGGCGTCCTGAACATCCCCCCCCCCCCCCCTTATCGAGGGTATGGGGCTTACTTAAGCATACCTTCCATAAACAAGAGAGGAAAACCAATTTTCCATAAGTAACTTGATTGCAGAGAACTTCACAGGAAATTACAAACCAACAGTTACAAGTGTTCAAGCTCAACTTAAAAGGCGATTTGGAGAAAAAATTATTTTTGCGCAGGTTGGTCCGTATCACAGCCCAGTCTTGATGTTCACAGACATTGGACAAAATATTATCTTTTTGAAAAGTGGTACAATCAAAGGCTTAGCGATCCTGCTGAAGAGCGACTTACAGTTGTCAGAGCTGCAGCAGAGATTATCCTGCAAGACATTCGTTCCCAAACATTTGACACTACTCAATATCCCCCGTCAGCGACCTTTTTAAAAGACGCAAGGGCATCAGTTCCTAATTCTCTGCAACTGTTGCTTGAACAGATTATCCTGAGAAACAAACGTTCTTCTCTCGAACAATTCAAATAAGCTTTGGAACCTATTTGTATAGAAAATTTGGTTCAAAGCACCTTGTTGAACTTTCCCACAACATGGGAATTTCTTGTACATATACGGAGGCTATGCGTTTTGAAAGTTCCGCTATCCTCTGTGGAGAAGTGACCCAACTATTTGCCAAAGGAGCTTTTATGCAGTTTGTGTTCGACAATGCAGATGTAATTGTTAACACAATTGATGGAGAAAGTACATTCCGTGAAATGGGTGGTATAAAGATCATGACCCTTCAGTCATCCGTTCACCCAGACAAATACATACCATGTGATTCTTCAGTTTCTCCCGGCGTATTTGATAATCAAAATATCCACGGGTGTACTGCCGGTCTATAGTGTCCAACGGGCACAATATTTCGGCGATCATACATGTCGCCATCATCAGGTGAACTGACGGACTGAGCTCCTGGAAATGCGCCGGTACGGAGATCCGCACGCTACGACTGCTCAAAGGGAACTGGGTTCTAGCCCGGTAGCGGGCCATTTAAATACCCTCGGCCGGCGGAGCGACCCCTCCCCGGTCCGCGCCCCGCGCCGCGGCCGCTCAGTGGAACCGACTGCGACGGCGTCTGAGATGACGTCGGTGTGTGGGCTCTGTCCGCCGTGGTCGTCACTTCGTTACGTTTGCTAGATTTACTCTTTATTAACCCAATCGCTGGTTCCCAAGCTTTGCTAAGACTATAGCCACAGTCACGGTTTATGAGGTCGTCACTTGTGTGAATTTCAATGGCCTCTCTAACGACGCAGTCCCAGTATCTCGACGTCTGTACCAGAATCCTAGTGCGTTCATACTCCATCGCATGATTTTCCGAAAAACAATGTTCAGCGACCGCCGACTTGCTCGGCTACATCAATCGTGTGTGCCTCTGGTGTTCAACACATCGATCCTCGACGGTACGCATCGTCTGTACAATATATGACTTTCCACACTGACACGGAATCTTGTACACGCCGGCCTTCCTCAAACCGAGGTCATCTTTAGCGCTCCCCACCAGTGCACGAATTTTATTCGGCGGACAAAAAACAGTTCCAACCTGTTTTTATTTTTTTATTTTATTTATTTATTTATTTATTTTATTTTATTTTATTTTTTCAAAATGTGGGCGATCTTCCCTGAGAGTGCGCCAGTATATGGAACGAACGCAGTGCCTATATCCTCCCTCGTGTTTTCATCCGTTTCCACAGGTTGTGTTGTAGTGGTTGGGCGGAGAGCCCGCTGAATATGCCACTCAGAGTACCCTTTTTTCCGAAATCAGTTCTCAGGTGTTCCAATTCCTGGGGTAGACTCTCTGCGTCGGAGATAGTGCGCGCCCTATGTACTAGAGTTTAAAGTACTCCATTCCTCTGTGAAGGGTGGTGACAGCTGTCTGCGTGTAAATACAGATCAGTGTGCGTTGTCTTCTGATACACACTATGACCCAGGGTGCCATCAGCTCTTCTCTTGACCAAGACGTCAAGGAACGGCAATTTACCCTCCGTTTCAGTCTCCATAGTGAATTCGATGTTGGGGTGTATGGAGTTCAGATGTGTAAGGAAGTCAAGGAGTTTATCCATACCATGTGGCCAGATGACGAAAGTGTCGTCCACGTAACGGAAAAAGCAAGTAGGTTTCCATTCAGATGATGCCAGGGCTTCCTCCTCGAAATTCTCCATGTACAAATTTGCGACCACAGGGGAGAGAGGAGTAAGGGAGTGGTGGGAGTTTCACGCCACTGAGATTCGCGCTTCTTTTGTTTTTTGGCGGGAAATTTGAATTACGCCCCACCCCTCCTCCCTCGGCCAATTGCCGGACCGCAGATCAAAGGATGCCGCCACAGGATGATTGATAGGTCTTCCTGGAAGATCGAAAGATGATTGACAGTTTACATTTAGGTCCTTTTATTTGTCATCAACGCTACTTGTCCGACCGCTAATCAAAGGACGCCGCCATAACGCACTTACGGATGATTGACAGGTTGCAACACCTCCCTCGGCCACACACGACGCCCCCCTCCACCCCTCGACACCGCCGCCAGACAGGCAGCACTTCCGACAGGTCCAGACCTGTAGACCCCTCGACATGTCTGTACTCGCACTCTCTCCCACACACCTAGCCGATACCGCCACCCCAACCCGCTCGGCCGATTGCCGGAACGCTTCTCAAAAGACGCCGCCTCCGCCTCCGCTACAGATGCTACCCCCTCCTCCTCCCACGCTCGGACAGCTTCTCAAAGGACGCCGCCACCCGCCCTACCCTCGAGAACAAACAATACCGCGACGATTGTCTTGACCGCATCGACACCGCCTCCGCCTGGCAGGGGCGTACTGCCAGGTCAGCAGCCAATTAAATTGCATATTTATTATATAGCGCGCCGCAACGATCCGTACGCCAGATCTCGATTTATGTAACAACAATTTCCGTCGTTTATTATTATTATTCTCAGAAAAAAATAAAGCTACCATAGTGTTCTTCGTATGTATTTCGGTGTAATGATAAAAAACAATTTAGAACAGTAATGCTTAGTTGGTCTCGTATACTACAGCATGTAGTAGTAAAATATTAAAACAAGTATGCAAAATTCGCAAGTAAGAATTTCCACTCCCATCTCTCTCCACGCTCTTCGCATAGACTACAGCCGACAGACGTGTTTAATAATAATAATAGCGCAGTTTACGGTAACGAACGCCACAAACTTACGTATCCATCTTAACATATACTCTTTCGCTATACAGAAACAATTCTAACGAAAAGAAAAGAAATGGTCCGTTTCGGAACTCGACCCCAACCTTAGATCTATAAATGTATCTCTTCGTTTAGACGATGCAAGCAACAGCCGTCGAACGGAATGTAACTTGTACGCCAACCACTCTTTCGATAAAACAGCAACAACAACAGCAGCAGAAGACTACATATTGTTTATACAAAAATTCCAAGTAACAAAAAGCGGCAATGACATCTAGCACAACGTCTCTAAATATACATCAGCAAGCTCCGTTAAACTCGTATGCAAAATTTACAAGTAAGAATTTCCACTCCCATCTCTCTCCATGCTCTTCGCTTAGACTACAGCCGACAGACGTGTTTAATAATAATAGCGCAGGTTAGATAATAAACGCCACAAACTTACGTATCCATCTTAACATATACTCTTTCGTTATACAAAAACAATTCTAACCAGAGCCAACTAACCAAAAGAAAAGAAATGGTCCGTTTCGGAACTCGACCACAACCTTAGATCTATAAATGTATCTCTTCGTTTAGACGATGCAAGCAACAGCCATCGAACGGAATGTAACATGTATGCCAACCACTCTTTCGATAAAACAGCAACAACAACAGCAGCAGAAGACTACATATTGTTTATACAAAAATTCCAAATAACGAAAATCGGCAATGACATCTAACACAACGTCTCTAAATATACATCTGCAAGTACCGTTAACAATCGTCCAGAACGCAGAGCACTCTCTCGGCAGACTACATAAAAGAAAAATATGCTAAGTTACATCTCCAAATGATCAAAACCTTCTACGCAGACGCACCACTCTGACAAGGATAGCTCGCAATGCATTTATTTAATGGAGCTGAGCCATGCCGAAAGTTCCGAAATTTAACACTCTAGCGATCTTGCCCTGTTACGTTTCCTTCTTAGATCGAGGTATAACTGCGCATTCCGAGAGTTCGGGTACTTTAATTTTACCTCTTATTTCCTTGCTAAAGCAGTACACATCCCATCTAAGAAATCTCTATGTCCTGTTACGATGCAAACTACATTTATCTGACACCGATATTCCAGCGCCCCAGAAGACATTTAATCCCTATTGTGCAATGGAGAGTCGAAATAAAAGAAAAACACGTGAAATAATTTACCGATTCCGACCGTCTACACTAAAACTTTTCCAAATTATTGGCCTAACAACACCCTTATTCAACAATACAGCAACCACAGAACCGAAGTTACCTGCCCAATGCAACACAGATTTCCAGCTACACCCGCCCTTTACCCACAAAAATTCCTACTCCGAACTAAGATTTGTTATTTTAATTACAAGTAGATGTCTACCGCAAACGAAGACGCTAACCTACACACTGCAACACATGATTCTATATAGGACATGGAGTGTTTACATTTTTTTTTTTTTTATTACAGTGCAACTGAGTACATGCAACGTAATGTTCGCAAACACTTAGATCGCAACCAACTCCCGCAGACATCGATCATAACCTGCTCTCTAAGGAATGGATGGGAGTCACACACAGTACAAACACGTTTGTCGTGTGTTCCGCTAATTTCGGTCAATAAAACGATACGAGACCAATCCCCCCGCCTGTTTACTGTAAAAGCAAATATTTCTCCCCACACTATCTGTTTAAACCGGGCTTCTACACATACAATAGCCTCCTTTTAAAAGCATGTGTCTTCGCCATATAACGCGGTTTTCGTTTACCCTTCTTCTTCTTAGCACTTGTGGAATAACGTAGACGATATCTACGTCTGTGGATAATAAAGTCCTGGAGTGAAAAAAAAAAAAAAAAAAAAAAAATATATATATATATATATATATATATATATATATATATATGGCTCCTTGCTCGACTCTACAAGTAATTTACATTTGAAACTAATAAACATAATGTCCGAGAGAGTGGTCAATTTTCGGGTACTCATAATACCCGAGTAATCAAATCTAAAAGCGTTTGCACAATACAACGGCGCACTTTGTAAATACCGTATCTTCTCTTTTAGAACACTTAAACAATCTTCTTGCACAATCCTCCATCCTGGTAATACCATCTTCTCGACCCAGCGAAAAAATAAAAGTCCTAACAATCAACTGATATCGATATCTTTGCTTACACCAGGGCTCGTGATTTTTCGACAAATTTATTTTGGTTCTACAATTCGACGCCAACCACGTTAAGCAGTTGTTTCCTCCACTTTGATATTGCTCCTTCCATCCGAAAGTCATGCTCGGATATGAACGCTACTCGGTTAAAGTGTTGTCCAAAAATCCAGGAGATAGAAGCCATCTACACGAAGCTGCTGCTGTAGTATAGATGGGAGCGCCTCCATTAAAAAACATCGATTAGCTGTAGTTTATAAGATATATATCCACAGGACGTACATATGTCCCCCATGTATTCCAGAAATAGTAACTTCGTCTTATCTCCAGCGTTTGCAGTATCGAACTTGCTGAATTTACTACACGCACACACGCACTCCATTGACTACAACTAGCGCACTTTAAGTTACGAAACTATAGGAGTTTTATAAAACACGTTGATTTTCGACGAAAGAATTATGATTTACCGCAGCAGACACATCCGCTACGTAACGTAATGCAGACCAGCCGTAAAGTAGACAACACTAGCATCGGATTAAACAGGCGATGCTTCGACGAAAGATCACTGCACCACCAAAGTCGGTATTCTATAGAGCTTTACCGTGACGTATATTTAGGGTATATCAACACTTTTTACTTACATTCCGTCCCATCTAGCCTACAACACTCTCTGTAAGCGCCAAACATTTCCAACACAGTAACAGAAGTACACCTGCAGTCAACACGAACCTGCAACAACAAACGAATCTAGCCATCCCAACTCGTTTTTTTGCCCCAACTAGCATGCTGCAAGCTATGTATACGTTCGTAACAACCCAGACAGAGCTATCCTTACATCCGTCACTAGCCCAGCACCAGCTCTAAACAAGTTATCACAGACGGTGTTATAACCGCGATCAGCAACAGACATATACCTCGAGCATTCGCGCACAAATCACCATCGTATTCCACTCATTCTAACAAATTATTACTCTCGATAAACATATGTAACATAGTGTAAAAAAATTAGCGACGTGCACACGCACAGAACAGCTAAAAGATCTAGATCCAAGCCAAGTTCTTATAATCCTTACAAGCAGCAACGCAAAATAGTCTACACCATTTCGAACTAATGCAACACCAGATTTTTTAACGATCTCCAAGAGCAATCCTTTAGAGACTAAACATACGATTAAATGCACCTCCAATGTAGGTAACTAATCCTCTAACTCGATGCTTATCGACCAAAGAACATTAATTTACCACTGCAATCATCTCCGATACGCTACCGAGAGACGTCCATTCGTAAACACAGCTAAAAGAAGATATAAATGCCCCACATCCATGCTACTAAATATCTATATGTATTTCCACAATTGTGGATCACATCTGCGTTGCATCGTATCGCACGACTAAACAGTTCGAAATAGGTTGAAACGTGTCCATAAAAAATTATTTTTATAAGAAAATGTCTAATATTGTGCCTCCTGTTTTGTATCGAGTAACTTGCTTGCAAGAAAATGTATAATATCGCTTGTACTGTATGTATCGATATGTGTACTTAACTCTGTGAAGTTTCATCTTTGGCAAAGATCATGTATTGCATAGCATTGTATCTCGCGCTGAGAGAGAGTAGCACTTGTGGTTCAGCTCGCTTAGAGAGCGGTTGAGTTGTGTGTATGGCTCCGATGTAGAGCAGAGGCTGCTTTGCCAGCAAGTCTGAAGTTGTATTATGTAGGTAATGTAATGCTGATTATTAATAATAAGTAACTTGACCTTTATTTCCTGTTTCATTTATGTAGTTAGAAAATTAACCTACTTCCTTCATTTGATAATTAGTTATTAGTGGATTTAAAGTGCAGTATTGATTTTAATAATATTGTTGAACAGATTTCGTTATTTGTGCCATAGTAAAGGATAGTTAATTGACTATGATACTAAATTTCAATAATCAGAAACTGATCTCCATAAAATTCTCAGTCAAGCATTAAGAAAGTGGTTTGTGGTTTTTTAATATCTTTCTCGCAGTCAAAATGTTTGAGTATAGTCAGTGTCTGTTTCAATTGGTGACTTGTCACAGTTGTTTTGTGTTTAAAATATCCGTTGCGCACATAATCAGTTTAATGCACTGTTTCTTATTTAATAGTATATACATCAATATCAGGGCCATAATTAAACGAAATTGCTGTGTTAATGAACAATTTGTTGTCTGATTTAACGATAGGTTCAACATCCACAACACACACACAGCTTTTATCTGGCGCCCTTTCTGCCAGGATAGTTCACAAACAGGATCGTGACGTAGTTAGATACCGTACGTAGTCTTATTTCAGTTAGTTTGTCTTTTCCACTAACCAACTTAACGTTTGGCTCTTAATTGAATTTTTGTAGCACCACCCTCTGTTATAGCAACAGTAGCATAGTAATTGTTTCTGTAGTTTGTTACTTACCATTCTTGATATTGTGTAGCATTGTTTATAGTAGATTAATTGAATATACAAATAATTGCAATACTACTGAAAAAGTCTCATTTACATTGTCTGATGTTTGTTGTGTCGAAAGTTCTAGTACCGCTGAACTCGTGTGATAATTAACAGTTCGCGTAATCTCGATTGTGACTGTATGTTGCACTAGCCCGATTCAGCCTATTGTTCTCTCATAATTACCGTGTGTAATTTTCAAAAAATTTGCAGTAGGTGAAAATAAATATTACTGGTCACTTTACTGCAAAATTCTGTTAACAATGTCGAAGAATAGGAGAGCCCGCGCTGATGCTAAAACTGCTTCCGAAAATGAGACCTTGAATGATGCAAGGAGAGAAGAAGAATTTTCACAAGAGCCTTCTCACTGTTTTGATACAAATACGACAGTAAATACCGTGTCCGAAAACGCGGAACAGATTAGTTCAGGAACAGACAATATGGATAATGATAAAGTACAGGATTCAACAATCCAGAATTCCGATTTTTGTAACGTGGTTGGAGAAAAGAATGTATCGGTTCCGCCTAGCTCTGCTACAAAAAATACATGTGCGACAGCTATGGAAAACGTATTACCAAATGACTTCATGCAGATGTTACTCTCACAGCTCTCTAAGTTAAATGAGAATAGTCAATTACAATCTCAGAAATTAAATGAAAAACTTCAGGAACAATCTCAGAAATTAAATGAAAAACTTGACAATAATCAATTGCAATCTCAGAAATTAAATGAAAAACTTGAGAAAATAGAACACGTGCGATTCGAGGTTTGCGAGTATTCAAAGTAGTTTTAATAGAATAAATGAGGACAACAATCGGTTCAGGGAACAACTGCTCAATACTTTCAAATGTGAATCACAGCAAATAAGACAAGATATTCGCGACGAGATTAATACGGTTATGGAAAGCCTTGCGTCACGAGTCGAAAATATAGAAACCACTGAACTCGCTCAATTGAAGCAGCAGAGTAATCTAATTGATGAAAAGTTGCAGAACTTCCAGTCAGTCACGACTGAACAGATCAATAAAATTAATAAACAGTTTGAGGATATTACTGTTAAGATGACCCAAATCAGTGATAACACTGACAAAAATTCTGATGTGGCGCATCCTACCCCGTTTAATGAAACTAATGAATATCTCGCCCTTGACCGTTTCAAACAAGGTCAAATGACCATTAATCAGCAATACAAGGCTGAGGTCAGGAAATTAGATGATCGCATGGCGCGAATAGAGAGGAAATTTGACCACACTTGTGAAAACCCATATGAAGACGTAGAAGAAAATTTGAACGAAAATGACAATGATAATGATTCGAACCAAGTAGGTCGTTTGGTACGTGAACGAAGTGTGCCTCATAGTAACAACAATAAAGGCGCGGTGCGTAGTTTACGCCGCACGGGCGAAGGGAAGCGTTTGACTACAAGCATTTCCTGACTGTATGGAAATTCAAAATATTCAAAAACTCTCCGAACGACTTGCACCCTAAAGACTGGTTGCAACAATTCGATTATTGTCTTCCCCCGAATTGGCCACTTGAGCACAGATTAGAATTTATATGTGGTTATCTGGAAGGCGAGCCAGCCACCAGAATGAGAGCTATCGCTCAAGAGTGCCGTAGTGAGAATCAGTTCCGACGCTCATTTCTATCCGCATACTGGTCAGAAGCGGCACAAACCGCGTTAACAGTATTGCGACGTTCAAAACTTTTGAACGATCAAGCTTCTCTAGCCCGGTGGAATATTTCCAACATTTAGTATATAAAAATCAATTTTTATCGGCACCTTACTGCCCTGCCGAATTAATTAGAATTTGTTTGAACAAATTGCCTCTACTCTTGCGTCAAATTGCCATTGCGGCACGATGCAAGAATGATATTGAAGCCTTTAGAAACCTCTTACAAGACTTAGAGGAAGAAGAGGAGGAAAATTCCGCGCGCAGCCGACATTTTGAAACAAACAGATATAATCGCCGGTCGCATCAAAGCCCGCCGCGTTCTAAACGTCATCCAGAGCACGAGGATCAAACAAAAAGTATTTCTTTCACTAATGAAACTTACAAACAAAATCGCGACAATGAGAACGGTGATTTTCAAGATCGTGAAAGTAACCGTGGAAGTTTTCGTGACCGTAACCGAGGTGGTGGCTTTGGTCGCGGAGGACACCACAATAATTACTATCATAACAGCAATACTTCGAATGATACTAATTGGCGTGAAAGACACAATACTGGTAGTGATCGCGAGACTGAAAATAACAACAATAACGCTGAGAAGCGTAGTCGGAAGGGCACACGCGATAATTCTCGTGATCGCCTTCCACGACACGAAAACACAAATCGGGCCCAAAGCAGATCGCGTACCCCAGAAAGACAAGAGCAAAACATTGAAATCAGACCTGCCAATCCACGCTATAAATCGTCAAAAAAGGGGCCGCGTCAGGTATGACTAGCGGACTCGACGGCAAATAATTCGGCCGTACAGGATTTATGTGATCCTAACTATACGCTGAAACTTGTTCATTGTGAGCGTCCTCACAGAGAGGAAGGTTACGATGAACAACCTCCCGAACAAAACAGAATAGTTGTTTGTGCGGAAGTGCACAATACTGATGCTGGTAGCACCTCAGTAAGTGATAAGGCAAAACCAACACAACTTGTGTCGAAACCTAAAGCCGTTACACCTGAAAGCAATGACAGTAATAAAAATTGTACCATCAGATTTAACGAAACAAATGAAAAGGCATCGAATACACGTTATACTGCCCAACGGTTAAACGAGATGATTGTCGATCAGCAATATAATGACGACAATTCAGAGTGGGAGACAGAAGCTTCGTCTTCAGACTCTGAGGAAGACACTATATGTGAAATAAGATTCTTACAGTATGAACCAACAATTGCATATGACAGACCGATCATGTACTATGAAATGCAGGATACGGTACTGCCACACAATAATGCAACTTACAGTAACCTTGCAACAGCAAAAACTGATTTCGAACAATTAGATTTGCAGCACACCTCTGTCGCTGATTGGATAGACAATTACCTGTCTTCTAATGACGATGATAGCGAATGCGAAGTTGATGAACAATCAAGATTTGAAAAGCATTTATCTTGTGAAGGCCTCATTAATCTTGGTAACACTTGTCTCAACAAAGAAATTTCTTATGAACCTTCTACCGAACAAGACGTAAAATTTGTACAGTTAGATGACATAAAAGAGGCACTATTAGAAGAGAAGGTAGACTGTCTCGATATTCCAATTCACCCAATTGTATCTGTCAAAATTGGCAAAATCAATCTTCCTGCTGTCCTAGATTCAGGTAGCCCAGTGTCAGTAATTAGTGAAGTGACTTTCAAGAAATATCAGAACTTGCTTAATGGTCCCACTCTGCCTTTGCATTGCACTAAAATTCGTGGCGTCATTTCTAGCAAACCTGTCGAAATTCGACAGCAAACATACGTAGAATTTTTATGTCAAGGTCATATCTTTTCTGCCAATCTATTGATTGTCCCCCGCTTAACTACACAGATAATATTAGGTGTGGACTTCCTATCCAAGTACAAGGTTATTTTAGATTTCAATACGGCTAGTGCCATTGCTTTTGTTCAGGAAAATGCCATTCAAATTAAATTCGAAGACTGGATTACCAGGTATGAAGAAGGTGCCAGTTGTTTAAAATTTTTACCTACTTCTAATGTGACGCAGGATGTCAAACCTGATGATGATATAACAGATAAACATTTCGAGACTGAACGAATTGACTTGAAAGCTTTTGACACCGTACCTCACAAACGGCTTTTAATCAAATTGCGTGGTTATGGTATATCGCCCCAAATTTGCAATTGGATAGGGGATTTCTTGTCAGAGAGGACACAGTTCGTAGTAATCGATGGTAAGGCATCGACTAAAACAGAGGTGATATCGGGCGTTCCACAAGGTAGTGTTATTGGTCCTCTGCTATTCCTTATTTACATAAACGATTTAGGGGAAAATCTAAGTAGCTCTCTTAGGTTGTTTGCAGATGACGCCGTCATTTACCGTCTAGTAAAATCATCTGAAGATCAAAACCAACTGCAGAACGATCTGAATAAGATATCAGTATGGTGTAAAAATTGGCAATTGACTCTAAATAATGAGAAGTGTGAAGTCGTCCACATGAGTACGAAAAGAAATCCGTTAAACTTTGTTTACAACATAAATCAATCAAATGTGAACGCCGTAAACTCCACAAAATACCTAGGAATCACTATTACTTCAGACTTAAACTGGAAAGAACACGTAGATAATATCGTGGGAAAGGCGAACCAGAGACTGCGTTTTATTGGCAGAATCCTTAAAAGATGCAACAGAACTACTAAAGAAACTGCATACACTGCGCTTGTCCGTCCATTTTTGGAGTATTGCAGCCCAGTGTGGGATCCTTATCAGGTGGGTTTGACGGAGGACATCGAAAGAGTCCAAAGAAGGGCAGCTCGTTTCGTATTGTCACGATACAGAGGAGACAGCGTTACGGAAATGATACAGGATCTGGGATGGGAATCATTACAACAACGGCGCTTATCGCTGAGGCGTGGGTTACTTGCGAAACTCCAATCGCCAACATTCTCCTCCGAATGCGAAAATATATTGTTGACTCCCACTTACATAGGTAGAAATGATCATCAGAATAAAATAAGAGAAATCAGAGCTCGAACAGAGAGATTCAGGTGTTCTTTCTTCCCGCGCGCTATTCGAGAATGGAATGGGAGATAAATAGTATAATTGTGGTTCGATGAACCCTCTGCCAGGCACTTAAATGTGATTTGCAGAGTATCCCATGTAGATGTAGATTTCTGACATCATTAAGAACAAATTAGTAGAAGTTGAAGGTGCCTCAGAACGTGATAAGGAAGAATTGTTCCTTATCTTACGGCGTTATTCCCGTGTATTCACTAATAGTCCTGTTACCATAAAAATTTTCTCTATGAATTTAAGATCAAAGAACATAATAAATTTTTTGTACCTCCATATCCCATTCCGATAGTACACAGGGAAAGAGTTAAGGCTGAAATTCAGTCCATGCTCAGTCAAGGTGTAATTGAACCTGCAGTTAGCTCATATAACAGTCCCCTACATATTGTTGAAAAAAGAGATAAGTCAATTCGATTAGTGCTCGATTCCAGACAACTTAACACTATTATTTTACCTGAAACCGACCGACCCCCAAACCCTTGAAGAACTGTTACAAAAATTTTATGGTGTCAAAGTTTTATCCTCATTAGATCTTAGGTCTAGTTTTTGGCAAGTAAAACTGCACCCCAACTGTAGGAAGTACACCGCGTTTCTCTGCTTCGGAAACTGTTATCAGTTCCGCAAACTGCCTTTCGGACTGAACATCTCCTCATCTGCTTTCATCCGTGCGATGAATGCCACACTTCCTGAACACTTAAAACAACAAATCACAATTTACGTTGATGATATTTTAATTGCAGAATCTTCCTGGGAAAAAGATAACAGTACGTTGGCATCTTTACTTGAAGTGTTTGCTCAATCCGGGATTACTGTCAACTTAGAAAAGTCACAGTTTGGTCGTTCTCAGATTAAATTTTTAGGGCACATTATTTCTAAAGATGGAATCCAGCCCGACCCCGAGAAGTTAGAGGCGATAATGAAAATGCCTGTTCCCACCACTAAACGCCAATTAAGAGCTTTCTTGGGTTTAATTAATTTCTATCGGCGTTTTATAAATTTGAAAGACCTAACTACTTCCAGATTATATGAATTAACTGGAAAAATACTGTTTGGTTCTGGGATGGAACTGCCCAAATAGAATTTCTTTGCTTAAAAGATGCACTCCTTCACGCACCTATTCTTCACCACCCAGATTTGTCTAAGAACTTTTGCATTTCCACCGATAGTTCAAAATTCGGACTTGGCGTTCACGTGTTTCAAGAGGATGAAGAAAATGGCATTGCCACAAAGAGAACCATTGCATTTGCTAGTCGCATATTATCCAAGTCAGAGCGGAACTGTTCCGTCACTGAGCTTGAAGCTTTGGCAGTAGTTTGGGCATTCGAAAAATTCCGTTATTTCTTGTTTGGCAGACACACTAAAGTTTACACGGATCACCGTGCACTTCAATTCCTCATGTCGGCAAAACTTAACCATGATAGACTTAGACGATGGGCTTTGTTCCTTCAAGAATTCGATTTCTCTGTAATTTACATTCCTGGTAAACAAAACATCGTTGCAGACTCGCTATCTCGTTCGCCTGTTGGGCTCATCAAGGCGACGGAAGTGGCATACTTAGAAAATAACTTTACAATCCTCTATATGCAGCAGGTTGCTTTCGAAAATTACATATCTGCCACATTTTCTGACATTGCTAAAGAACAAGATAAAGATCCAATCTGGCGAGATATTAAAATAAAATGGCACGATAAATATAATGTTTCCATCAGACAATTTTACATTATCCATAATAACATTCTCTTCAAACGTAAAGCCCCTGACAGTCAATTTTGGTTAGTGTGTGTTCCGGAGGAATCCGTGAACAAATTGATTTGGTATATTCATCTTAGTTACGGACACTATGGTGCCAAGAAGTGCTTCGCGAAATTACGCGACTCTTGTTATTTCATCAACATGGAGAAACGTATACGCAAAGTTTTATCTCGATGCAAATTGTGTCAGAAAGCAAAGCCGCCGACCATATCGCATTCTGCTCCACTTTTTCCGATTATACCTTCAAAATTAAAGCAGTTAGCAGCCGTTGACCTATTTGGACCTCTTCCGAGAACTAACAATGGTTTCTCTTTTGTCTTCGTTGCTATTGAGCTCACATCAAAATTTGTATCTTTTACTCCGCTCCGCCGTGCCACGGCGAAGACAGTAACTAACGCCTTTGTCAAAAACTTCCTAAAAGATGTTGGTCATATAGATAAAGTCATCTCCGATAACGGACCTCAATTCCGTTCTCATGATTGGGCACGGATGTTGCGGCACAGAAACATCAAACCTGTGTTCATATCACTTTATCATGCTGCCTCTAACCCTTGTGAATGAGTGATGAAAGAACTTGGAAAACTTTGTAGGCTGTATTGCTACCGACGACATAACACATGGGGTAGATATCTTCTGTCATTTCAAAATATTATAAATGAACTTCCTAATGATTCTAGAGGTCTTTCACCAATTCTGGTTCTGAAAAACAAGCAACCTCCCGACCGTATCAAGGAATTGATACCTTTTCCGAAACACAGAAGACTACGTCATCATGAGATCATTGAATTGGCGCTTAAAAACATTAAGAAAGCAGCTGAAAAAAGGAAACGCTCTCAACGTAATTGTTATGCCAAACAACTCTATGTAGGACAAAAGGTATTAATTAGATCCCACCACTTATCCCACAAGGGAAGATCTATGATTCACAAATTCTTCTTACTGTACAATGATCCGTATCGAATCAAACGTATCATCCACGACAACGTCGTTAAGGTAGAAACTTTAAAGACGCTCAAGTCGAAAGGCATACACCACATTTCTAATATTAAAATTTTCACGGAATAAAATTGGGGTAGAGAGTCCATTAATCTGTTTTGGACACACCAAGTGGTGATTGGTGCCCCGTTCTCGAGCTGAGTGTCACTATTCTTCCGCTTTTCCTTAGTGCGCTCTATCTACCTCTTTTTCTCACTGTTACTTTTCTCTAACTGTGAATACTTATGCTCTGTGCTACGCTGGTATATTGTCATACGAAACTATGATTATCTTGCAATTTGCATATAACGAACTCTGTGGCTGTGAGAGACAAATAAAATTAATGGAAATTTTTGATTGAGTAATCTAATTAAGTTCCTATGTTTCAGAAAATATCAGATTTCTCTTCTGTATTAATAATTGCATAACTTACGAACTTCTGAGCGAGTGAAGAAGATTTTGAGTTGGCATAAGCATTTGTAAGCCAATTAAGCAGTAAAAAAGAAAAAGGACTTTCTGGAGGATGATGAGTAAGGCAATACACAATACGTCATGGTGGTCTTTAAAATGCATTATTGTTTATGGATAAATGATGGGAAGGAAGGTATTGGTAACAGTCAAAGATGTTTGATAAATGTAATTATGTGGACGAGAGTATACAATGATTATGAAGCAATTATGAGGAGAATCGCTCTGTTGCTAATGATGCTATGCAGTGTTCTTTTCTCATGTGCTTACTTGCACTGCCCTTTTGTGTTTTCTCTTTGTGCTTATGTGCACCATTTTGTATGTTGATGCATTGTGCCTTCAATGGCATGTGTGATTGGTGAGAATCATATCCTTCTGATGCTCTGTAATTATTTGTAATTATGTGTAATGAATATTTCTAATTATGCTTGCAGCTATGCTTATTGCTCTTGTAATCAAAGCTTACCGCTATGCTCACTAATTATATACCTAAGCCCTACCACTATGCTAATTAATTTTATAATGAAGCTCAATGACAATGTATGGTTATGCTTATACGTTGCACACAGCCATCTCTCTTGCAAACTTGCAGTTTTGCCATAAATTACGCCTAGTTAAGTCTAGTTAATGCACAGAGATACTTTGCTTTTGCTTATTGCTATCTTCAAAATTTTATTGATGATCTTGTTGACGAAAATCTGCAGGTATGCGTAACGAATAGTTACGTCTGTGTTTATGTTATCGGATGATTTACTGTGATGTACATCTATTACTGTGCCAAAATTTGCCTTAATTGTTTTGTTTGACCCTACTGTTGACTCAGACAGACACAGACATGTCCTGATGACTTGAACCTCTTTTGATATTCTCATGAATTTTCCCTGATGTGTTATACCTTAAGGCAATGAAATGTGTAGCTAAATTAAAAGCCTGGCCATGGCAACATATGTAATTTAATTATTATAATTTGGTGGTAATGCTATCCCCACCATAGTGATGTATGTCAATTTAAAGAGATGTAAACTAGTGGTAATTGGAATGTTAAGTTATTTGAAGTGGCTCCACGTTAATCGCTCTAATTATGACAACAAATTTACTTTACATGACCTCTTGCCAAATTGATGACAAGCACCCTGAATGTATTTCATACGATTATGTGTTTGTAAAGTAATATGTACATAGTATGTAAAGCCTTATGCCTATATGAAATGACACTAATTTTGTAGATACTCTAGTATAAGAATTAAATTACTCATTAGTATTCAAATGTATCCGTCTTCAAGACCCTACTTGTAATGTAAAAATATGGTTTAATACCATGACCCCATCTGTAGCACTTGAATTTGGGGCAAAGCTTCTCGGTAGATATTTACTAATCGACGACTTTTCTTTCGGTGTAAACTGAAATATCATGACTATGTTACTAATTTGTGTGTAAAATGCTTTATTTCATGTACTTTGGACACGCATGGGAACTGGCGATTTCGCATACGAGATTCCATAATGCACACAAAACAATGGACATGTTATTATACACCACTGGTTTTGGGCCTTTTAATGAAGATGTTTGTTGGATGATGTTTGGCCACATAGTACTGTCCATTGCAGCCTTGGCCAACCACCACCATTTTGTTCTAATTTTGGCTATGCTGATGCAGTCTGCTAATAGCTCCGTTGGTTGGAGCACACTTGGTTGTCGAATTGCATGGAGGAATACATCAGAACCTTTTCCCCATGACTTCAACTTCAATGCAACCAGCCAGCTCGCCTACAGTGTGGTGTAATCTTACAGTGTTTTGTGTTCGTGTGCAGACCTAAAATGAATGTTAGGGGATAATTGGCTATTCGTGTGCAGACCTAAAATGAATGTTGGGGGATAATTGGCTATTCGTGTGCAGACCTAAAATGAATGTTAGGAGCTAATGTGCTATTCGTGTGCTTATACTATTCAGTGCGTCCCATTGCAAACGTTGTCCACAGGTTCATTACTAGTGTTTAGGTATATTTCATGGTTCTTTTACATTCAGTGATCAAAATAAAATTGTGCTCTTGTTAGATACATATGCTTTCAGAACTATAATGAGTCAATACCCTTTAGTCTGAAATGTCATTGTGCCTATTCGATTGACAAACGTTATATTGAAATCCTATTGTGCCGAAGCAGTGACATTATTTTGTACATGATCAGAAACCTATGTAGTAAAAAAAATTTACATGTATGTTCTAGCATCCATGAAAGTATGGCATCTTAAATGCATCACAGAATAGAAAACTGACACTTTATCTTATACTAAGTGCACTAAAAAATTTACATAGACTACATTGTGCACAAGATACGAATGTTCATTTTATGTTAAAAAAAATACTGATCTCTGTTACAAAATTTAGACGCATGGGACTTACACTACTGTGTATTACTTGTAATTACCTTATTTTCTCGAAAAAACAAAACAATGATGACATAAGTTAAACTATCTTTTGTAAAACTTTGTAAATGTTCATGTTTATTATTGTATTTTTTCCATTTGTGTACTACTTCTAGCTATCTCATTTTCTCCACTATATCATTTGTCAAACTATGTTCTCTGAAATTCTATATATACTTATGTTTACCATTATGTATATTTGTCATATATTCCATTTATTGCTGATGTTCTGTACATTTTGACATTTGCTTATGCCTGTCACATCCTGTACCACTCCAAGCATTACTCTTGTTGGTACTCGTTTGCAAAATTGCATGTATGTATGACTGTCACATTTTTTTTTAATTTTTCTATGTACTCCATCTGTTCTTTTAATCTTGAATATCTTGTATAAAAATGTTTATCAGGTTTTCATATTTTTCATGTTATATTTTGGATGTCATTAATGGATTTTTGGACTTGAAATTCAGTAATTTTGCTGGCTAGGCAATGCCATTGGCATCACCCACCCTACAAAATTTTAATAGGTAGGAGGGGGGTGATGAAACGTGTCCATAAAAAATTATTTTTATAAGAAAATGTCTAATATTGTGCCTCCTGTTTTGTATCGAGTAACTTGCTTGCAAGAAAATGTATAATATCGCTTGTACTGTATGTATCAATATGTGTACTTAACTCTGTGAAGTTTCATCTTTGGCAAAGATCATGTATTGCATAGCATAGTAGCTCACGCTGAGAGAGAGTAGCACTTGTGGTTCAGCTCGCTTAGAGAGCAGTTGAGTTGTGTGTATGGCTCCGATGTAGAGCAGAGGCTTCTTTGCCAGCAAGTCTGAAGTTGTATTATGTAGGTAATGTAATGCTGATTATTATTAATAAGTAACTTGACCTTTATTTCCTGTTTCATTTATGTAGTTAGAAAATTAACCTACTTCCTTCATTTGATAATTAGTTATTAGTGGATTTAAAGTGCAGTATTGATTTTAATAATGTTGTTGAACAGATTTCGTTATTGGTGCCATCGTAAAGGATAGTTAATTGACTATGATACTAAATTTCAATAATCAGAAACTGATCTGCATAAAATTCTCACAGTCAAGCATTAAGAAAGTGGTTTGTGGTTTTTTAATATCTTTCTCGCAGTCAAAATGTTTGAGTATAGTCAGTGTCTGTTTCAATTGGTGACTTGTCACAGTTGTTTTGTGTTTAAAATATCCGTTGCGCACATAATCAGTTTAATGCACTGTTTCTTATTTAATAGTATATACATCAATATCAGGGCCATAATTAAACCAAATTGCTGTGTTAATGAACAATTTGTTGTCTGATTTAACGATAGGTTCAACATCCACCACACACACACAGCTTTTAAGGTACTTCGCGCAAGCTAGCATGGCATACTCACATTCCATGCTATTTCTGGCTGTAGGCGAGTGCGGACCTGTTGACTCATCGTAGACGCCGGTTTGGAACGTGTGTACGTCCTATACATGTAAACATACCTGTCCACGCTCGCACCTGACCTGGAGAAGTTTTCGGTTTAATTTTTCCTGGTAGCACCAGATTCCGAATACAAGAGAGCTATTTTCGCGAAGATAGATTTCCTCGCAGCTGACGCAAGCGATGTTTTTACCGTACGAGCCGTCGTTAAACTTTTATACGCAGATACATATACAGACAGTAGGATGAGCGCAAATTTGCGATGTAGCTTTACAGAAACGAAACATAGCTTTTTTTTTAAATTCGATAAGAAGAAGAACGAAATTTATACAAGATGAACCAATGTGCAACACGTCAAACCCCACTCCATGCAGAAATGTACCAAGCAACATCGATTTAAACGAACGCTTTGCTTAGCTGTAGAATAGAACAACACAGAATTACACCTCCCGAACAGATACATTACCGAGGGAGTTACTGCTCTCTGGTAACAAGAAACATGTCTTCTGGTATCTTCTCCTAAACCCTATAAGACCGAAACTTTCTATTCGAGAAGCTAGACACAGAATAGAAATCGTTCTTTACTATTCTTGTTGTGTGTAACTTTAATTTTCTCCGCTGTAACTCGTGGTTTTAGATCCAGTTCCAGCCAGAAGTTCGAAAGGTAGAGGGAAGGTATGTTCTCGAACTCCATTACATATCTTTGTTTCCTCCTGCACCTTCGGGCAATGCTTCTAGACGAGAACAATCGTGTATTTTAACTTTTCCCATTATTTCCTGGTTATAGCACTATGCGTAGCTATGTGTGTATATTCCATCCGTTTTTAACTCTGCAAATGACTGTCCCCAGTCCACCACATTTGGAAGCAAGGTAGTCCCTTCTCCAAACGATAATGCAATACATTTTTGTGTCTTTCGCTATTTTCGGCCAGTATATCGACGCGTGACCAATCTCCCTGAATGTTTACTGTAAAAAGCAAATATTTTGTAAGTCCCAGTCGTAACCAGATTTCTCCACACCCTCTGTTTAAGCCGGGATTACACATATGCCATAGCTTCGTCTTTCTCCAGCATTAGTTTGTACTCGTCCTTTATGGCAGTTGCTTTAGCCATATATTCTAGCTTCCTTCTATTGGTCTCAATATCCTCCATTTCCAGTTTTCTTTTCGCGCACATAAGACATTAACTGCACGTAGCGATGTAATTTCTTTAATGGGGGATGGCTTAAGCCTTTGTGATACACAGGTAGACAATGGAATCTAAAAGCTGATAGAAAGTAACGTACAAGCTTTTATCGATCTGGAAGGTTTAACCTGCACACCGATCAATTTTCGGGTATTTTTATTACCCCAGTACACAAATTGCAGGACACTATTAAACACTACAAAGCATCTCTTGTCCCAGATGTTTGTTATTCACCCCCACATGGTGGAGAAACACTTTGCAGATACCGTTTAAAAAAATTAAAGGGTCTTGCACAAGATCAAAAACACTCTCCATCCGGTAATCGTATATTGTAATACCCCCTGTTCTCGACCTAACGACGAAGTAAGTGCTCAGATGCAGCAAACAGACCTCTACCTCTCTTTTTAGGGTAAATTGGGTCACGGATCACAAAATTCACACCACAACCAGCGGATTATCCCCTAGTAAGACTCCAGGTCGTTCTCCAAATTATGGAGAAAATATTTCCCGGCGAAGTACTAAATAACCTCCATAAAGGCGAGATTCTAGATGCGTTCCTCGGGACTTGTGGTATAGAGACAAGTGCGTAGAATCGAATCCTGCATATGACAACGCGACGGTGGCGAGTCCCGAAGCACAACAGCTGGGAGGACCTCCAGGCTATAGCGAAGACACACATCCGCCGCAACTCCCACAAGGTATTTTAGTGGAATATATAAGGGATGGTCGGAGAAGCCTCCAGGTCACATACTCGAAACGCAAAGCATGCTCCTGGATAGCTAAAATACCTTCTGATGCGCTAAAAGTAGTGGGAATGGTAGTGAAAAGGTAAAGGAATGGTAGCGGAAAGATAAAGGAATGGTAGCAGAAAGGTAGCGAAAAGGTAATGGGTAGTGAGAAGGGTAGCGAAAAGGTATGGGAAAGGTAATGGGTAGTGGGAAACGTAGCAGAAAGGTATCGGAAAGGTAGCAATACTCTTTAAGTACAACGTAATTTTTGTATCGGTGTTAATAGAATACGAATGCTTAGAGGTTAGGGATTCGCGCATCAGCTTTTAGATTCCATTGTCTACCTGTAAATTAGGTGGAGATTCGTAATACTGGCAGCGGAAAAGACGATATAAGTAGTACACTTAAAAGCTACATTAATGCAGGGGAAACATACTTCTCCCAATCCAGAACATTGTTCTCCACACTGCCTCCAGATATAGATATCGTACGAGCCCTGGTGTAAGCAAAGATATCGATTTTATAAAGAGTCCAGGCAGTTGATTGTTAGGACTTTTATTTTTTCGCTGGGTCGGGAAGATGGTATTACCAGGATGGAGGATTGTGCAAGAAGATTGTTTAAGTGTTCTAAAAGAGAAGATACGGCATTTACAAAGCGCGCCGTTGTATTGTGCAAACGATTTTAGATTTGATTACTTGGGTATTAAGAGTACCCGAAAATTGACCACTCTCTCGGACATTATGGTATTTAGTTTCAACTGTAAATTACTTGTAGAGTCGAGCAAGGAGCCATATTTTTTAGCACTCCAGGACTTTATTATCCACAGACGAAGATATCGTCTACATTATTCCACAAGTGCTAAGAAGAAGAAGGGTAAACGAAAATGGGTTATATGGCAAAGACACATGCTTTTAAAAGGAGGCTATTGTATATGTCCACCCCCATGAACCACAGACATTGCTGAGGTGGGGTGGCTTGCGTGCCTCAATGATACAGATAGCCGTACCGTAGGTGCAAACACAGCAGAGGGGTATCTGTGGAGAGGCCAGACAAACGTGTGGTTCCTGAAGACGGGCAGCAGCCTTTTCAGCTTTGTAACATCAGCTAATGTGGTTTTGCCACACAGCTACTGCGAACGGCTGAAAGCTAGGGGAAACTACAGCCGTTACTTTTCCCGAGGACTTGCAGCTCTACTGTATGAAAATATGATGATGGCATCCTCTCGGGTAAAATATTCCGGAGGTAAAATAGTCCCCCATTCGGATCTCCGGGCGGGGACTACTCAGGAGGATGTTGTCATCAGGAAAGACAATACTGGCATTCTACGGATCGGAGCATGGAATGTTAGATCCCATAATCGGATAGGAAAATTAGAAAATTTAAAAACGGAAATGGATAGGTTGAAGTTAGATATAGTGGGGATTAGTGAAGTTCGGTGGTAGGATGAACAGGATTTCTGGTCAGGTGAGTACAGGATTATAAATACGAAATCAGTTGGGGGGTATCACAGGAGTAGGACTGATTATGAATAAGAAGATAGGAATGCGGGTAAACTACTAAGAGCAGCACAGTGATCGCATCATCATTGTCAAGATAGATACGAAGCCAACACCGACAACAGTAGTACAGGTTTATATGCCAACCAGTTCTGCCGATGATGAGGAGATCGAAGAAATATATGAGGAGCTAAAGGAAATTATTTAGACAGTTAAGGGAGAGGAAAACTTAATTGTGATGGGAGACTGGAATTCGGTAGTAGGAAAAGGAAGAGAAGGAAAAATAGTAGGTGAATGTGGACTGGGCAGAAGGAATGAAAGAGGAAGTCGCCTGGTAGAATTTTGCACGGAACATGATTTAATTGTAACAAACACGTGGTTTAAGAATCACAAAAGAAGGTTGTATACGTGGAAGAGACCAGGAGACACCGGAAGGTATCAGATGGATTTTATAATGGTAAAACATAGATTCCGGAACCAGGTGATAAACTGTAAGATATACCCAGGGGCAGATATGGACGCTGACCATAACTTGTTAGTCATGAACTGTAGGCTGAAACTGAAAAAACTGCAGAAAGGTAGGAAAATAAGGAGATGGGACCTGGATAAATTGAAGGAACGTGAAGTTCTGGAGAAATTCAGAGGGAGATTTAGGCATCAGTTGACAGAAGCAGGGGGAAATAAAACAGTAGAAGAGGAATGGGTAGCATTGAGAGATGAAATAGTGAAGGCAGCAGAGGACAAAATAGGTAGAAAGGCAAGACCTACAAAAAATCCTTGGATATCACAGGAAATACTAAATTTAATTTATGAAAGGAGAAAATATAAAAATGCAGCAAATGAAACAGGCAAAATGGAGTACAGACGACTAAAAAATGAAATTGATAGGAAGTGCAAAATGGCTAAGCAGGAGTGGCTAGAAGCCAAATGCAAATCTGTAGAAGAATGTATAGCAAGGGTAAAAGTAGATACCGCCTACAGGAAAATAAAAGAGACATTTGGGGACAAGAAAAGCAACTCTACGAATATCAAAAACTCAGATGGGAAACCAGTTCTCAGCAAAGAAGGGAAAGCTGAAAGGTGGAAAGAGTACATAGAGCAGCTCTACAAAGGAAATGAACTTAGAGACGATGTTGTAGGAAGGGAAGAGGAAGTAGATCAAGATGAAATAGGAGATACTATACTGAAAGATGAATTTGACAGAGCCTTGAAGGACCTAGGGCGGAACAAGGCCCCAGGAGTAGATGACATACCCTCAGAGCTACTAAAGTCTCTGGGAGAGCCAGTCATGACAAGACTATTTGAACTGGTGTGTAGGATGTATGAGACAGGCGAAATGCCCTCAGACTTTAAGAAAAATGTAATAATCCCCATTCCAAAGAAATCAGGCGCAGACAGAGTTATTTACAACTTGTACAAAAGCCAGACCGCAGTTATTAGACTCGAAGGGCATGAAAGGGAAGCATCAGTTGGGAAGGGTGTAAGACAGGGTTGTAGCCTTTCTCCGATGTTATTCAATTTGTACATCGAGCAGGTGGTGAAGGAAAGCAAGGAAAAATTTGGAATATGGATTAAAGTTCAGGGGGAAGAAATAAAAACATTGCGTTTTGCTGATGACATTGTAATTCTGTCAGAGACAGCAAAGGATCTGGAAGAGCAGTTGAATGGAATGGACAGTGTGTTGGAGAGAGCGTATAAAATGAACATTAACAAGAGCAAACCAAAAATAATGGAATGCGGTCTTAGAAAATCAGGTGATGCTGAAGGAATTAGATTAGATAACGAAACAATGAAGGTAGTAGATGAGTTTTGTTACTTGGGTAGTAAAATAACATTCTATGGTCGCAGTACAGAGGATATAAAATGCAGAATGGCAATGAGAAGAAAAGCATTTTTGAAAAAGAGAAATTTGCTTACATCGAATATTAATTTAAGGGTAAGGAAGTCTTTTCTGAAGGCATTTGTGTGGAGTGTTGCCTTGTACGGGAGTGAAACATGGACGATAATCAGTGCGGACAAGAAGAGAATAGAGGCTTTTGAAATGTGGTGCTAAAGAAGAATGCTGAAGATTAGGTGGGTATATCACATAACTAATGTAGAGGTACTGAACAGAATTGGTGAGAAAAGGACTTTTTGGCATACCCTGACTAAAAGAAGAGATCGCTTGGTAGGACACATTCTTAGACATGGGGGAATCGTAAATTTAGCATTGGAGGGAAGTGTGTGGGGTAAAAATCGCAGAGGGAGACCAAGAGATGCGTATAGTAAGCAGATTCAAGTGGATGTGGGTTGCCGTTCTTATGAGGAGATGAAAAGGCTTGCTCAGGATAGAGTAGGGTGGAGAGCTGCATCAAACCAGTCTCTGGACTGAAGACCATAACAACATTGTATATGTGCAAGCCCGGTTTAAACAGATAGTGTGGGGAGAAATATTTGCTTTTACAGTAAACAGGCGGGGGGATTGGTCTCGCATCGTTGTATTGACCGAAATTAGCGGAACACACGACAAATGTGTTTGTACTGTGTGTGACTCCCATCCATTCTTTAGAGAGCAGGTTATGATCGATGTCTGCGGGACTTGGTTGCGATATAAGTGTTTGCGAACATTACGTTGCATGTACTCAGTTGCATTGTAATAAAGAAAAAATGTAAATACTCCATGTCCTATATAGAATCATGTGTTGCAGTGTGTAGGTTAGCGTCTTCGTTTGCGGTAGACATCTACTTGTAATTAAAATAATAAATCTTAGTTCGGAGTAGGAATTTTGTGGGTAAAGGGCGGGTCTAGCTGGAAATCTGTGTTGCATTGGGCAGGTAACTTCGGTTCTGTGGTTGCTGTATTGTTGAATAAGGGTGTTGTTAGGCCAATAATTTGGAAAAGTTTTAGTGTAGACGGTCGGAATCGGTAAATTATTTCACGTGTTTTTCTTTTATTTCGACTCTCCATTGCACAATAGGGATTAAATGTCTTCTGGGGCACTGGAATATCGGTGACAGATAAATGTAGTTTGCATCGTAACAGGCCATAGAGATTTCTTAGATGGGATGTGTACTGCTTTAGCAAGGAAATAAGAGGTAAAATTAAAGTACCCGAACTCTCGGAATGCGCAGTTATACCTCGATCTAAGAAGGAAACGTAACAGGGCAAGATCGCTAGAGTGTTAAATTTCGGAACTTTCGGCATGGCTCAGCTCCATTAAATAAATGCATTGCGAGCTATCCTTGTCAGAGCGGTACGTCTGCGTAGAAGGTTTTGATCATTTGGAGATGTAACTTAGCATATGTTTCTTTTATGTAGTCTGCCGAGAGAGTGCTCCGCGTTCTGGACGATTGTTAACGGTACTTGCAGATGTATATTTAGAGACGTTGTGTTAGATGTCATTGCCGATTTTCGTTATTTGGAATTTTTGTATAAACAATATGCCGTCTTCTGCTGCTGCTGCTGTTGCTGTTTTATCGAAAGAGTGGTTGGCGTACAAGTTACATTCCATTCGACGGCTGTTGCTTGCATCGTCTAAACGAAGAGATACATTTATAGATCTAGGGATGCGGTCGAGTTCCGAAACGGACCATTTCTTTTCTTTTCGTTAGAATTGTTTCTGTATAGCGAAAGAGTATATGTTAAGATGGATACGTAAGTTTGTGGCGTTCGTTACCGTAACCTGCGCTATTATTATTATTAAACACGTCTGTCGGCTGTAGTCTATGCGAAGAGCGTGGAGAGAGATGGGAGTGGAAATTCTTACTTGCGAATTTTGCATACGAGTTTTAATATTTTACTACTACATGCTGTAGTATACGAGACCATCTAAGCATTACTGTTCTAAATTGTTTTCTATCGTTACACCGAAATACATATGAAGAACACTATGGTAGCTTTATTTTTTTCCCGAGAATAATAATAATAAACAACGGAAATTGTTGTTGTTACATAAATCGAGATCTGGCGTACGGGTCGTTGCGGCGCGCTGTATTAATAAATATGCAATTTAATTGGCTTCTGACCTGTCGGGGAGCGGTCTCCGTAAAAAGAGTGCAGTACGCCCCTGCCAGGCTGGGGCGGTCTCGATGCGGTCAAGACAATCGTCGTGGTATTGTTTGTTCTCGAGGGTAGGGCGGGTGGCGGCGTCCTTTGAGAAGCGGTTGCGAGCGTGGGAGGAGAAGGGGGTAGCATCTGTCGGCGGCGGAGGCGGAGTGTTTTGAGAAGCATTCTGGCAATCGGCCGAGCGGGTTGGGGTGGCGGTATCGGCCAGGTGTGTGGGAGAGAGTGCGAGTACAGACATGTCGAGGGGTCTACAGGTCTGGACCTGTCGGAGGTGCTGCCTGTCTGGCGGCGGTGTCGAGGGGTGGAGGGGGGCGTCGTGTGTGGCCGAGGGAGGTGTTGCAACCTGTCAATCATCCTTAAGTGCGTTATGGCGGCGTCCTTTGATTAGCGGCCGGACAAGTAGCATTGATGACAATCAAAAGGACCTAAATGTAAACTGTCAATCATCTTTCGATCTTCCAGGAAGACCTATCAATCATCCTGTGGCGGCATCCTTTGATCTGCGGTCCGGCAATTGGCCGAGTTAGGAGGGGTGGGGGTAATTCAAATTTCCCGCCAAAAAACAAAAGACGCGCGAATCTCAGTGGTGTGAAACTCCCACCACTGTCCTACTGAGAGGGCTGCCCATGGCGACTCCCTCCGTTTGTTTGTAGTATTCGCCATTGAAAAGAAAATACGTGGAGGTCAAGACATGCCTAAAAAGTTCATGTTTTACATAGAGCCAGAATTTGTCTGGTTTTCGACAAGATCTTTTGCTAAGGTATGACGATGGTAGTTATTGGATGCTTTCCGCATTTCAATTTTTATAGATGTGCGTATCTCTACCAACTTTTGTCTGATCTGATTTGCTTGACCTGTTTTGAACTGAGAGTGTAACTGCCTTTGCTTTCTCAGCATTTTTTAATATTACTATTAAACCACTGTGGGTCTTTCGCATCCTTAATCCACTTTGTCGGCACATATTTCTCCAGCGCTGTATTTACACTGCATTTAAATTTTGCGGAACTAAGTGATGTCCATTCATTCCTTAAGTGCGGCGCTAACAATTGCTTATCTGCTCTTTCTAGCACAAACGCTTTGGTGGCCATTGTCACTATGACAACATCATGATCACTAACCCCTGTCGCTACAGTGACATCATTGTTTGTCACTATAGTATCCAAAATATTTCCGTTCCCTATGATTCCCCACCCGATAACATAGGTCCAGAAATCTGCAGCCATGACTATTACAGAGACGACGAAGCCTTTGGTTGAGACCCTCCTCTTGGGTCCAAACCAAAGGACCCGATCCACTCTGGAAACAATTTTGCAAATTGAAAGCTCTGCTTGCACCCTGCGCGCAAGGCCAGCATTCTTCATTAATTCTGCCAGCCGCCTGTACGATCTGAGGAGGTCCTCAGAACCCAAGCAACATGAGCCATTAGTACCGACATGCGCAACAAAATACATACATCTCCAATGCGTAGGTAACTGTTGTTGTTTTTAATGATTTTACATTTGTCTTAATGTTGATATTAGCTTTCATTAGTAACAACCCATACTTTGAGAGATAATACTTTTACACATCCCACCGAAATATTTAAACATTATTATTTTATATAATGACATATTTTCTATTTCCAGGAAAACAGAACCATCTGAAATCAGTAAGATGCTACCTGATGACAAGCACGATAGAAATGCCAATGTTGAGAACAAATTAACTCCAACACATTCAAATTCGAAGGACAAAAATTATAAACTTGCTCCAGTGTCACATAAACACAAAGGTGAAGAAGAAAATAAACATGTTTATGTATCAAGAGCTACAAGCCTGTTTTACAGTTACCCGCTGGTATTCAATCCAGATATTGTAGATGAAGCAGATGAAAAACGCAAAAATGGCATTGTAACAAAGGAGAGTGATAAGTTAGTATCTAAAAAGAAGAAACAAGCAAAAATGAAAAAACAGAGCTTGTTGAATGATCGGACCGCAACCAACGGGAAAGTCAGACAATACAGTACAATTTACAGTAACACTGACGATTTGTCATATTGGTTTCCATCATGGTTCATTTACATAGCATGGTACGTACCAAGTAAATTGATATATGTACTGTAATACTTTTCACAAAAAAAAAGAAAAAAAACTAATTTATATCAGTACAATGGAAATCCCACCTTGTAATGTCAGTATTACAATGACGACAGATTGCAGCTCACCATGAAGACAGTAGTTGAGCCACACAAAGAAATGTAGAAAAGATGGACATATCAAGACAATATGGTTGTCTTTTCTACATGTCTGTCTAGGCTCATAATTTATCTTTACAGCGAGTTACAGCCTCTTATTATACAAGTACAAGTAATCTTTCCCGATTGTTCACAGTAGTCCTTAAACACCCAAAGATTTTGCAATAATAGGACACACTTGTTCCATAAAACTCATGAATTGTAATGTTTTACTTATCTTAAATAAGATGTAATGCTGTTACTCTGTCAATATAGAATCTCACATCTGGTCATTTCACTTGATAACAGCAGCCCCATCAGTCCTAGCTCTAAATTTATATTTGAAATAGCTTCTGGCAATAATTTGTTAAGAATATGTATGCCAAGGTCACTTATTGAATTTTATTGTCGCCATATTTAAGTTCAGTCGCCTTAATTGCACTTTACTGTAGGCTGAAATACTATTAATGGCTGTCCATGCCTCCCATTCTCATCATTGGTAAGAGAAGACATGTATGTATTACACTAGATCATAGAATGTTGCCGGCCGCGGTGCCCGAGGGGACTGAGGCGCTCCAGTCACGGCCTGCACGGCCACTACAGTCGGGGGTTCTAATCCCCCTCGGGCATGGATATTTGTGCCATCCTTAGTATAAGGTAGTTCATAAGTAGTTTGTAAGTTTAGGGACTGATGACCCCGTAGTTAAGTCCCATAAGCTATACAAACATTTGAACATTTGAACATAGAATGTTCCATATAGTTCCAGAGTAATGATCTAAATCAGAGCATGATATTTCACTGTTAATTGCATATGGAAAGGAAGAGGAAAATCATGAAACAAATCATTTAACTACTCTTCTTTTGAAAACAATCAGAATAAATCTGTTGTACAATCGAGTATCAGTATAGTATCAAAACTTCTAATTGTCAGCAGTCATTATTCTAAAATGGTGATGTCATTAATCCCTTTTGGGTTCACTTCAGAAATTAATTACAGCAGTATTCTATAAATTGTTTGGATTGCATTTTGTCATTCTTTATGGACTGCAAGACCTTAAAGTTATTTTATTTTGGAAAATTTCACAGATTGGAAACTTAATAAACCACCTGGGGGAGATGTGTCTCAAATGTTGGTTCACATATCTCACTTTAGTAAGTCTGGACCAGATGCCTATATGACTACCAGATCGCTGCAGGTATACATTGGCTTTCTACGAAGGAGGTATCTGTATAGATACAAACGTAATGGACGAGGCTTTTGCTGAGCACTACACTCGTCCTCTGAACCTCAGAATTACCAATCCGTCATCCATACATTGAAACAGCGTTTGGAACGTAAATATCTCGTATGACGCATGCTTTAGTGAGAGGTAGTTCTTCGACACCCTTGCACATTGCCCTGACATCGCTCCTTGATGAGACGGCATCCACAATCAAATGATAAAACAAATATCAGAGGTTCCAAGCGACATATTCCAGCCGTGCTCAATCGCATCTGGAACGCTCGTGTATTCCAGTCACAATTGCGGGAGATGTCTTCCAATCAGCCTAACAAACGTTCACTATAAGCTCCTGGAACGTATGGTGTGTCGGCGGTTCTATTGACTCCTTAAATCGGGGGGGGTCTACTGGCTCCACGCCAGAGTGGTTTCCACAAGGGTCATTCAACCACGAATAACCTGGTATAGAGAAGAAAGAAGCTTAGGGTATGACATTCCATCGACAGCATGGAGGCGGGAATCATGCTCGGATTGTTTGTCAAAGGATGGAGAAGGAAAACGACCGTGCCCTTACAAAGGAACCATCCTGGCTTTTGCCTGGAGTATTTTAGGTAGAACACAGTAAATCCAAAACCGGATAGCCGGAGGTGGACTTGAATCACCGTCCTTCCTAATATGAGTCCACTCGCTAGGTAAGACTGGTATGCCTTGAGTCTGCCGTCCGGTAAGTATCTTCCTAGACGCCACCACTTGGTAGCCGACGTTTTTGACCTGATAAATGATTATGACACGACTTGGCGACAACAGATCCTCGCTACATTATATGTGCGGGGTCTCAAGGGCTCACTCCTGATTTTTTCCAAAACATTTTACTGTTGTTCATTTGCATAGCACATGGAGACCCGAAATTTTAACACGTTAGAGAGTGGCTGGACCATCCATTTTTTATTTCTGTGATCACCCCGTCGAGAGCCTCTACTATTTTGTTTTAAATCCTTCTTTCCTTTTTCCATTTTATTTGCTGCTTTTATTTTGCCGTTTTATGCACTTTCTAAGCTTCAATTTAGTTTAACACGTTGTTGTAATTAATTTCAGCGATTTTTAATATAATGTCTGTGAATGGAAAATGGGATTGATGGCCATTGCTGTTTAGTCCTTTTCAAAATTAAACTATCAGAGCGAGCTGAAATAGAGAAGCCCTGGGAATTGATTGTAGTTATGATTTCACCCTCTTTCTTTATTTTCTTTGTTTTCCAAGTGCAATAGATACACGTTCCTGCACTTTCTCAAGTACTTACTCTTGTTATGTGATCATAATATGCAGCTTTAGATATAACAGTCAAATAAGGTAGCTACACTTTCAAAACAAAGGCACAGAATACTCCAATGCCCAGGCCAAGTACGTGTAGGAGCTAAATTATTTCTTGTGAGCTGTATTTAATAATGATAACTTTATGACAAACTATCCAAATAGATCCCTTTGTTTGTAGTGCTGTAGTCTGAGAAGTTGAACACAGTCCACCTTGTCAGTCAGCTATAATGAATGTTACGTGCAATATCAAGACGTAGATTTAGCCTTATATCTGTTTCTAAATTTAATTCTTAAATTATTTGTCTGTTGGTGAAGTTTCGTTAGTAATGCAATTGCATATTTTTGTATTTGTCAGTGATATGAGGTGTTTTATCTGTATATGGCACAACCGTTATTCATTTGTTTGTAGTTGTGTTGTCCGTGATGTGCCCAGTTGGTCAGTCATCTGTAGCCAGTGCACAATAGAAGGCCAAATGTATCAATTTTCACAATGAAGTGAGATTAGTATGTTTACAAACAGCCAATCTGCAGAGTTGGTGTTCCAGCACTCTCCACGGATTCAGCGTATAAAATAAGAATGTGAAACTTGCCGTGCTCTAATGAAGGCTCGTCGTCAAAGAACTAACATTTCTGTGGCAGAAAATATGCCATCACATTTGCAACTCTGCGGACTTCATTGTCAAACTAAAATCTCTGAAAATAGACAGTTTTGACCTACTAGTCAGTTTTGCTGTAGTGTCTTTATTTACAAAGGTTCCTCTTTCAGACTCATTATCGCTTATTAGCATGAACTTTGTCAAAAAGATTTCAATTTGTTTAAACATGTCATGACGTCGAGATACTTTTTATTGAATAACGAAAATCACGTCGTCGCCATGGGTAGTTGATTGTCGTCTTTGGTAGCCAGTATGTTCATGGAAGAGTTCGAGGAAAAGATGGTGGAATATGTGAGATTGAAGCCCACAGTACTTGGGCCTTTCGTACATAGGCTAGACGACGCTCACAGTCCAAGGAAGATGCACGAGACACCAAAGATATAACCAATTCTTAGAACCAAATCGGCGTTGGTAGAGCACTGTAATGATATTGGGCACTCTAAGATGTACGAAAATGTCAAAGTTTTAGCCTCGACTTCATCTATCTGAGAGTCGTTGTTCAAAGAAGCAATTGAAATTCGCTTGGGGACGAATTTAAATAACGGGAACAGGGGCTTCTGCTTGGTAAATCTTTGAATCCGGCAGTTTCGTTAAATGTACAAAGACGCCGCCACAGCAGAACTCATACATAATACATCGGTTCCTCCGCGACAATCTACCGTGCATGCACAGACATAATTCCTTCATATGTGTAATTCTTTCCCGCCGATTAAAGTCTCAGGGGCCGAAGCGCGTACATGAGTGTCACTAATTCCAGTGTGTTGAATGTGCCGCTCTCCGTGCAGTAGGGAATGCTCCAAGAAAAGAAAGGAGCATCCAAAACTATGCACCTGCAGTGAACCTCACGTAGAAAGTTATAGAGAATGCACCATCTTCAAAAGAAAACCAGGCACACTATTTCAACCAGGAGTCTCCTTCGTTGAAGTGCTGAAAAATAAATCACCACCTACTCAACGTCAGCAGCTACAGCAGGAGGACTCAGACACTGTAGAGGATAACGCTAGGGCGCCACCTGCTGTATAGGCGGCAGCAGTGCGTGTCATCGGCCGTTGGATGGAACGGTACTCCGCCACCACTCCGTGGCAACTCCCTGATGAAGATTCCCTAGCTCAAGAGGACGTTACAACAACTCTGCGAGAGGAAGAAAAGTCCTCCGGTCGCTCTTTCGCACCCTCATGAGTCAGCTTCTTGCTCCAATCAATGTTCTAACGGCAGCTTCCAGCCCCAGGTGGCGAAGGGAAACTAAAGTACTATGACCAGTGCCCATATTCATGGTCTGATCGCTTGTTCTTGCAACGCCAACAGTCTCTCGTCAGCAAGGTGAGGTCTGGCATTTCCTACATGAAGCCCACTTAACGCCAGGAGTGAACGTGAAAGCTGCCAACTAAAAGTGTTACCGAAATGACAGACTCATTGCAACGGGTGGCACTGCCATCTAAATCAAGTCCTCTCTCCGCCATTATGAAGTACAGCGCCTGCACTCTTCAAGCTGGAAGCAGCCGGAGTGACAGTACACATTAATGCAGGACTTATTACACTTATTAGGACATACCACCAACCCAAAGGAATCCTTGACCAGATGGACTTCGATGCACTTCTGTCCATGGATGGCAGAATTTTCATAGCCGGCGACTTAAATGCAAAGCACACCCACTGGAACTCCTGCCTCACAAATGCCAACAGCAGACGTCTTCTCTAAGTTACTGAGAAGAACGATGCAATCGCCTTGGGGCCATTCGATCCTACATATTTTCCTAAGAGAGGACTTCCAGATGTATTTGATATAGAAATACTGAAAGGAATTGGCCAATTCATCACTCCTGAAACCCTAAACATCCTGTCAAAATCTTCAAATGTTTGTAAAGCTTATGGGACTTAACTACAGGGTCATCAGTCCCTAAACTTACAAACTACTTATGAACTACTTACAAACTAGGACGGCACAAATATCCATGCCCGAGGGGGGATTCGAACCCCCGACCATAGTGGCCGTGCTGACCGTGACTGAAGTGCCTCAGTCCCCTCGGCCACCGCGGCCGGCAAACATCCTGTCGTTAGATGACATCCTAGAGATCTTCACAATAGACGTGATCAGTGCACCTCTACTCGATATTCGACCCAACTATACGAGGAGGAACTAAGAGATCCTGGTCAAAATACCTCATGTTCCTAACCCACGTCATGTGGCATCGGACGCCAGTCTCACCTTCCTGACTCGAGAAATCATCCATACAGCAGATGCAGTCACGCGGAGGAGGTCACAGTGACCAAGTGACTTCCATCGAAAACTACAACCAAACATTTTTGCCGCCATAATGGAAGAAACCGTCTTTTTCGTGAGTGGAAGCTCACTCGACAACCAGAAACAAAGCTGTGAGTCAATAGGATGCGACGAGACATCAAGTTGGCAATAGAGGCCCATAGGAAATAAAAGTGGGAAGATATTGTCTTTCCTTTAAACCACAATGATGGAAGTGCTTGGATGATGGTGAAGAACTCCTTCAGACACCGACAACCAATCCCACCACTGCAGGTCAGACAAGAATACTTCAGCGAACCTGACGCCAAAGCAAACGTTTTGGCCGATAATGTTGCTGGTAGTTTCACTCTGGTGGAAAACGTCTTTGATGCAGGTCTTCAACACGAGTAGCTTCGAACCTTTTTGGCATCCTGGCCAACTGAAGATCAAATTGGTCCCACCACTGAACATGTAGTCATTGAGCAATTCAAGTATCTCAACACAAACAGGGCGGGATGCTGTGATGGCGTCACTCAAGAACCTACCTCAGGAGGTCTTGTCCTTCTGAAGGATATCTTCAATGCAGTGGTGGTGGTCCTACCAATGACCAACAAGGACCTATGGAAGTCGGCGTATTGTCCTCGCTTTCCAAAGTATTAGAGACCTTATGCCAAAAGACGGCTTCGTCATGTAAACCAAGAAGAGTTCATCCCAGACGAGCAGTTTGGATTCAGGAGTGGTCATTCAGCGTCCCACCAGCGCAGCGTCTATAGCTCATCGAGGCACCCATGAGGGCCTTGTAAACAAGGGAGTACGGTGGGGCAGTATTCCTAGATGTTTCCAAGGCTTTAGAGTCTGTGTGGCATGACGGCCTCATGTGCAAACTATTTGTGCATGAGGTCCCGACGTCGCACGTGGTCCTACTGAAGTCATATCTCACCGGAAGAACGTTCACATCCGGACTGACAACATAAGATCGATAGTCGGGCCCATATGAATAGAAGTACCGCTACGTCATCTGCTCTACTCTCTGTTTACAGCAGACACACCATGAATGGCATAGGTCCAGTTGGCTGTCTATACAGATAACACGAGCCCATTTACCAGGAGCTTGAATGTCACCTCATGAGAAGACGCCTGCAGGAGGGCTGTGACGCATCGGGTGCCTGAGACAACAGATAGCGCTTAAAGTTCAATCCTTCGAAGAGCCAGGCGGTCGTATTCACTCGAAGAACACTGCCGTCCCACCCCCCGCCTCCCCCTCCTATTTACAGCAAGTTACCATTGTGGGAGGCCCCATTCCATGGAGGTAGACGGCTAAATATCTCGGGTCACACTCGACAGAAGACTCACACTGCTGCCTCAAATCCGCGACGCCAGGTGCAGAGCGCTAGGAGTCTTCGTGCCCTTTGCCCTCTGCCCAACCCTCGGTCGTCCCTGCCCCCACAACACGACATCACGCTTTACCAATCATTGGTGTGTCCACTGTTGGAGTACGCGGCCGTGGTGTAGGGAGACTCTCATGTGGCGATGCTGCAGCGGGTGCAGACTCACGCAGAGTCACGCTGCGCCACCGCAGGAGATACCTGACGCTCCTCCTCCATGAAGAGACAATACCATAATGATCGAATACAGCCTTATTACTAGCATCGATTAAATAATATCAAGGCATAACGTTGCAGAGCAGTATGAAGTGGAATGAGCATGTAAGGACAGTCGCAGGGAAGTTTTATTGTCCCTTCAGATTATTAGGAGAATTTTGGAACGAAATGGCTCCCCTGCAAAGGAAACCCTGTACAAAACGTTTGTACAACCCTGTGATGAATATTTCTCGGCGCCGGCCGCAGTGGCCGAGGTGTCTGCGGCGCGCCAACCACAGTCTGCACGGCCGCTACAGTCAGGGGTTCGAATCCCCGCTCCTGCATGGATGTTTGTGTCGACTTTAAAATAAGGTAGTTCATAAGTAGTTTGTAAGTTTAGGGACTGATGACTTCCAGTTAAGTCCCTTAAACTTAACAAACATTTGAATTTCTTTCTCGGCTGTTAGGGATCGCAACCAGATCGGCTTAAAAGAAGACCCAGAAGCAAGCAGTTCAGAGGCAGGCTGCAAGATTCAATCAATCGACGAGTTTTATAGAGATGCTTCGGGAATTCAAATGGAAATCGCTGGAGGGAATGAAACAAAGGAAACACTGTTGAGAAATTTATAGGGAATTTGAAGCTGACTGAATAACGATTCTATTGCAGCAAAGTTACATTTCGCATAAAGCACACAACGATAAGAGAAATTAGGGCATTCATTTTTTCCCTCGTTCTACTTGGAAGGGGAAAAGAAGAAGTACCATACGCCATGCGCCTTGCGGTATATCGCGGATTATGTACGTACATGAAGAATAGAAAAATTTATTTATACTCATAATGTAATTTCCCTACGCCCCTGTGCTTCCTAAAATGGAAGCTGCAGAATACAGAGGTATTTTAGAAGCAGTATGTCAGATTTCATCATTGCCAAAGTTTTGTAATCATGCTATGTTGCCTAGTGTACACGGTTACATTACTGTGTTTTATTTCAATTGCTGTGATTTTTGTATTTTATGTGAGTAAGAGAGATTCATTAATTTTCTACCTAAACATTTGACATTGTGTAAACAAAAATATTCACTTCAAGTTACATACAAATCTAGGCTCTTTTTATTAGTTTTTCTTTATCATCACTGATTTCCCCACTTGAAATTTCAAGTCACAGTGAATTATTTTTAAGCTTCTATTGCAATGAAGTCATTTTAGAGTATAAAACTTCCAGTAATTTTCTGTTAACACATAAAAGTTTTGTAACCAGTGCAAGAGCACTGTTTTTCAGTTTGTTCCTCGTAATCTCTGAATAACAGACTGATGTCATCAAACAGTGCAGAAAGTAGTGGTGAATCATGGGCCATAATTCTGTGGAGGCTATGAACTATTTTGTAAAATCCCCTCTCTAATTTTTTATGCAAACTACTATTATTATTGCCAATAATACTGCTGCTTCTGCTAGTAATAATAACAACAATAATGACATATTAAATATTAATTTATTCCTTCATTTTTGTTGTACAGTTATTTTTATTTAGGTGTTATGAAATGATAATGAATCTCGTTTCGACGTTTGGCCACTCTCAAGTCTCTTTTGCTGTCACATTAATATTTTGGGAGTAACAGAACACGAGATTTGACAATGGCGAAACCCCCAAAAGAGGCTCGTTGTCATTAAATAACGTCTAAATTAAAATAAATTTGCTGCAGAAATTAAGGAGTAAGTATTAATGTTGCATTTACTGACATAATATATGCTTTAGGCCCACCTGAGACGAAATTAAACTAATAATTAATATTTTTATTCAAAAACGCAACGGAATGGAGGCCATCCACGCTCGCAGTAGCACGGTGACTAACTCAACAGGTTTACTATCACCTCTATAATTGTAGGAAAGTTAAAGTTGGAGTTAGAGGAGCCTAGGAGTGTGATGATATCCGTATGTCTGGATGTGATTACCCACTAACAAGGTCCATCGGGAGATAAAAGTGGACGAAAAGATTTCCAAATATGAGCGGTTTTAAGGGCAGAGGGATAAACCACTGCCAAGGTGAGTGCTAAGGGGAAAAAACCCTCTGCGAATGTCTGGTCGAGTAGTAAGTGCAATCGCGGTTTCTTACTATCTGCGACAGTCAGCATGATTGGCTCATACAAATGCGGCACCATTAACGACTGCAGTGTTCATTATAAAGGTATCAGTCAGAGTCAAAGAGAGGTACTACCGCGTTTGTGCGCCGACGTAGTACAAACGAAGTACCTGTAGACTGGATGTTTGAGTGCTGTTCTACATCTACATGGACATAAATATTCTGCAACTCACATTGAAGTGCATGGCAGAGGGTTCATAAAAACGCTTTTATGTTATTTCTCTCCGTTCCATTTTCTAGTAGCACGTGGGAAAAAGGAACACTTAAATCTTTCCGTTTTCGATCTGATTTCTCTTATTCTATTACGATTATTATGTCTCCCCATGTATTTGGGTGCTAACAAAATAGGTTCGCATTCGGATGAGCAACAAATAATGCCTTTCTTTTAATGATTTCCGCCCCAACTAGTGCATCGCTTCTGTGACACTCTCTCCCCTATATCGAAATAATACAAAACGAGATGCCCTTCTCTGAACTTTCGCTAAACCGTCCATCAGTCCCACTTGGTGGGGATCCCACAATGTGCAACAATACTCCAAAATGCAAGCTTATGGGACTTAACTGCAGGGTCATCAGTTCCTAAACTTACAAACTAACTTATACTAGAAACAACACAAACATCCATGCCCGAGTGAGGATTCGAACACCCACGAGGAACGGCCTCGTGCATCAGTCTCACCTGGTGTGGATCCCCCAATGGGCAGTAATCATAATACTCTAAAACTGGACGCGCAAGTGTAGTGCAGGCTGTTTCTTTAGTAGAACTGTTGCATCTTCTAAGTATTCTGAAAATGAAACGTAGCCTTTGGTTCGCCTTCCCTACAATATCTTCTGTGTGCTCTTTCCAGGTTAAGTTTTTCGTAATTGTAATTCCTAGGTATTTTTTTTTAATTTACGGCCTGTAGAGTTGACTAGTTCATCGGCTAAATGAAGTTTAATGGATTTTTTTAGTGCTGATATGGATGACATCACACTTTTCATTATTTAGGTACCATTGCCAATTTTTGCATCATACAGATATTTTATCTAAATCATTTTGCATTTTTTATTATTTTCTGATGACTTTACTAACCGATAAATGAAACTATCATCCACGAACAGTCTAAGAGAGCTACTCACAATGTGCCTTAAATCGTTTATAAGGATAAGAAACAGTAGGGGCCCTATAACACTGCTCTGGTAACGACTGATATCACTTCTGTTTTACTTGATGAGTTTGCGCCAAGTACAACGTACTGTGTCCTTCCTGACAGGAAACCACGAATCCAGTTACACAACTATGGCGACATTCAAAAAGCACACAATATGATTAGAAGACGTTTGTGAGGTATAGTGCCAAAAGCCTTAGTCAAGAAATATGGAATCGATTTGAAATCCCTTGTTGATAGCACTCATCGCTTCATGTGAGTAAAGAGCTAGCTGTGTTTCATAAGAACGATACTTTGTGAATCCATGTTGACTATGGGTCAATATGTCGTCTTCTTTGAGGTAGTGCATTATGTTTGAGTAAACTATATGTTCTAAGATCCTGCTGCAAACCGACGTCAATGATATGGGTCTGTAATTTTGCGGATCATTCCTATTGCCTTCCTTGAATATTGGAGACACCTGTGCAGCTTTCCAGTCTTTGGGTCCGTTTCATTCTCAATCATTCTTTTATTCTTTTGATCATACCTCTTAAACTGACATCCTGAAATGTTTGTTTATGCTGTGAAGAATACACAGTTTCTAGTTCTATCTGCAGTTCGGAGCTACTGAAAAATGCAGGATACTTCTAGTGGGAAATGCTGATCATAACTGCCGAACCGATTAGTACAGCCTAATTTAAGGAAGAGTAGTTTCTCACAATGTGGAAATCTTATTTTCAGTTATAACATTATCCAACACCTTAAAAAACGCCTGTTTCTTTTTTATGTCAATGGATTGTCAGTGTATTCATCCATCATTTCAGCTCTACTCATGGAAGTTTCAGGTTTCAAATTGATAGAGTGGTTCGAAAAATTTAAAAAGTCGATTACTTTATCTTCATCGCTTAAGCTTTCGATGTAAGCAATACATTATGAGACAGTGGGTCATTTTTCCCGAATAAGTTTGAAAACCAATATATTTTTCGAAAATATGCCTTCAAAAACCGAGAGAAGAAAAACAAATTCAAAGTTCAGGTGACTATTTTTAAAATCACAGCCTTCTCTTGAAGTTGTTGAACTAGAGTCTGGATTGTTAGTTCTCTCATTTAAAAACTCAATTAGTCCTGGACAATTTTCCTGAATGGCAGATATGATCCTGGCGTTACAGTTCCATCTCGTTTCACGGTTCGACAGAATTCGTTTATTAAGAATACTGTTCAGAATCGCTGTGCCTTTCGAAGACCGGTCGAAGAAAGCAGGAATAGACTGAAGCATGCAGAAAAAAATCCTTACTGGTGTCCTTCAAGAGCAGCTTCGTAGCATAACTAAATTCAAATGAAGCACAAAAGAGTGTATAAAAAAGATTGGTGGCAGTTTCATGGATCTTGGCTTGCAGGCCATTAATTCTCCTGCTTGATCAGAAGAATCACCACACGTTTGGGCTACCAGTATTTCAAAAGTCTTCTTTATTCTACTAAAAACACTGTTCTCAAAGCCACAATATCACTTCTGTCCAAAAGAAATTTTCTTCCATTGTGCCGCGGTGATTTAGGCGTGCACACTGGGGCGCCGTGTTGTGGTGCACGTGGCCATTCGTCGTCGAGGGTTTACCTTAGTTTAAGTACTTTGTAAGCTACGGAGTAATAAATAACCACACAGCTGAGTCCGATAGATTTACAAACATTTGAACAATTTTCTTCCATTGTTTAAATTACGATATCGAAAGCCCATGTTCTAAACTCTTAGCACTGTCCATAAGCTGCCACTACACTCAATGTTCTCTTTCATTCGCGAAAATAGCTTGTCTGCCATCACATATTGGTTCTTGGGAATACTTAGATCAAAATTATTATGTATTCCTGAGACAGATCTAGCCACCCCAGTGGCCAGCCGAGCATGAGACAGTCACCTTCCGCTTCGTGCCTCTGTGCAGCTTGACTTGCTGTGTTTAGTGCTGGCTGTTTACAAAAAATAACACAAGCTGCAGGCTTTTGCACTTGCTGAAAAATGTACTTGAAGATTTATAGTAAAAAATATAGAAAACACTACTACTATTACTACTACTAGAGAAAAATGAGGAGCATGCCACTGCAGGAAGGTATTTTTTTTTTCGACGTTCTTCTCTTATCCTATGACTCAGTATTTGATATTTTATCATACTCTGTTTTGTTTCAATTTTTAACCAGTAGAAAAAGAAAAATAATTAGCTTCTGGTGCTCATTTTTTCTGAGTGTAAGTTTTCCATTGTGTTTTGCATTAACATAAAAAATAGACAGGATTAGTGTGCAAAATAGACATAATACTGTTGCAAAAAGAGTTTTCATAAAAAGTAGATAATCTGTTTAGCACATTCCATAAACTAAGTCAAATGGAGTAAATAATTCATCACTTATTTCAGGGCAATGGCATCAGTAACAGCAGGAACTGTCATGTTCCTTCTTATCATGTATGGATTTTCCTATGGTAAAATGAAGAGTTATTTATGGCTAACATCTATGTTAATATCACTAGCGATAGATGCGTTGGTGAATGAACCAATTAAAATTGTGGTCATAGATGTTGTTACCACTTCGGTTTTGAAGGTAAGAGTTTAGCTGATCACTTCTTCTATATGAAAATGCAATCTGTGTTGACAATTTTTGTTGGTAAAATATTTTCTGAGAATTCCCACAGTTAAACTGTTACAAAAATCTGATTCATTGATCTCAAATGAGTTGAAATGTGGAAAGATAGTCTTACTCTTTCACAGCTGTAAAATAAAGAGTCCTGTCATCATAATTGTCAGCTCGATAACTTCACATTGATGTGCATTTATTCTTACAAAGCACATGTATTTGATATTTCTACAACAAACAATGAAAATACATCACAACTATTTGTTATTTAAAGTAATATAAATTTTATTATTTGTAAAGTTAAACACCATAGTGAGGTATTATTTAAGAACACTGCATGCCTGTAAAAAAAAAGGGATCTGAAACAGATAGTTGCCTGCAGTCAACATAATCTTTTTAACAAAACTGATAATAGATATGAAACATTGTTGATATGGAGGCAGCCTTTTGTTTATCTGGAGAGCCAATATTTCCAGAAAAATGGCGCAAAAGCAAGAAATATTTATCGTCAAAAAAGAATAGAAAAGTCTGTTTTTGTAGATACAGATATAGATATAGACATTGATATCTCGTAACAAGGTCTCTTTTATCAAAACTAGTACCACAGGCATTTTGTTCATGAATGTATCTATAGATATCACCAAAATCTCAAATTTTGTAAACTTTGGATAATGGCAATTTCTGTAATAAAGCCTTCCATTGGATTAATTTTTCAGTTTCAAGAATTTCATTCAATATTTTATTCCAGTACTTTGGGGGTTGTTTAGATCCATACAATGCCTTTTTGAGCAGTCAGATTTGTTCATGTGCATTGTATCCCTCTGGAACTGAAATGAAAATTTCTTCCTTTAGGTCACTACTTACAACGTCTTTTAAACATAAAATGTCATTATTATTACTCTGAGAGTTTCTTTTTTAGGTGGTCCTGCAGGATACATTAAGTCTGCAAATGACATTTTAAATGTTTATTTCATTTAATACTGCACTATTTTCATTTTAGTGACTATGACCGTTTCAGCTGTTCGCCATTCTCAAGTCAAGTTTTCTTGTTACAGCATAATGTCCTGGACTGGTTTTTCTTGTAGTTATTGTGCTGATGTATTTTTAGAAGTTTTATTGAACAAGTTATTGTTTGCACTTATTATTATTATTCTCATAGTGAACTGTGCTACAAATATAATAGAAGATTGGAGTGAAATGTGCTACAAAAAATAATAAAAGTGCAAATAATAACTTTCCCAGTAAAGCTTCTAAAGATATATCAGCACAAAAATTATAAGAAAAACAATCCAGGACATTATGCCATTATGAGACAACTTGACTTGAAAATGGCGAAAAGCCGAAATGGTCGTCGTTAGATTAGATGAGATTAGTTTTTTGTTCCATAGATCCATATTGAGGAAATCCTCATGGATGTGGAACATGTCACGAAACCAAATTTACAAGCCGAATAATAGATAATAGTAATAATATAAATACAGATACCATATCTTTTTGAAGTACTTATTTATTTATTTATTTTTATTTTATTATTTTTTTGAGCTGATAAAATGGTAATACTAATATAGTATGAATACTGATACATGCATCATTTGGTACAATTTAGAAATTCACTAATGGAGTAGAAGGAGTTGGCCACTAGAAAGTCTTTTAGGCTCCTCTTAAACTGATCTTTATTTCTACCTAAATTTTTTATACTTGATGATAAATTATTGAAAATGTGTGTGCCTGAGTAGTGGACCCCTGTTTGAACTAAAGTAAGCTCTTTTAAGGCCTTGTGTAGATCATTTTTGATCCTAGTATTGTATGTATGAACTGAGCTGTTTCTTGGGAAAGGGGATATATCATTTATGACAAATTTCATTAAGAAATAAATATACTGAGAGGCAGTAGTTAATATACCCAGATTTTTGAAAGGGCTTCTGCAGGATGTTGGTGATTTACACCAGTCTGAAAACTTTTGCTTGACTTGAAGTGTTACCCCAAAAATTATCCCATATGACATTATGGAATGAAAAAAGCAAAGTACGCAAGCTTTTTTTTATTTTTATGTCTCCTATGTCTGAAAACACTCATATTGAAAATACAGATTTGTTGAGTCATTTCTGCAGTTCTGCAGTGTGCTCCTCCCAATTGAATTTATTATCAAGCTGTAATCCCAGAAATTTAATACTGTCAACCTCTTCTATCTACTCTTCTTCATACTTAATGCATATGCTGGTAGGAAATTCTCACATGTTCTGAACTGCATGTAGTGAGTCTTTTCAAAGTTTAATGACAATGAGTTGGCTTTATACAATTTATTAATGTTAATGAATATATCATTAGCAGACCTTTCTAGAACTATGCTCAACATGTTATTTTTTGCAATACTTGTATCGTCAGCTAACAAAATGAACTCTGCATCTAGCAGTGTAACTGATGAGAGGTCATTAATGTACACAAAAAAGCACTGGCCCTTAGATGGATCCTTGTGGGACTCCACATGTAATTTATTCCCAGTCTGATGACGACTGTTGGGTTAATTCACTAGCCCCTTGCACTGACACCCCATGTTTCCTGTGTAGCGAGGTATCTCTTGAAACATTTTGCAGCAATTCCCGTGACACCATAGAATCCTAATTTTCTTAAAAGGATGTTATGGCTCACACAATCAAATGCCTTTGACAATTCACAGAAAATATCTGCAATTTATTATCTAATGAAAGAAGTATATTCTCACTGTAGGTGTAAATAGCCTTCTCAATATCGGTACCTTTCAGAAATCCAATCTGTGTTCTGGACAATATGTCATTCGTTGTCAGGTGGTTGAGGAGCTGCTTGTACATTACCTTTTCTATAATTTTTTAGAATGCAGGCAAAAGTCAAATCGGTCTGTAGTTTGATGGTATCTCTTTATACCCTTTCTTGAATAGAGGTTTAATATCCTATTTTTATCCTATCAGGATATTTTATCCTATCAGGATATGTTACAGTTATAATAGACTGATTACACAAATAACTTAAAATTGTACCAAATTCATGAGAACATGCGTTAATTAATTGTATTGATATTTATCGTAACCACTAGAATGCTTTGTTTTTAAACATTTTATTATTGTCTTTAATTATCACCCGAAAATAAATAGAAATATTAATTGAAATAAACATTTAAAATGTCATATTACATATTCTTCTGAAACAAGTGTAAGTGAATCTTTCACTTTGTTTGTACAACTGAACTGTGATATCTTTCAAATATAGTATACCTTGAACCTCTTGACAACTCCGTTTCTTTAAAATTGACGTTCCTGTAATTATTTCCTTTCCATGGGGTATTTTTTCATTAATAAGAGTGCATGTTTAATTTTTTTTTCATTGATTCTTCATCATCATTGATAGCCTTCAGCCAGTTTTTTTTGTCTGCAGCTTAAATGCATTCTTTGTATCTCAGCATAACACCATCATCAAATTTCATTGGCAATTTCCTTTCATATTCTGGTGTTTTTATCCTCTTTTCGAGTTTCTCCTCTTTGCTCAGGGTCTTCTCTTCTTTCTTCTTCTTCTTAGTCTCTTCATGTTAATGTTTCTTCTATCTTTTTTATCTACACTTCAGTGTCGTCTCCTGATTTGGAACTTAATGGCGTTAGTAAATTAAAAAACACTGTAGTTTGTGCTTTAGCCCTCTCTTTGACAAAACCAGAGTAAAAACATTTTGTGGCTAAATAGTGCTAATGCTGGGAGACTACTGGTGCTGTAGCGTTAACACAAAACCCGTACCTGATTAGTGACCTAGTGTATGTGACGCAAACTGGTCATCAAAGGGAGGACACATGTATAACTAGGGTAAATGAACGTGGCAGTAATTTGATACTTGAAGATGTGTATAGAAAACAAATAGTTTAATAAATAAAATCGCGTGTTACTCCATTTGTAAGCCAAAGACGAAACTGTTTACTCCATGAAAACATACTGTATATATAGAGTATATTTCAGTACATATAAACAAATAAAATAAAGTAAATAAAATAACCAAACCTACATAGGCACTGAAGTTATGAAACACAGGAAAAGCAATTATTATTTTTAAATTTAAACATATCTGTAGTGTGACTACATTATAATAAGAAAATTAATTGTATTTGATGAGTGAATGATATGAACTCTTTCACAGTTCATCATACGTAGTAGAAAAATCGATACTTTCCCGCTTCCCCCACCCCTCACCCTCCTCGCCCAACGTCCCTCTATCTGTCTCTCTTTTGTTGAGTATTAAAAATAGACGAACATACTATTATTAAAAAGCGCTCCACCTTTATATTCTTTACTTTCTTCTTCAAATTTTTCTCTTTCTCCTTCAAGACTAGATGTCTTTCTTCTATTTTGATGGTTTCCTCTGTTTTCTCTTCATCTGAGAAGTAAACTCAACAGCTATTACTTCAATATTTTTTCTTTTTTTTTCAGTCTTATGCGTCTGTGAGTGATATAAGTACCAACCATCATTAATATACTGGCGATCATGTAGGCTCGACTTTACGAGTATTTTGGCTTTTGTGTTTATGTTCTTAGGTGCTTTATTTGCTGCTTATTAGTCTGTTATTGTTTACCATGCTTCGATTATCTTGTGTGCACGTTTTTCTGTGACGTTATACTGTGAATTAAATAGTGTTTGAAGAATTAAGTAAGTGGATGTTATTAGTCTATAGCGTTCGACGTACAGTAATATCGACAGTGGTGAACTGGTCCTCGATTACTTTGAACGTGTTATACCCGCTCTTAGACATCGCAACAACCTGCCAACAGAGTGGCTAACATTGATTTTGTGTCATGTGGTGAGACTACACAGTTATCATCCATGAAGTGTGAATGTGAAACGAAATCTCCTCCAATCATACAAGGTGTCGCACCTGTCCAATTCACAACGGACTTGGTTCTCTAGACTGTATTACCAACTGTCTCACACCTGCCATTATTCCTACAGCCACAACTATATATCTAATTACCGACCTGTTATTGTCGCCGATTTTGAGGGCCTCTGACGCCCATCAACTGAGAACTTACACCACATAATTCACGATGAAGAGTTGGATACCCGCTCGCCATCTCCACAGCCAAGTCGATACAGATTTGACCCCAGATGCGGCACTTTGGACTCGTTGGTTGATCAAGGCGCCTCGCCAATGCCACGAATACTCCGGAGACTAAGCTACGCTTGGCGTTCCAGGTGGATCTGATTATCCAGCACCAGTAGGCGCTGAACTCAGCCAGTACAAGAACGAATCTACTGGTGGGAGCAACACCAGCACTCTCCCTCCCCTTCCAAGGGCGTGGACCGCTTACGATCGTTTACAAGCTTTAGATGCTCACAATGCTCAAGGGCTTTCAGCCACTTCAACTGGTGAGCCCAGAAACGTTACTGCTTCTTCCAAACCACCAACGGAGAGTGTTAGATGAGTAACACCCCACACCTCAGCTGGTTTGCGCCCATCTATTGTAACTTCTATGAGTTTAGTGATGTGGCGACAAAGTGCCACTTCTTCTGCACCTACGCAAACGCTGTGCATGGGCAGATTTAGATAATATGACCCACGAGAAGACTGGCGGGTGCCTGTCTTCAGGAGTGTCCGTCACCACTGCTCCGATTTTAGTCAGTCGCCTCTATTGTCAAGGACCTAGAAATGTACTTGCATTTCCTAATAGTTACCAATGTTAACCCTAGTGTCCTGCCTGTCACGCAAACACCTGCACACACGCCTCCAGCAAAGTCTGTTCTTTGCACAGCCAATAATTTCTTTATTAATGCCTATGGTTAAGAAGAACTTTTTTTCGACTGGAGCACGACTTGTGCTTCTTTTACTGTGATCGATGAAGAGGAACCTGTCATCAGTTTCGATATTCTCGGACATTTTGTATTGTCTCTGATGAACTGACAGCCGCTTTACTACTCCAACCATTCGAGTCCCAGACAGATTCAGGGATTTTTCTCCCCACCCAAATTTATTGGGCATCCACGGCAAACACCTATTATGCTCCGTCATTCTGAATGCTCAGTGCTTTCAGCCCATCTCAGTTCCATGATTGTTGCTCTAGCCTCTAAATGCACTGCAACCACCAATCTCTGCTTCGACAATAGAGAACTTCAGTGTCACATCGCTGCTGCTAAGGAAGAATTTGCCAAACACTGGATGCACTGCATCACCATCACAGCCCACAATCCCAGAACTGCGGAGGTTCAAGAGCTTATGAAACCTCTCAACCAGCTGATGAAGACCATCAACCATCTTAAGTTAATGTAGACCCTGCTGCAATAATACCTCCACATTCCCCTCGTTCCAAACATAAGAACCTCTCATTTTCGTGTTTACTAACAAAACTTGCCACAGAATCCTGATGACTGAAGGACCTCACAAGCGCCGGAAACCTCACTGTCTAACCCTTTCAAAACCACCCACAGCAAAGCTTAGCAGGAATTGTCCACCCTTTGGATAGTATTTTAGTACATCTCGTTCCCAAAACAGAGGGTACTGTTCATTTGTTTGGTGATTGTCGCAACCTCAGTGCTCACACACTTATAGACAATAACCCCAACTTACAGATTCAAGATTTCACACAACTGCTACAGATTTCGTAAGTTTTCATTGTTCTGATTGCCTCAAGGCATATCGCCAAATTACAGTGTTTAAGACACCAAAATCTGTTGACTTCACTCCCTTTGGCCTTTTTTAATTTTAATGCCGTATGTCCTAAAACGCTGCACAAAATGGCAGTGATTCATCGACTTCATCCTATTTAACCTCCCATACAGCTAAACCTACGCTGATGCCATTTTAATTTATCCTTCCTCAGCTGAAGAGTATGATGACCACATGGCTCAGGTTCAGTGAATCCTTCAGGACATTGGTGTTGAGATAAACCAGGACTAGTCTCAACTACACTGCACTAGTATTTTCTTCTTATGCCATACCGTTTCGTCGGCTGTGATTAGTACTACCTCGGACCACATGTCAGCCATTTGTGACATGTCACTGCCTGCTACCTGCCACGACCTCCATAGATTTCAGGGCATGGTTTCTTCCACCATCGCCACTTACCACATACTGCATACATTCAGGCACCACTAACCGGTGTTTTAATAGGTAAGAACACTTCTGGTCAGTGCAAATTTCGATCGTTATAGGAAATGTTACAAGCATTTGAGGCACTTAGGACTATTCTGTGCAACCCCGTTACGCTGGCCAACCAGGTAGCTGTTACCCAGCTGTCAGTTACAGTGGGTGCTAGTGACACCTCGACAGTGCTACTCTCCAGCAATATATCGATGATATCAGTCAACTGCTTCGGTTGTTTTCCAAGAAACGCACGTCTTCACATTGAAAATGGTCTGCTTTAACCGAGAGCTCTTGGCTCTCTATGAGGCTGTTCATCACTTTCATGATGATGTTGTTCAAATGTTCCAATGTTTGTAGACCTTATGGAACTTACCTATGGGGTCATCAGTCCCTAAACTTACAAACTACTTATGAACTAGCTAAGACTAAAGACAGCACAAATGTCCATGCCCTAGGGGGATTCTAGCCCCCGACCGTAGTGGCCGTGCAGATCGTGACTGACGCGCCACAGACTGCTCGGCCACTGCAGCCGGCAATGATGTTCAGAGACGCCAGTTCGCGATCTATATGGATCGTAAGCCATTAGTTGCTGCTCTCACACTGTAAATGGTCTGCATTTAACAAAGAGCTCTCGCCTCTCTATGATGCTCTCCATAACTTTCGTGATGATGTTGAGAGACGCCAGTTCACGATCTATGCGGATCATAAGCCATTAGCTGCTGCTATCTGCAACCCGCTGATAACTTGCTCCAACGCTCTTGCCATCATATCGACCTGATCAGCCAATAACTACTGATTCTCGTTACATGTAAGTAAATATTTATGTCAAAATTTATGACTGTGTACAAAATATAAAAATAAAAAGTTATGTGTAGAAAAACATATATAACCATGTGTCTTTAGCATTAAACTGAATAATGGCAATTTTTATATTCGTAACAGCTTATAGGTCCCATGAGTCAATTTTTAGCTATTTCTGAAGAAACGTGGATGCCTTGTTGTGCTATTTGTCAGACTTGGGGAAGCAAATTATTTGTTGGGATTTCAGTGAGGGTTTTCTGAAAGACTGTAATAGGAAGAATAATTTTGTTCTTTCAGTTTGACATCAATTATTTACCTTCCTACTTGGGTAGTAAAGGACAGCTGCATACCAAAAGATTATTTTTTTATACCAAGATAAGTATAAAAACATACCGTACGTGCTTATACTATTGAGAATGGTGTTTCTGATCATGGTGCACAGCTAGTTACGGCACATGATGTGCCCCCATACCATAAGTTAAAAAAGATATCCAAAGTAGTGTGTTCAGTTAACCCTTTCATTCCCACATAATGAATTCAGCTACGGAAAAATTAAAATTCAGTGTTTTCTGTATTAATACAATGCACTAAACATCAAAATATGTGTTTTAAAATGTTTGATCGAACTATTGGTGTTTTTTTTTTACATCATGTATTTCTTGTGCAACACAGACATTTCTATCACAGTATTTTATTACTTGAACGTTATTTTGTTGATAGATAACACTGCCAGATCAATAATGCTAGCATAATCCTCACAACAGCGCCAAAGACAAGACGATTCACTGCTGAAATAAAATAACATGAACCACACTCACAGCCTCATGCAGACACGACCTCAAAGACAGATAAATTAATTCCTCAGAAGTGAAGCATCAAAATATCGTATTATAAGCATGTTGTTTATCAACAGCCATGCGAATTTCAAGACTGATACACAAAATACAGTATAAAACAGATTTTAAGACATTGTTGTCCAGGACCACCACTGGGAATGAAAGGGTTAATGATTTGAAATTTGCTATTTTTATAGAAAGCTTGCAGTAGTTAGACTAGGAAGAGGTGTATGGGGAACCCAATGCTAATTTGAAATATAACTTATTTCTTGGAGCATTTGTAAGTGTATTTTAAAACTGTTTCTCCAAGAAATCATAGCTATCTAAACGAATAGAAGTAACTTGTAACCAGAAAAGGGAACTATATCTAAGAGCATGAAAGAGTAATGAGCCACAAACAGTCAGATATTATAAAAACTACTGTGCTATATTAAGAAAAGTTATTATAAAGACCTGAGATTCATACCTCTGATAATAAAATTAAAATAATTTCGAATATAATTGAAAGGGAAACAGAGCAATGAAGAGCACAGGGAGACTGCATTAGCTTTAAAAGGAATGAACAGTTGAAAATATTTTTAATAATCATTTTTTAAATGTTGTGGCTCTAAATGTTCAATAGAAGAAACAAAGCTATTAATGGAAGAGGCCATGCAATTTGATACATTAAAATTCCACCCACCAGTCCCTTTAAAATTAAGAAAATAATAAATTCACCCATAAGTAAAAGTTTGTATGTAATCAGCGGCATTTCCAGAACAGTACTCAAAGCTGGTTCCTAACAGATACACTACTGGCCATTAAAATTGCTACACCAAGAAGAAATGCAGATTATAAACGGGTATTCAATGGACAAATATTTTATACTAGAACTTTCATGTGATTACATTTTCACGCAATTTGGGTGTATAGATCCTGAGAAATCAGTACCCAGAACAACCAACTCTGGCCATAACAACGGCGTTGATACGCCTCGGCATTGACTCAGAGTTTGGATGGCGTATACAGTTACAGATGCCCATGCAGCTTCAACACGAAACTACAATTCATCAAAAGTATTGACTGGCGTATTGTAGTGAGCCATTTCCTTGGCCACCATTAACCAGACGTTTTAAGTTGGTAAGAGATTTGGAGAATGAGCTGGCCAGGGCAACAGTCGAACATTTTCCGTATCCAGAAAGGCTCATACGACCTGCAACATGCGGTCGTGCATTATCTTGTTGATATGTAGGTTTTGACAGGTATGGAATGAAGGGTAGAGCCACGGTCATAACACATCTGATATGTAATGGCCACTGTTCAAAGTGCCGTCGATGCGAACAAGAGGTGACCGAGACGTGTAACCAATGGCATGCCATACCATCACGCCAGGTGATACGCCAGTATGGCAATGACGAATACACGCTTCCAATGTGCATTCACCGCGATGTCCCCAAACACAGATGCGACCACCATGATGCTGTAAGCAGAACCTGGATTCATCCGAAAAAATTACTTTTGCCATTCATGCACCCAGGTTCGTCGTTGCATAAACCATCACAGGTGCTCCTGTCTGTGATGCAGCGTCAAGGGTAACCGCAGCAATGTTCTCTAAGCTGATAGTCCATACTGCTGCAAACTTGGTCGAACTGTTCGAACAGATGGTTGTTGTCTTGCGAACGACCCCATCTCTTGACTCAGGGATCGAGACATCGCTGCACGATCTGTTACAGCATGAGGATAAGATACCTGACATCTCGACTGCTAGTGATACGAGGCCATTGGGATCCAGCACGGCGTTCCGTATTGCCCTCCTGAACCCACCGATTCCATATTCTGCTAACAGTCATTGGACGTAACAAACACGAGCAGCAGTGTCGCGTTACGATAAACCGCAATCGCGATAGGCTACAATCTGACCTTTATCAAAGTCGGAAATGTGATGGTACACATTTCTTCTCCTTACATGAGGCATCAAAACAAAGTTTCACCAGGCAACGCCGTTTAAATGCTGTTTGTGTATGAGAAATCGGTTGGAAACTTTCCTCATTTCAGCACATTGTAGATGTCACCACTGGCGCCAACCTTGTGTGAACGATCTGAAAAGCTAATCATTTGCATATCACAGGATCTTCTTCCTGTCGGTTAAATTTCACTCTGTAATACGTCATCTTTGTGGTGTAGCAGTTTTAATGCCCAGGAGTGTAAATAGGATTCTCAGACACATGATGTGTAATATCTCTCTCCAGCAGTATATTAGTCTAGATAGATTAAAATATACTATTGTTAAAACATTTCTGTGGCAGAATACACATGTGTACTAAGGCGCATTGCTGCACTGCATGCAGCTGTTCACTGTCGAGGATGTGAGTCATCCCTCAGCATGGGTGTTTATCCTTAGCATAAGTTTCTTTTAATTTAAGTAGTTTGTAAGTCTAGGCAAACGTAGTTATATTTACAAACATTTGAACAGTGTTTGTTAAACTATTATATAAAAAAGGAGTTACGTCCAATATCAACAACTACCACCCAATCTCACTTCCAACAGCTTCAACCAAAATTCTTGAAAATGTAATGTATTAAAGAGTAAACCATATTTTAAAAAATAAGGTATTCATAATATGTCAGTTTGGTTTTCAGCAACCTTTTTAACAGAAAATTCTATATGCTTGCACTGACTTTGTGATCTTTCTGAAGCTCTTGTTTGTGTAAATCATTAAATTCTTCTAGGTAAGCTTAAGGACTGTGGTATTAGTGGGGCAGTGCACAAATGATTTAATTTGTACTTAAAAGGAAAAGTGCAGTAAGTGGAAATAATTGGTTCAGATAAACTGCTAAAATCAGCTGATTCCTCAAACTGGGAAGCTATCGAAAATGGGGTCCACAGGGTTCAATCTTGTGTCCTTTGCTGTTCTTGATATACATTAATGATTTGCTATTTATATTCACAATTATGCCAAGTAAGTAAATTATTAAGTACTTCTTTGCAAATGGAAGTTTATTAGTCTCTTATAAACACAATACATACAGTTTCATACGGTAAATGGTATGACACCATCAATAAACATAGTCTGTGAACTGAAGTCTGTAGCTAAGGTATAATATTTAAGGTGTGTTCATTGATGAAAAATTGAACTGAAAACAAGACATTGATGATCTACTGAAACGTTTGATGTCAGGAACTTATGCTCTTTGGATTACTGCAGTTTTTTGTGAGAAACATCTTACTGAATTAGCTTACTATGCCTACTTTCATTCAGTACTCCCATATGACATCATTTTTGTGAAATTCATCATTGAGCCAACAAATATTCATCCTACGAAAGAGTGTTATTAGAATTATATCTGGAGCCCACAAACGATCATCCTGCAGACACGTATTTAAGGGTCTAGAGATCTTCACAGTATCACCATAAGATATTTATTCAGTTATGAAATTTGGTATTAATAACCCACTTCAAAAGCAATAGGACTGTTCATAGATACAACACTAGGGGAAACGATGATCAACACTATTCAAGGTAAAATCTAACTTTGGCTCAGAGGGTGTGATTTATACTGCCACAAAAGTCATTGGTCATGTACCAAATAATATCAAATGTCTGAGAGGTAACCAACTAGCATTTAAAAACTAATTGAAAGAATTTCCTTCTACACAATTGATGAATTTTTCGTATAGAAAACAGTAATTAAAAAAATATAAAAACTTAAAAAATGTGTCATGTAATATTTTGTCTTACTAAACTGACACATTCCACATTATTACGAAATTTCAAGTTCATGATCTATGGAACAAGTATTAATTTGGACTGATCTAATCTAATCTCTGCATTCATGGATTGGACAATGTGGTTACAGTCCCAAGACGAAGGGTTCTGCCACTTAGAGGACAGTTGTGATTTGACACTCATCCTCGAGCACCTGCAGTTATCTGGCCTGTCTTTACCAGCGTTAATGTGATGTTTCTACAGTCATTGTAGAAATTGTTCAGTATGACCACCACAAACTTCGAAAATCGGCAAGAAATGTTTGAGTGACCCCCACCAGTCTCTACAGAGAGGAGAGCGAGGAAAACATGGCAATAGGAATTGATAGGGTTAGCAGTCCCCAACATCAATCCATCGTGAATTTAGCAAATACAGTAAAGACAAACAGAATGTGCTCCGTGCCATACCTGTGTACTGTAATTTACCTGACTGTTTTATTTTAAAATGTCAGTTCATTCCCATAAACATCTGCAACGCTATCTTTTGGTATAAAGTACAGTTTCTTCCATATGTTTGTATGTACAGGCATTACCTCACCCAGCCTACCCACTTTCAAGATGAGAGTCACTCCACTACATGCTACTATATGAGCCAACGATAAACAAAGAGGCTCAGGCTAATGCAGCTGTTGCTACCAGACCTCTCACCAAAGCCACTCTGTGCCAAGACATACCCTACTGCAGGACCACACCTTGCCAAAATCACTTGACTTATGTTTCCGCAAGATAGAGGAACTGTAAACAAAAACTGATGCATTATTATTTTGTAGTTTTCCATATATGACAATTTAACCTACGACAATCTAGAGATTCCCCCTGACTGCCATGATCTCATTTTTCAGCAATTCCAGTTCTGCAATTAATTTGCAAATTGGTGATGTCTTTGGACAGTATTCCGCTTGTACCTGACCAGAGGATTGGGACATGCTTTAATTGAACCTAGGTATCATCTCTTCTAATAATGCAAGTCACTGTGTGGTAAAATTCAACTACAATAATAGAGGAGGACGGCGATTCAATCCAGGCATCTTGATATATGGTTTCCATTATTTTCCTGAATGACTACAGGAACATGTTGGGATGGTTCCTTTGCAAGAACAGGTTCCATTTACTTTCCTATGCCTAACAAAAAACTACTGGAACATGTGCTCCATCTACAATGATCGATAAATTATTTTGAAACAAATTCAATGTTGTTGTTTCATACTATAGAGCAGGAAATAAAAAATGTTGTTTTGAAATTAAAGTATAATAAAACAACAGGACTTGATGTGTGATTAAGGCATACATAGATAAATGAAATAAATCGCAATTTGCGATGTTATGGCTTCACTGTATCTCTGTAGACCAATGAGTAATGCTATTCCAACTATGTTATCAAAATGTTTACAGTTTCCCCGTCATATGTTGTTGTTTCATACTATAGAGCAGGAAATAAAAAATGTTGTTTTGAAATTAAAGTATAATAAAACAACAGGACTTGATGTGTGATTAAGGCATACATAGATAAATGAAATAAATCGCAATTTGCGATGTTATGGCTTCACTGTATCTCTGTAGACCAATGAGTAATGCTATTCCAACTATGTTATCAAAATGTTTACAGTTTCCCCGTCATATGTGTTGTAATTGACGCTAACCAGAAATCGTTATCACATCATTGCCCACCAGCCCTCATTTACATGCAACACATCTTCTGGCAGACGAACACCAAATTTTGTAAATCTTTTTTGTAGTGTTTACACACTGTAGCACAAAAGCGGATTTCCTAGCCCTGTCAATATGGCGGCCTAGAAAAACTGATTCAGTTCCTGATTTAGTCAGCACAATCGCTGTTTTTCTTTCCTTAAATACACATATTCTTTCTCACTCTGGTATTTACCTATGTATTCCACTACAAAAAATGTCACTCTGTCCATATGAGCCGAAAATTCTTAACAAAAAAACTTAATTTAACAACCCAAGGACGTTTCAAAACCGGATGCATTTACGTAGGAACGAAAATCGATTGTGGAATTGGAAAACCAGTTTACAGAAGTGGATTTCCAGTATTGACTTTGAAGTGTTTACATTATAAAACAAAAGCGAAATTGGGAAATCGGTTTATGATATCTGGTTTTAGGATGCCATGGAAAAGGGGTGCATGTCTTGTATTTTTAACCATTATCATATCTTGTAAGGTTTTGCGGAGATGTCATCATCCTAAGGTTAACACTGGAGTCCCTGTTTATATATCTGGCCATCGTTTAAAACAGCCAACATTGTACTTCATAGGATATTAACTAGGCTTCGAAAATTCCCATAACTTGCGATCTGTCAAGACAACTGTCTATTAAACCTTCAACAAACATCGATACTCTACAAGGATCCAGCCATGTTTCCACATTAATTACGTCGTTCGCCATCGATTCTCAGTGCCATTATTTCAGTATAACTTGTACCCTTTAGTCTAAATACTTTCATTCACATGTTCAGTACCATCCTTTACCATTCGTCGATTGTACAGTTATGCCTTACAGATTCGCGATAATAGGTTCATAAATATTTTGTAATTGGTAGAATAAGCGTTATGTGTGTGAAATACATAAAAATGTTTCAAACTCCAGTGATTCACACCGTTGGCGCAGAAGCTCCAACAGGTGCAAATTGTATGTGTCTTCTCAACAGTATGTAATATCACCACAACACCTGCCAATTTCTTTACATGATCAGGACAGGAATTACACCTGATGCAAGATATTTTTTTGTTTTACTTTTAGTACTCAAAAAGTTATGGAGCTTGTTGTGCCATCTGCTGTGAGTTTTTGAAATTGTATTAGATGATACAGTTTTTTGCATTTTACAAGATAAAATATTGGTACAGATATGAAAATGATATAACTTGCCTGCTTAATCACACAGTCATATATAAAATCCTTAAGATGACATAAACACCATGCACCACAAACACAGTTCACTAATGAAGTACAAACAGATGGAAAACCCTATTTCTTAGTCCTCAGGATATATAATAAAAACAATGAACTTGAGTTCAGAATTTATAGGAAACTTACAATGAACAGCACTGTGATTCATAGCCAGTCCAATAATCCCATAACAAGACTACACAGAAGAACTGAACATAATGAAACAAATTGCACAAAAATGGATACAATATCTAAACAGTGGACAGAATATAAAACAAATTACAAAAACACGTAACACATAGTCAAGAAAAATCCACACACCAAGATGAAACACTGCACACAACAAACAAACATCCAGTAAACAACAAATGACACATAATGACTTAATATAGCAAAATCACATTCAGAGTGGACAACACACTACAGAAACAAGGTATGAACGAAGGATACAGAACAACTAACACAATATGGAATACACTAGGGAAAATTCCAGCAACATTGACAAATATAGTCAATCAGTAATACAGCAGTTAACCTGAAATAGCTGTGTATGTGGGTCACATTATTTGTTTATTTATTCATGTTCCATTGACCCAATATGAAACAGTATTGCACAGATATGGAACAAGTCCTTACTGGAAATGGTACAATAGTTAAATTTCAATATATTTAAAGGAACAACATACGCTAATAATTACAAGTTTATATACATTATATACAATGACCCAATTTTGTAGACATTACACAAAGGTAATAAAAATTACAATTATTCAACATTAAAAGGCATAATTTTACTGGTATTGAGTTATATAATTATTCATAGGAGTGAACTGTCCTGATGTTGGTTATTGTCTTCAGTTACTGAGTCCTTACACCAAATCTTACAGTATGTGTCATATCAGTTACAACATAGAGGCATTTACATTAAAGAATTCATCAAGTCAGTACAAACAGTTTTCCAGTAGATATTATTTCAACTTACTTTTAATTGTGGCATTATACTAGCAAGAAAGATGCCCAATGGTAGTACATTAAAGACCTTTGTGCTTGAGTAGTGAACACCCTTTTGCACAAGACTCAAGTTTTTTCTGTCAACATTCAAGTTATGTTTTGATCTTTTGCCATTGTCATGATAAACACTATTAGTTAAATGTAAAGAAACGTATAACTTAACTATTATTGCTACAAAAATGGTTCTTTTTACTGTGAGTGATATTATTAAATGTAAATATTTGCTCTCTACATTATTTAAAAATCGCATTTTCAATGCCAAATTGTGGGTTACACCATTTTATCTCCAAGAAAAATTTTAAATTTTATTGATGATGTATACATTTTTGTATTTTTATACCTCTTTGTTGCTGTCCATGAATAAAATACCTATTTACTGCAAGAATGAAGTAATCTAAATTCTCATATTTTTAAGAATAATGATGGAAATAACACTGTTTAAATTAAATAAACAATATGTATTAAAGAAGATAAACATGTATTTCACATTTTGCTCCAAACATGGAATGCATAGTACAATTTCTTTTCCACAAATCAAGATTCCTAGACTTTAATCCTTTTTTTCATTGGCAGGAGGATCAGCAATATTACTAAACTTCTCACTTCTATCAAGGTCAGCAATTTCATCTCCTTCAACTACAGTAATTATTATTTTAGCTGATGTACTTGGCACTTGTCCGTCCTTTCCAGGGTCTGCAGTAGTAGGGTAATCTCGTTTACTTTGTGAATTATTTATAGGTGCTGACACAGTAAATGCTTGTAGTCTTGCTACTTCAGCACTGGTTTGTCTTTTCTCATTTCTTAAGCTTCCTTTTAGCGGTTTTATAATTAGAGTCATTTTTGTATGAAGAAGCACGTGGAACATTTTCTAAATCAAAACCAAACTCACTCATGTTTTCTTCGCTCAATAAATCCATTTTGAGTTACACTTCTTTTGCTCTCCATTAATTTCTAAATAGTCGTCTCCAAGTTACACCACTAATGTTTCTTTCCTTGATGGAACCTGAAAGAAGTACAAAAATGTAATGAAGTAACAAAAAATACAAAAATAGTATAAAAAATCTGTATTTTTTTATTGTATCGTTTCTGCACCAAACATCTCAATTGAAAGTACGATGTATATGGAGAATAGCACAACATGGGTTACTCGAAAACAAAAGTGTATGATTGTTATGACAAGCAGTGTTAACATTTCGGCCATGAATAACAGTGTTTTCAGTGTCTTTTATTGTGTCTACATTATTGTGATGCATTAGTACAGTATATGAGCGTCAAAAATGTTACATACTCGTGCCTACGATTGGGGGCTAAATAACTTCATTTTGCCCGTTTCATAGATAACATGGTAGGATCAGTGCCACTGTTGCTTGAGCTCCACAATCTTACTTAGTAAAAGTAGTTACATTGACAGTATCACAAATGACTGCATCAATTCCGATTGAGTTTCAGAATTGAATCAAGAAGGGAGAATAGGCTACATAATTTCCTTTCTATCTTATCCCTTAGTATCTTAGCCGTATTCTACTTGAACATTGTAAGCACCTCAGGCACGTGGTGTATTCTTTTTTTTCTGCTGTCTCTAGTAAATAAATAAAATTATCAAACTCTATGGGTTGTTATGATTCAACAAGAATTCTTTCTTGCTGACCTTATTTTGTGATATTCTTGGATGGATAATTGTATAAAATTCGATTATAAACAGGACATCCACCCAGGGCCATTAATCATTAGGTTAGGCATTAATAGATCCCTTGTGCATTGACTAGAGTCATTGCAAAGGGTGTGCAATTCTTGTGTCCAAGCTTAGACAGAGACAGGAATTAAATCATTAGCATCCCCCTAATTCTCAAGTGCAACTACTTCCGAGGCCTAAAGGGTACAATCGATTTTCAACTATTTTTCTTCTAATTACATAATTTTCAGGGCTGACTGCTCTGTACTAATGATGGCAATGTTAAGTCAGGACAAGAAATATGAAAGCTCCTATTGGCAACTGGTGATGAAGTACTTAATTACATTCATGCCTTGAAGAATTTTTTAAAGTTTTGGCACATACCAAAACGATTAAATGTAGTATATCCCTTGTGACTTTCATCTTATTTAGATATTTCAAAAACATTACTGCGGTAGTGCACGAAAGATCTGTAACACTTCATCTTCTAATATTTTAACAGTTGCAATAGACTTGTATATTACAGAATACTTAAAATTATTTCAGCGGCAGCCAACTGTAATGGTAATACAAAGCAAAATCACAATTGAACCACAAGAGCTACAGTCACAGAAAAAACAGAAAACAGTACCAGAAAATCAGTTACGTGTGATGAGGAAACATCTGCTGACTGCTCCATTAAACAGGAGGAAAATACAGGTATTGTAAAATTAAATTTTATGGCAAATATTGGCATGAGTCTTCCAACAGAAAACGTAGCACAGTGGTTAGCATCGCAGATTGCTTGTGGTCCCCAGTTCAGACCCTACCATGGGCAGAAAAAGTTTATTTCTTTGTATTCACTATTTCTAGGATGTTCTACATGTTTCTTATGTTTGATGTACTTGTAAGTTCCAGAAAATTCTTTCTATGTATAAACAGTGGAGCACTTCATGCAAAAGGCAGTCTGTACTGAGCGTAAACTTGTGTTAGTAATAAATGTGTGCTAATTGTAAAGTATTGTGCTTTATTAACGACCTACCTCCGAATTCCGGACTACCTGCAGTTTTCAATGTGACAATATTATTAGGTATACTGTCACATCTATATCAAGGTGTAAGCATTAAAAGCAGGCAAGTGACCTATCAAACGTTATGCTTGCAAGAGATATATGGATATAAGACATCAAGGAAATTAATGTTAAGTTCTCTGTCTATCAATCACTTATGATAATTGAATTGAAGGCACAAGTCTTTGTTGTATTTGGGTTTGGACACAGCCTCCATTGTAGTATTGCTTCAGTACTTTTTAGTTAGTTGCTAAAGTTGCTTCTCCTACTTTCAGCTACTTGTTTGAGTGGTTATAACAGTATCAAAAGAGTATGTAAACTTACTTGACATTGTTTATTATATGTCACTGATTGAACATAAAAAAAGAGTGGAGTTCATATTGATCCTTGTGGAAGTCAAGTCTTTATTCTTTTTGACCTGCTATTTTGTGATGTCAGATGTGAACTGTCGGACATTCAGCTTTTTTCAGTGTGCTCGTTAATTTCAAGTATGGAGTCATGTTCAGAATTTGAATATGTGTAAATAATGTATTATACACTGTTCTGAAGCCAACAAAGGGTAATTATGTTTTTTCAGCTTTTCTCAAATCATTATTCAATGAACGATATGTGTGGTGGGGAGGAAGTCAGATTTAGGGATGCTCAGTTATGAGGTTATCAGGCTATGAGATTGTCATGATAGCCTGTGATACATTTGTTAGGATGGCAAAATGCAAGGGGCAACAAGAAAATTAATTTTTCTTTAATTTATAACTTGTAGTATTTTTTATTTTTCGCGAATGAATTACTTTCTATTACATGATTATTGTCCAGTACATGCGTAATGACATCGATATTTGCGGAGAATAATTTATAAAATAGTTTTGTGAGAAAATTAACATTGTCTATGTACAAAAACCAAATATAGATGACACTTCTCTTGTTTCAAAAGACAGTAAAATTATTATTGTTGTCTCAGCCATTGATGATAACAGACGCAAGAATCTCAGTTGGTAACTATATACAGTTTCTATTCTCATATGCTATAAATGTATTTGCATTTTTATGAGAATATACAGTTTTAAACTATAAAGGGAAACGTGTTCGAAATTTATTTAATAAGCGTTTATTCTGAGCACCATACGAAAGCAGTGCAGAAAATTGAACCTTACGACATTGAGGAATCCTAACAAAGAAGGGATGATCTATATCAATGGGACAAAGTACTTGAAATTCAAGACAGTATGTCATATTTCCACACTATAACTTCCAATTTCAATTTTATTTAATCGACAATATATTATTTAGTTATAATCCACTGAAAAACCCTTTTTGTGATAAATTAATTTGTTACAGTTGATCACTGTGATTTTTCTCCAAAATGATTTGTGTGACATTGTGTTACTGACTTCTTGTTAAGAATTTTGACTATTATCCACCATTACTCCAAATGTAGTCAGAGGTCAGCAACGAAAAACTATCTCAACTGATCCCTTGAATCGAGAGTAGAGCTTGAAGTAAAGCGAACCATCATCAGCAGCAAATTTAATGAGCACAAAAATTCCTCCCTTAAATTTTGAAATTTTTCACAAATTTTTCTTGAATATCCCCTTGAATTCCTACACCGAATTAACATCCCCACTAAAATTTTGCAATGAAATGTCCACCTCGCATTATACAGCATGCTAATTTCTAAACTTTTAAGTGCGAGATCACGTCCCTTCAATCATTTTTCTCCCAACTCCCTCTGCCACAGGTTTTGGAAACCATAATATCTTACAATCAAAAACATAAAACAACAAGGTTCAGCGCAAGCGGCTGCCGCCGTATTGTCAGTTTACTCCCTAGTTTTGCTTCACATGTATTGGCACAAGTCGGTCGTCTACGGGACTAAGACATGTTTTAAACTGCTGCCAGCCGCAACGTTCTCACAATTGCTTTGTAGCTGCTCTGTGAATGTGCTTTCAGTAAAAATCAACAAGGCATTTAGCGGCTAACGATAATGAAGGTATTCCTGCTGCAACTGTGTCTCACACATCCCCATGTCTTCACGAAACAGCCTCTGGAAACATCCCTTAAGCTGTGGCTAAGCCGTGTCTCCACCATATACTTTCTTCCAGGAGTGCTAGTCTTGCATGGTTCGCAAGAGAGCTTCTGTGAAGTTTGGAAAGTAGGAGGCGAGGTACTGGCGGAAGTAAAATTATGAGGCAGCATTGTGAGTCGTGTCGGGATAGCATTGTCGGTAGTGTGCTTGCCCGCAAAAGGCAAGGGTCCGAGGTTCGAATCCCGGTTCCAGCAGACAATTTCAATCTGCCAGGAAGTTTCAGCATTCTTCTAGTACATTTTTCATTCTGGAAACAAACATAGATGATTGATAGCAATTATTCTTGTTTCTCATAGGCTGTTGATTTCCATCAAAATTATTTTTATTAGGTTCTCGGATATTCCAGTAAAGTAGTTTTTAAATATATTTGCTGTTTCATATGGTTCTGTAATTATTTTATCCTTGTGACACAAGATAATATTCCCTTTGCTTTTCTTGTTTTTTTCATGTTTCTTTCTTTATGATGTCCCACATAGCATTTACTTTATTTACAGAAATTTTTTATGTGTCTATCATTGTGCATTCTTTTTGCTTGTTTGATCACTTTATGCAGAAGTTTTGTATATGCTTTCTAGTAAGCATGTATCTCTGCTGAGACATCATTTTCCTTGCAGACTTTGTGCAGTTTTCTTTTTCTCAGGCAAGAGGTCCTAATTCCCTTAGTAATCCAGCCATTGTCATTTGTATTATTTTTGACATATGTAATTTTATGTGGAAAGGCCAAATCAAAATTGTGTATCACTTTTTTTTTTTTTAGAAATATATCGAACTTAGAGTCTACATTATCTGTTTTGTAGACGGGAGACTAGTCTTCATGGTCCAATAAAAAATTAAAGTGTTATATATTTTCTTGACTGAAAGCCCTACGTTGGATCTTTATTACATTGTTGTTTGCCTTTTCTCCTTCAATGTTGATGGACATCATTGGAGCTCTGTGGTCACTGAATCCTGTGTTGAATACTTTTACTGACCACTTAAATTTCTCTTTTTTGATAAGTATCTGATTTAAGCCTGTCTGCCTGGTAGCTGTTATTCTTGTTGCTTCATTTATTGTGAAAGTAAGATTATATGAACTAATGAGATCTACTAGGGCAGATTCTTGGCTACTGTCTTTGAGAAATTCAATATTGAAGTCACCAGAAATTATAAAATCACTTTTAGATGTACTAACTTTATTTAAAAACCATTCTGTTTTTTCCATAAATAACTCAAAATTTTCTGATGGGGTACGATACAATGTGGCTATTATCAAACTTAGTTTTGGAATTTTTATGGCTGCTATCTCAAAGTCTTTTTTATTACACTTATGTAATATCAGAAAACTTAGTAGCTTCAACATTATTTTTAATAAATATGGCAACTCCTCCATGGTGACTACGAGGTCTGCAGTAATAGTCAGCCACTGGAAAATTTTTAAGGGAGACAGATTTTACTGTGGTGTCATCACGCCAGTGTTCAGAAAGGTATATTACAGAAATGTCTTGTAATTCCTGTGTTAACAGTACATTTAATTCTTCAACTTTGTTATTGAGGGACTGAACATTTTGATAAAAGATCTTAAGTACAAAATTTGAGAGAGTATCAACAGTACCACTAACCTTTAGTTGAAATTCTTTTGATTTGGAGTTGTTGGTGCTGGTGCTTTTGTTAGTAAAATATCATTAAGATGTCTTGGCTGCCTCAAGATTCTTCTAACTGGATATGCTGACTTTCCTTCTGTTGACTGGGATGCTGAATTGTGTTGCTTTTGGAGTAATTCTAGCATATCCTATTTTGTCTGCTTGCAAGGTCATCAGTGCTGTTGCTTTAGAACATTTTACCATTATGGGTGTAGGTCTTCCAAAATTATGGGATTCTTCAGACATGGGGGTCTCATATTCGCTTAGTGAGTCCATTTGAGCTTTCTTAATGATCCATTTATCCAAGGTAGTTTGAACAGTAGCTAAACCATGCCTCTTGTGATTAGTGTTTACTAACTGATAGAATTCTTTTGTCACAAACTGTTTACCATGGTAATTTAAATGTAGTCCTTGATTGGTATGCATGGTTCTCTCTAACTTGCTTACAACAATTATGTTCACATTCGAGAATTTATTACACAGTTCATCAGTCTTTTTGTTCCCTCTTTCTACCAGTTCATTCACACATGAACAAGCAGGTAAGTCATATCTTCATGGTTGATTTACCACTGCTATATTAGTGTTGCCTAATTTCTTGCAACATTTTTAAGGACAGTGATGAGTTCATTGCTTTCTTTTCTGGCGACATCATTTGCACCTGTACAAATTACAACACAGTCTCTTGTGACTAGGTTTCTGCACGACTGAACTACTGTTTTAGTGACTTCTTTTACTCCAGCTCCTGGCTTCACAACTGCCTGGACACTCGAGTCAGTCTGTATCTCTGGTACTCTTTCTACAAGTTTGCGTCCATGACTGTCAGCAAAAAATAAGATCTTACGTTCGGTTTTCCGCAATGGAGATGTGTCAGATTATTTATTATAATATGTATTTCAAAAATACTTCTTCATGCATTGAAACACGAAATAGCCAATTCTCAATTTGTTTCCATTCTACTAGATGAAACTACAGAGTCCATCAATAAGTCTCAATTATCTACATGACTGAGATATGTAAATGATAGAGGAGAGGCCTGGGAAGTGTTCATAGGTTTTTCTGATGTAAGTGCAGATCGCTGTGCTGAAGCTTTGTTCATACATGTTGTGCAAACTGTAGAAGAATTCAATTTGGAATCAAAATTAGTTGGTCAGACTTAATGACGGAATGGTACTTATGTCAGGCCAAATTACTGGGCTACAGAAACGCACACAGGAAAAGTATCCACAGGCTACATTCACTCACTGCTGTAGCCCTGTTTTAAATTTAGTTTTACAGCAGCCTGCTAGTACTATTAAGGACTGCCGTGTATTTTTTAAGATAATGTCTAGCTTGTCTGGCTTTTTTCCACGTCTCCAAAAAGAACTCATGCATTAAAACAATTCATGAAAAAGGAGATTCCTAATGTCGCACCTACATGTTGGAACTTTTGTTCAATACTTGTTAACACAGTTCAAGAAATGAAAAATGAATTAATTATGATTTTCGAAGACATAATAGAGAACTGCAATGGTTGGGATGCTGTGCGCTTAGCACAGTAGGATAGCACAGTAGGATATTATTTTGTTTTTGCGAGTGTGACTCTCTGAAGTTTTTGATCAGCTTTAATAGCAAACGTAGCTATTTAGAGCGCTGCGGCTGCTTTCTTGATTGCAGAATGATTCGACATGTCTGTGGGATATGAGTGACAAAGAACTATTAGTGGTTGCTGTAGTAGTACTTTTGAAATAGTCCTGGAGATGCGAAGTCCAGGGGCTGCATGATTCAGACAGTGTTTGTGTTGTTCACTGTTGCTAGTAATAAAGGGTTTCCTTCGTTAATGTGCCTTGGCCCATATGAAACCATCATTATCCGACTGTGTTGGTGTAACACAGTACATATTCCGTGAAAAGAACCCTTCAAGTCACAAGATAGAACAAAGGACAGCAGTTTGGTAAGTACCTATTCCAAATATTAACATTTCGTTGCATTACAAGCTGCAGAAAATTGAAACATAGTTATTTGTAGTTATACTTAAACCAGTTTTTTATAAATAGTAGGCATACCCAGTTGCTTTGACCTGCTGCTTCACCTAGAAAAATTAATTGTGGGGAAGGAGGTAGGCCTAAAGGCATATTTTAATTTTATTTATTTATACCCTTGCCCCTTAATAATTATACATGAAATCTAATGGTTTGTGCATTCTGACACATCACACGCCTTTCTAACGCACAAACACATGCATGTCATTTAGTAACTTCATCTTTACAGCGTACCTTCACTACATACATACTCCGCAATCCACACATTCCGATAAGTAACTTACTCCAACCAAGGAATTGTTTTGCAATAACCTCGAATTAAATTTGATAGAAACTACTTTTTAAAACCATTTGAACTTCTATAATAAAGAAGTTCATTTGATGAGGTGCAGAGTTTAATTGTGCCTTACTACAATGCAATGCTAACTTACATCCGTTGTTCCACTTTCAGAATTTAACGAACTTTTTATTCCTGAAGGAAGTAAGATGAATGCTGATATTTTATTTGCATGTCAGATTTTAAATACGTTTATACAGACCGTGATAACATTACAGCATGTTTGCCATCTTGAGCACTGAAAAATATTCCATTATACTAATTATAATAAATTCGTATGGCTCGTAGGCCTGGTCCAAGTCTAGATTCGATGCCACTTCTGCGACTTGCGTGTCCCTAGCCTACCCCAGTTATCCAACAGTGGAAAGGAGACCTATAGCTTAAAATGGAATCCGAACCACGTGTCGTTTCGAAACGTACTTAAGAAGGCACAGAATATATGCCAAAAACATTTTTAATAAGTCATCCATTTTTTCTTTCTTTTGTATTTAATGTAACAAGACTGTCATTTATTCGTGCATGATGCATTGTGGATTAGCAAGCAGTATGACACAGCGTGCCATGTAGAAATAGTTACGCCTTGTGCTCTTACACCAACAGTTGTAAAATTACTGGAATGCAGGATGTTTTTGCCATTTTGCGGGACTTTTCAGTAATCATCCCAATGCGGGACAACGAGTCCAAATGAGGGACTGTCCCGCAGGATCCGGGACGGTTGGCCGCCTTAGCGCTACACCTTCTTTAAAAATATTTCTATTTGTTGCTGACAATAATTCATCGAGGTTGACATGTAACCAGTGAAAGTGTGGAAGCAATGGTAACAGTTGGAATTTTTCACTTGTGTATCTCTGTGTTCTTTACAGCAAATATGTAGCCTACTTATTTCGGCGTCGCAACAATGAAAGTTATTTATGATACGTTATTTCGGTGTGGAATGCTTTCCTGGCAGCTGGCCCAGGCGCACTTTTATTGCAATATTCTATTGTCACTCTCGTCTTTGTACTCAAATTTCATGTATCAAACGTTACTTGTTTCAGCGTAACAACAAGGAAACTTATTAACGACACCATATTTCAACGTGGAATGCTTTGGTGGCAGATGAGGTAGGCGAATTTTTAACTGCAGTGCCTTGTTGTCACTTTCGTTTTTGTACTCACATTTCGTACACCAACGTTCAGAGCATATTTTAAGGGATTTTCACTGGGCGACATTGGAAGGATGATCCGGGGGCCCTCCCCCGGAAAAATTTCAAAATATTGATGCCTAAAACCGTATTTTTATTCCTTTTTTATTAAAATCAAAGCTGCTTAATTTTTCCTTCATAGATTTTTATTTATATACGTTTTTAATGATAAATAATGTTTGTGAAACAATACTAAATTTGAACTTTGAAGAAATCATTTATGTCTCCTAATTTTGTTAACCAATCTTTCAATTGTTTTTGTTGTCTTTTATTTCTTAAGTAGTTAAATAGAATACAGTACCTGTTATAAGTTCACTTTAATTTGATATGGCTATTAAATGAAAATAGTATTAGATTAAACTAATATCAGTACTATGATTACTTAAAACACCTTCCTGTTCACTTTCTGTAAAAGTTAATAAATCATTATTTGTCTTAATAGCTCATATTACGATATGGTTTCTCGATTTGTATTTTTGCTCTAAAGAATTCTGTACACCAACGGGAAAGAAACACAATTACAATTTTAAGCTGTCTAAGAAAAGTACTTAATTCTGAAGAAAATGAATCATGAGATGCTGGTGCTAAAAACGTCTTTAAAGAACGTAAAGTTCTAGTGTAACAGTTTTCTTTCAAAGAGTATTGAACAGTAATTTTGTACCTTCACTTGTAAGACTGTAGGTAAAAACAATTATTTGCCGTTTTTATAAATGTTTTAATGCACACAAACAATTTTCAAGAAATATTTTAAAATAGGCGTACAACAAAACTTTAAGGGATAATAAAATTACTGGGTTTACAAAATATTTTGATAAAAAAGTTACAAAGTCCCTAACTAAAAGAACATCAAATTTAAAGGTTACTGTCATTTGAAATAAACTTTACAAACTCTTGGTCTTGATACAGTTCAAAATCGGGCAGCTTCCTTCTTTTCTCTTTCTTCTCTAGGAACTTCGCCACTGATGGCCTTGGGTCGAAAAGGGCTGTCCCAACACCGTTGAAAGCGATGCGCGTTCTAAAGTTGAGAGATTCTCGTGACAGGCCAGATTGTTTGATTTTAAAGTCTTATGTAGTGACACTGCTCTTTCAGGGCCCACACTGTGCAGTGTCAGAAATATACGACTGCACCAACTTTCTTAGGATCGAGTGTGATTGAGATACTTTCAAAAAGTGGTACAGCTTTCCAGTAGCCGTCATACAAGACGGAGAAGGGAGTTTTTCTGCTGCAAACAACCCTACAACGTCATTAGTAAAATCTGATACTTTATCTCTACCAATCAGGACTCCAACGTCTGCACGAACTGCATTCACAAACTCAATAGGATTTTTAGAATTTAATAATCTATTAATCCTACTGCAGATTTCCTTCTGGTCTTCGGGAAGCCGTTGTAAGATAAACTCTTTGCAGCTCATTACAACCTCTCTTCTCGCTGCAGGCCAGTGTCGCTTTGTTGAAACAAATCGGTTTAGTTGTCTTCTAGGAAGATCTTCAGTATCTGATTTGTCACTTTCAAGTTCTCTTGAACCTTCTCTTTCCAACTTTTCTTCATATCCACCAGGATAAGTCTTCTTCCATCAAAGATAATGAACCAACATATTTTTTTAGATCCTTCAATATCAGGTATTGTAACAAATGACCTCTGACAATCTTTTTGCAGTTTTTCCAGACGTTTCAAAAGATCTAGCATAAGACTGGTAAGTCGCTGTTGTTCGCCACCTGTCTCCCACAAACGTAGAAACCCACGTGCTGAAGCTTCTTCAACTTTAGAGGAATCATTCTTTCCAAGAACATTACTCCAATGTTGTTGCATTTATGGAAGGTTGTTCCATACTGCTTTGGCTAAATTGTTGAGGTGTTCTACGAATCTCACATCAAAGTCTGCTGGAAAGCGGTAGACAGTTTTCTGGGTTAACTCAGCCAGCTCTTCAAGTTCTTCAAAGCATAAAGCCGATGCCCTATATAACGTTCCCACGGCTTTTAAATTTGTCTTCCAGTGCTGAACATCAATGACTGCTGATTCCAAGTCTGACATGGCTAGGTCAGATTGATGAACCACCCGCCAAATACAAAGTAAGTCTCTTCCTAAGTACTCTTCCATTCTAACCCATAGGCCACTGGATTTGCCTGTATTAGCACTCTCTCCATCTGTAGTCAATTTTGTCAAATTATCTTTTGCTGTCTCACAAAAGTCTAAATTTTCCAATAAAACTTTGACCGATTCCGTAAGACCTTCTGCCCCTCGCTTACTCTATTTGCTTTCACCTAGAAACACAGATTTCATCTCGTTATCTTCTGTAATGAACCGTGCAGTAATGAACTTGTTGTCTACGGAGCCATCAACCTGAATGGAAAAACATTCCGAGTTTTTTTAACTGTGTGAGCACACCTTCCATTGTCACTTCCTCTACAACATCAAGCATCTCGTGATACATTACAGGGTTTCTGTACTGCAATAAAGCTGGAGAAGGAGTGAGAGGAGAAAAATCGGATTCCAAACCATTGTCTTTGTATGACGAAATTTGGGTGTCACTGTGAATCTTTGTCAGTGATCGTGACGGCCAAGAATGAGCAGAAAGTCATTGTACGACTGTCATTATACACATCCAATGCTAATTCTATCAGTATTGTTATTTTTTCTGCAGTGTAAGACTTAAGGGTTTTAACCCAAAGGTGCATATCAGATTGTGCCATCCATTTTTCTTCCATTTCATTAAGGTTGACAGCAGCTTTGTGAGCTTCGCTGCTAAAATGGTGAATTAATCCTTTCCAATTCCTTTTTTCAGTCACATTGGACGCCATCAGCAATGGGCAAAGTACCACCTTTTGAATTTCAGTGCATGTTGATATGTTTAGAGCAAATTTCACATTTTACACCAGAACGCTTGTTTCCCAGTTTTACTTTTGCAAGAGAGTCGTAGGGTTTTAACAGCCAAGACGAAACTAACATGTTACCCTTAAACCATTCAACATATTTATGTTTCTTTTTGGGGATTTTCTGTCTTGACTCTTAGGTAGAGTATTATCATAATTGGAACATTCAGTTTCTTGAAATTCAATTTGCGTATTTGAGCTACTGCAACCTGGTTTGTTATCGTCACTTGAGATATTGATTGGGCTTGCAGTTTCATCTTCTTTAATTTCCCGATCGTTTTTTTGACCCAACACAAAAGAAATCCGTTATTGTTGTTCTCTTAGCCATGGCTTATGTTCATATAGTTATCAACTGAAGCCACTGAAAAGTTAGTAACGTGAAATACACCTAAAAGAAAGTTAATAGTATTTTGTGTATTGTTGGTTTTAAAAATAAATTTTTATAGCTAAAATTAGGAATGAAGTTTTTTGTTCCGAAAGCACTAACAAAACATCAAAAGTGTCTGCTGCCAAGCTCCCATTTCGAAACAAATGCATTACGTAATTTTTTATAATTTATATTTATAGTATATTTATATTTACAGAAAACTTACTTGAAGCGGAACATGTCTAATTCGGAAACCTTTTCAATCCGTACAGGCATTTCAGTCCCGACGCATTCAATACAAATAAGCGGAACGTGCCTAACATAGATGTCAGTAAGCTTCCAGTCACATGGCGAAGCAATAATAAGGCGTGGATAGTGAATGGTCTTATGGAAGAATGGCTAGGCTCTTTCAATGCAGAAATGAACAAAGGAAATCGCCAAATTATCCTATTCCTGGACAATGCAACGTGTCACTCGTATGTGAAGTTGTCAAACGTTAAATTGCCTCGGTTTCCCGCCAGGTTCAACCAGCCTCACACAACCAATAGATCAAGGCATAATTTACACATTCAAGTCTAAAATGTTAAAATGTTTGTAGAGTCTATGCGACTTAACTACGGGGTCATTAGTCCCTAAACTTACAAACTACTTACGAACTACTTACAACTAAGGACGGCACAAATATCCATGCCCGAGGGGGGATTCGAACCCCCGACCGTAGTGGCCGTGCAGACCGCGACTGGAGCGCCTCAGTCCCCTCGGCCACCGCGGCCGGCCATTCAAGTCTCATTATAGACTATTACTCATGCAATCACTTACTCTTAGTGTCCACAAAGCCGAAAATACGATTGCTCTTGCACGGTCAGTTTCTTTCCTGGATGTAGTAAATTGGCTTGGCTTGGCAGTGAAGGAAATAAAGCCTGAAACTGTCATCAAGAGCTTAAGTAAAGCGGGTTTTGTGGTCAAGAGCAAGACGTTACTGTAACCATCTAAGCTCAAGAAAATGCAGCAGCAATAGCTGAATTAATTAAAATGCGAAAGATTTCGTGCACCGAAGATGACTATATTCGAAGTGATGACTTACTGTCAACTCATTCCACTTTCGGTTCAGCAACAGATTTAATATTGCTTTCTTGATAATATTTTAATGGGTGATATTTTTTTGGGAGGGGGGGGGGAATGATTTTCCTTAGTAGGTCTTAGGGGTAACAAGACTGAAAAGGTTGGGAACCTATGCTCTAAAAGATTTACAAGAGTTAATTTTTTTAATTCCCGGTACATTTGATACGTCATTCAATAAAAATAAATTGCCGGCACTACCCATAGCCACTGGGCGACAAACTCTCAGCACTGGGCGACACAGTTAACATGTTATTTTATGCCCTGCCAACGTTCACAGCCAAACCCTTTGACGACAATTCTACAGTTTTGTAGACTTAATTCGTTTAGTAAACACAAGATAAATGTGTGCTAGACTTTATGAAAACAGTTGTTACACTCATTAACAACACATGAAAATCCGTGTCATGATTGTTCGTCGTAACAATTACTGTTTACTGTATGTTTCGCTGCTCGTTTATACCGTGAACTTGCATTAAAATCAACACGAATATTTTCACAGTGGCACTTTCGTTGTTATTCCAAACCTCAGCTAACTTCGGACTGGAACTTTATTACTGTCAGGTTCGTGATATTTCATTACCGCATTTTTAGATAATATATTACCAGTCCCGTCAATTCACAGCTTCGATAAAGTCTGACGGAACTTGATGCACATCAATATTCAATAGTCAATCTTCATTTAAAACGTCGAAATGCAAATAGGTAAAATTCTCGAGCGGATGTGGCGTAACAGCTGTCAGCAAATACCCCAAATAATATGGCGGACGCCAGTTCAATTTGCCTCGAATATGGCAGACCTGTCGTCTCTTTATTAAATTCTACCTCGTTGACCGCTTCACTGCAGTGCTTCGCATGATAGGGGATGCTTGTATACGCGGGCACCTCATCCTCGCCAGCGGGGTTTGTAAAATATGGCACCATTCTCCGAACTTTGCAGACACACCTAGTATGATGTGTTTTAGAAAACAAGTAAATTTTGATATGACAATAAGAGAAATGTTGTTGTTACTAAAATTTGCCAATGATGACTCTCATCTGATAGTTACAAAAGGTTAAAAAAATCTGTAGAAAATAAAAACGCTGATTTTAAAGAATTTTATTGGAATTCTCAACCCAGCATGTTTTTAATGATGTTCAGCTAGTACTGAAACTTACGAAAGTATTTTTTCTACACGTCAGTGCTCTGAAGGAAATGAAAATCAACCACTGTACACAGTGCACCATCTTTTTGTTTGTCTTAGCGTTCAAGTATAATTTCTGAACTTTTCAATTTCTGATATATTAATTTCAATCTTGAGAAGCAGTTGCAAATCGTTCATAAAAGTAATTAACTACGTTTTTTATGTTTTGTTAATTATTTATTTTGCTCTGTAATAGTATTGCTTGGTGAGACCATTTTGTAGCTCTGTAGCTGTAAGCATCCTCACGACTTCACTGCTCCACAAGAAGAGAGTGATTATTAGTATTTATCTAGAACTAAATGTATCTAAAGTGAATACATCTAAGGATTCACTAACGAGATCAAAACGACGGTGTGCTATTTGACGCTAATACTTCCATTTTCACATATAACTGAAAAGTAGAAACAAAACTTTTGGTGAGATTTAGTACAAGCTGTTCTTTTTTAAAAACAATTTGCATTCTAACAAAATAAGTGAATGGTTCTGTTGCACACCAATACTCAGGAAAGGAAATAGGAGCAACCCATTGAACTATAGACCCCTGTCATTGGTGTCGATCTGCAGTCTGATTTTAACATTAAAAATTACCTTGAAGAAAACTACATATTAGTTCCATAAAATCTCGGGTGAACTGCCGGATGTTCGTAAGCTTTTGCCACGATATTTCGGTGCAGAGTCTTCTGGGCATCTTCAGGTGAGTAAAGCCGAAGTACTGGCGAAGATATAACCTGAGCTCAGCCTTAGGCTGTTTGCAAACGACGCTGTCATTTACTATCTAGCAAATGCATTAGAAGATAAACACCAATTTCAAAAGATTTAGACATCTGTATTTGGTGAAAAGTGCTATTTTACGTTAAATAAATAAAAAATGTGTGAAACCCCCTCCCCCCACATGAGTAACGAGAGAAACCCGTTAAATTTCGGTTACACAATAAAAGGTGTTTCACTCTTGATTTATCGCTGGGATGCCCATCCTATAATAAGTGGCTAAATAAATTGCATTTTCTCGCGATTGATGAGAGGTAAGAGATTTACTCCTAAGTCGATAATAAAATTCAATATGTTTGAAAAATTTCATCTGCAGCAACTTATGGTGTAAAATTAACCAAATGAAAAATTATAGAAACTTCTATTTTTCATTAGGAACTTTTCCGAAATTAGTGCAGTCTCTTACTTCATTGCAAATAATGTAACTGTGACCATTAACGAATGATACACTTCATCTTGTAGCTGAGCGATAAATCTGTAAGTGACGTAAAATCAAATTTTTCAACCAAATAGCTTCTTTAAAACTGTGTGTGAAGCGTTTTAGAATTATCAAACGTTGTGCTGCCTTTACTGCAGTAGCACTGCTCGGAGGCTAACCACACTCTCCGAGTGCACCTTTCGGTGCATAGCAGTACGGCGGACAGTACAGCGAGTCGGCTCGCAGTTTTCCAGCTTTCTTTCTGTTCTTACTGATGCCCAAGCAATAGCCAGATGGCCGCAGCTCATACACACCAAGCCATACGAACGCTCACAATGCAATGTTATTTTCTAAGACAGTCCACTATTACCAACACTATTACTAAAACATATAGCCGCCTCTCATTGTCAATACCTTCATGTAGACTATGGCAATGCAGAAATACCATTCTTTTGCGATTGTATGCATTTCAAATTGCGGAAATTAATCAGCTTCTACATTGAAAGGTGTATTAACAACAACACGACCTCTGAGTGATAACAACACATGTTAACTGGATATATCTAATTAGTGGCAAAGAGTCCTAAATTTCGTTTGAGGCTGTGTAGCTGACAGTAGTACATCTGACTCACTATTGTACTGCACATGTTTCAGTTTTATCTTTGTAGAGCGACCAAACATTGAGGTATAAATTCAACCAGATGTGTTAAGTAACAACAGTGCAGTATGCATTCACCTAGGAGATATGTGATATTTTGTTATCACAAGCACAGATGTTGTTGTAGTTGGACAGTGTGAGGTATCTGTTATAACAAAAATCAGATTGCTCAAGTATAACAGTGCTCTACCTTGCTGGAGATTATGTGTGATATCTTCAGTCTTTCGAAAATGTTGTGACTCCGAAAACACAGGAACCTGGAGCTGTCATTAAATACTGCTGAAGCTGTTGACTGGAGACTAACGAGCGTCGCAATAAATCGAATGTTCTGCCATTACTGGAAGTCTACAATTTGAATAACATAAGTAATGTTCACATTCACAAGAGTGCTGACATCTGTATAAGTAGAGTACAACATGTGTTTGTCTAGGGAAACTGCAGCCCGGAACTAATACGGGCTTTCTTCGACGCCATATCCATTTCAATCCCTCTTCTACTTATTCCCCTCAATTCATTTACCACTATTCCTTTAGCTTTATCCCGCTCTGGACGTCCTATTCGGCAACCGCGATGGCTTCAAGATTACACCACGTACTCTCCCACCTGGCTCTCCTTCGAGGATTTATCCTCATCTACCGTTGTAACGACCACGCCCATTGACAGCGCTTCTACCAACCCGCCATGAACGTCCTCTGTCGAGCTCAGGACCGCGCACACCTTGACAGCATCCATGCTCACCAATTTCACGGTTACCACGTACTCCGTACTGCCGGCGGCGGGCTCTGTAGCGTCTGCAACAGACGCGGTGGACAGAACCGTCTCAGCAAAAAAATGTTCAAATGTTTGTATAGCTTATGGGACTTAACTACGGGGTCATCAGTCCCTAAACTTACAAACTACTTATGCACTAGCTAAGACTAAGGATGGCACAAATATCCATGCCTGAGGGGGGATTCGAACCCCCGACTGTAGTGGCCATGCAGACCGTGACCGATCTCAGCAGCTCAAGTACTTTGTCTCTAGTCCTTCAGCGTCACAACCTTAGCTGCGAGCAGTCTTCGTTTAACTGTTCTAACGTGTTGTTTCGCTGCTAAGTAAAGTGGATTTTGCTGTGAAAACTGATTATTAGCTGACTTAACCTGAAAATAACGAAAACATCAATGTCAATATTACATATACTCTAACAATCCAATTATAGTACAGTTTAATTATTATCTGTTAATTGAACTAATTATTGCAGAGAAATATGAACGTACAAAACTTCAGATAAGTATATTAGCGAAATAGAATGAAGAAATTTTGGTAATAAACATTTTCATACATGTTACAATTATAACTACTATTATGTAATGCTGGTATTGGAAGGTATAGTAATGCAATCAGATGGGAATAAATCCGAACATGCATCGTTACATAAGCCCCTCATTTAAATAATTACTTAGTTATTTAATAAATAATTAACTTGGTAATTAAATGAAAAAAAGCTTGTTGACAGAAAATTATGCAGTTATGTATCTCCAGACAAGTCATACTGAAGCAAAAAATATCTTGATACAAAAATAACATTAATCTACATTACACATTCTATTTATCCTAAGCTGGCCATAAAATTACAAAAACCACGCCCCAATACAAAGCAAACTTCACTAACTAGCAAATATTAAGACAAGTACCCAAAATATTTACAATGCAAGAAATTGAAAATTTATAAAATTTACAAGTTTCCTGTCCTATGCAAATCCAACACATTACCCTATCCAGGATATTAAATCAAAAATGTATACTTCCAAGGAGAATAATTCAACTCTCAGTCCTATTCTTGTTTATTACATTGCTAAGCTAGTATAATTCCCCTCCCAGAACTTGATGAATTCCTTAATGTAAATGCCTCTACATTGTATCTGATACAACACAGATCTGTAAGATTTTCTATAAGGGCTCAGTAACTGAAAACAATAACCTGTATCAGCAGAGTTCACTGCTATGAATAATTATATAGCTCATTACCAGTAAAATTTTGCCTTTTAATGTGGAATAATTGTAATTTATTTTATTAGCTTTATGTCTTTGTATGTAATGTCTATGAACTTCCCATTGTATATAAATGTATATAACTTGTAATTATTAGCATATGTTCTTTCTGTACAAATATCGAAATTACTGTTGTTCCATTTGCATGTAAAATCATGATTCATTCCATATCCAGGCACTTCTCTTGCATAATGGGTCAACGTAACACGAATAAATAAATAAATAAAGTAATGATAAAATTATGTTGTCATCACAATGCAAATTGCTGGTGGAGTAGATGAGTATGATGTTCCTGTAAGTGCTCATTCTGCTGCATTCTCATGGTGATGATGGTTATAACAATAATCACACTGTTTATGTATAACAGATTTTTACATTATTTGAGATTATGTGTGGTATCTTTACTGTATCACAGAGGTTGTGACTCAGAGAACTAACAAACTTGCAGCTGTCAACAGAAACACTGTCAGTGTGGTTGGTTGGGAGTAACTTGACAGAAATCGAGTGTTCTGCTAATTGCGAAAGCTCCCAGAGTAAAGTTAAGGTAATTGTCAATTCGATGAACACCTGGTGCTTCACTAAAAGTGGCCCTGTGTGAGGTGGTATGATTGCCTCTGATCTGTTGACCGAATTTCCCCAAACAGTATTAGCATGAAATTGTAGGTAATGAGGTAGAGTAGATTCTGGCATAGAGTGTTGTGTTGCCAGATTTTAACCCCTTCTTCAGCCACCTGGGCACCGTGTGTGAGTGAGTGAATGTGTGAGTGCTTGATTGTGAGTTATATGCACTTTAGCTCCAGAAGGTAGCTATTTTCTGACCTCTTGGCGTCTTTATGTTAATGGTTCAGTGGTTATTGATCATTTCATTTACAGTTACAGTGAAATACCAATGTGTTTTACGTGAATTAATAGGCATAAGAATATGAAGTGCGTCCTCAAAGTAAGTTCCGTTTAGTAATAAAATGAAATTGCAGTCAGTAACTTTGTCTTTCAACCTAACATATACTGTAAACTTTCCAACTAGGATAACTAAAACCTCTAGGACAGCAATTGATAATATTTTTATAGAAAATCAAAGGAACAAAATCATATCATAAAGCCAATAATAAATGGACTATCAGATCATGATATGCAGCTCCTTGTTTTAGGTGTAGATTCTAAACAGATTATGAAGACTGCAAAATGTACATACAGGAGAGTAGTCAACCCTCCAAAAATTGAAAAATTTAGAAAACTCCTCAAAGACATGAACTGGAAAGATGTATATAGTGCTCATGGCATGAATGAAAAATATAATGTATTCATTAATAATGTTAGTATTGAAAACTGTTTTCCTCTAAAAGTAACTCGAATTAAACAGAAGTCTATAATAAAACCATGGATTACACAAGGAATAAAGATTTCATGTAAGACAAAAAGGAAAAATGTATCAGCCAATAGTAGTAGCAATGATGACGATTTAACTAAATATAAGGAGTACTGTAAACTATTTAAAAATGTTATTCAGGCATCTAAACAAATGCACTATGAAAAGATGATAACAACATCAGGAAACCAAATAAAAACAATATGGGATATAGTGAAAGAGGAGACTGGTAGAACCAGAAAGGAACAAGAGCAGGTAGCATTAAAAGTAGATGAGACATTAGCAACTGATGGGCATAGTGTGGCAAATCTATTTAACAAGTACTTTATATCTGTTACTGGTAGTATGGGATTGTCTGGGTCAGTAAATAATTCACTTGAATATTTGAAACTGGCATTTACAAATAACTTCACGTACATGAATATGTCACTCACTTCACCACAAGAAATAACTTCCATAATAAAATCTTTAAAAACAAAGCATTCTAGTGGTTATGATGAAATATCAACAAAGTTAATTGAAGTGTGTTCTTGTGAACTTAGCATAATTTTAAGTTATTTGTGTAACCAGTCTATTATAATGGGAACATTTCCTGATTGGCTAAAATGTGCGGATATTAAACTTCTATTCAAGAAAAGGGATAAAGAGATACCATCAAACTACAGACCCATTTCACTTTTGCCAGCATTCTCAAAAATTCTAGAAAAGGTAATATACAAGCAGCTTCTCAAACACTTAACCTCAAATGGCATATTGTCTAGAACACAGTTTGGATTTCTGAAAGGTTTCTATTTACACTTACAGTGAGAATGTACTTAATTCATTAGATAATAAATTACAAGCAGCAGGTACTTTCTGTGATTTGTCAAAGGCATTTGATTGTGTGAACCATAACATCCTTTTAAGTAAATTAGAATTCTGTGGGGTCATGGGAAATGCTGCAAAATGGTTCAAGTCGTGCCTCACTAACAGAAAACAAAGGGTGTCAGTGCAAGTGACTAGTGAATTAAGCCAACAGTCATCATCAGATTGGAAAGAAATTACATGTGGTGTCCCACAAGAATCCATCTTAGGGCTATTGCTTTTTCTTGTGTACATTAATGACCTCTCATCCATTACACTACCAGAAGCAGAGTTCATTTTGTTTGCAGATGATAAAAGTATTGCAATAAAAAGTATGTCAATCATCGTTATAGAAAGGTCTGCTAATGATATTTTCATGAACATTAATAAATGGTTTAAGGCCAACTCATTGTCATTAAACATTAAAAAGACTCACTACATGCAGTTCAGAACATGTAAGAGATTTCCCGTCAGCATATGCCTTAAGTATGAAGAAGAGCAGATAGAAGAGGTTGACAGTATTAAATTCCTGGGATTACAGCTTGATAATAAATTTAGTTGGGAGGAGCACACCACAGAACTGCAGAAACGACTCAACAAATCTGTATTTTTAATACGAGTGTTATCAGACATAGGAGACATAAAAATAACAAAGCTTGCATACTTCCCTTACTTTTATTCCCTAATGTCAAATGGTATAATATTTTGGGGTAACTCTTCTAGTCAGTCAAAAGTCTTCAGACTCCAAAAACGTGTAATACGTATTATTTGTGGAGTAAATTCATGGACGTCCTGTAGAAGCCTCTTCAAAGAACTGGGTATATTAACTACTGCCTCTCAGTATATTTATTCCTTACTGAAATTTGTCATAAATAATATATCCCTTTTCCCAACAAACAGCTCAGTTCATACATACAATACTAGGAATAAAAATGATCTACACAAGGACTTAAAAGCACTTACTTTAGTTCAAAAAGGGGTCCACTACTCAGGAACACACATTTTCAATAATTTACCATCAAGTATAAAAATTTAGCTACAAATAAAGATCAGTTTAAGAGGAACCTAAAAGACTTTCTAGTGGCCAACTCCTTCTACTCCATTAGTGAATTTCTAAATTGTACGAAATGATACATGTACTCATACTATATTAGCATTATTATATTATCAGCTAAAAAAATTTAAAATGTATGTATCTGTAATTATATTATTAGTATTATCTATTATTCAACTTGTAAATTTTGTTTCTTGACATGTTCCACATTCACGAGGATCTCCTCAACATGGATCTATGGAACGAAAAACTAATCTAATCTAATCTACATAGATACAGAAGAAATTTTTATTGCATAAAATTCTACAACTCTTAAACTAATTTTGCACATAACTGCCGAAATTTTGCAGGCATTTGTCATAACGTGGCACCAGGCTTTGTACACCTTCTTCATAGAAAATCTGCCGCCTGTGTCTTCAACCTGTTGGAAACAGTGAAATGTGGGGGAAGTACATAGCGAGAGCGCTAATTGAGAATCTACAGTTTTTCTGGATCTTGTCAGAAATCGAGTGAACCAGTTCTTCTGTAACCAAAGGTGGACGCCCACTTCGTTCTTCATCGTGCAAATCACTACGCCCACCATTGAACTGTCTGACCCATCTTCTCACCATCAAATCACTCATCGCATTTGGTCCGTAAACATCGCAAATTTGCCGATAAATTTCACTTAGTTTCACTTTCCTCGCATTCAGAAACCGAATCACGACCTGATTTCACAGGCGGCGGGATTTTCAATCAACGCCGACATTTCAAACAAGCACAGCAAAGAGTACATAACTGACAGCGATCTCCAAATGGCGCACGTTCTTCTCCTTGATACACATCGTCTATAGCGCATGTGCGGAACTGCAATCACATCGCTGCTGCGGTGATAAATTGTAACGGAACTTACTTTCTGGACGTGCCTCGTAACAAAATGAAGTTTTCTCTGTTCCTACGTTTCCTGTAATGCACTACATTTCTAAAGTTACTGGAACATTCTGTTTTGAAAATCACTTATTAGTATCACTGCATTAATAAAAAAGTAATGTCAATTTAAAACCCTAATTTGTGATTGTTAACAGTACAGCATCATTTACTCATAATGATGACAATATCTGAATGTTGATTGTCACCCAAATTCATGTTGAATAGACTTACTTTTGTTTTTGTTTTTTCAGTATATTTCTTATTTCTAGATAACCTCATTTATTTGCAGTATTTCAAAGTGAAAACTAATTTTCTTTATTTAATTTCTCGTTTCCAGCAATTGCGGCAGAAGAAATGTGAAGAGCTGTATTGTTCTTTTATGATGCAGAACTTAATTTTGTCTGCAATATATTTAATAACTTTGGTCTTCATTTTTATAACTATGGAGGATGATCTTTTATATTTTAGCACAAGATATTTTGAAGATTTATTTATTAGTGGTGTTAATGCATCACTAAACTATACAAATATAAGATTAGAAAGGGAGTAAGTACCAGCAAATTAGAATTTTCTTGTACTTTTTCACAGTGGTTTGCTTCTAAATCTTGTTCTCATGGAATTTTTTTTGGTAGTAGGATAAATGATATAATGATATGTTTTCTCTCAATGACATACCAAAGCATCAAAAATACTCTCTATTATAGCATTCTAGTGCAATTCCACATATTAAAGCTGTATTAATTGAATCAAATGTGATTGTGAGATGAAGAGTGGATCAGTTATACAAAAATGCATTGTTTTAACTTTGAATAAGTTTATCTCAAAATTTGGGTGGACAGAGGTAGAATTTCCATTAGGTAGGCTTATAATGGTATGCAACATACGAAAAAAAAGGTATCCTCATCTTTATTCCAGACGTAATTATTTTATATAGAATCAGTCTTAATACTGAATTTGGTTGATGGCCTTCAGACATGGGTACATTTGAATCTCTGAAGAAGCAGTTATATGATTATTCACAAGGATTAATGAGGTATCTACAGATTTCGAAAAATGTACATCAGAACACAGTGTGATGTAAATAGAAGACTAAAATCTTTCACAAAGAATACAAACAATTGCAACATAATAATTAAAAGCTTTAAACAGTGGTTTCAGTCCAACATATACACTTAGGCAATAAATGAATATTAACTCACTTTTTTAAACTTATTGTTTGCGTGAACTCAATAAAATGTGTTACCATTAGGGTACTGGACTTCCTTCATCATCAACATTGACTACAGAAAATGTTCATCTCATGTATTAAGTTGCAGATGTATGACACTACAAAAAATAACTATCATGGGCATCATAATTATTTATGAAATGTTAAACTGTTAATAATGATATGTAGATAGGGAACAACTCACCATAAAGATGAAGGTCTTCGCCAATTGCCTGATTCCTTCACCTACAAAGTATGCCAGGATGATCCCGTTCCAAAAGTCCAGCACAACCTTCAATCCCTGATAAAATCCTATGGCCCTTCCCAGAACCTCTCACCTGAATCCATTTCTCCGCTCTGTCCAAAGACACCCCACACACCAACCTTCTACATGCTTCCTAAAATCCAGAAACCTAATAATCTGGGACGCCCACTTGTGGCTCGTTACTGTGCTCCCACTGAAAGAATCTCTGCCCTCATTGATCAACACCTCCAACCTATTGTCCGGAATCTACCCTCCCACATAAAAGTTACCAACCACTTCCTTCACCGACTCTCCACCGTCCCTACTTGTCTACCTCCTGGACCCTTACTCGTCACTGTTGATGCCACCTCCCTGTGCACAAATATTCCTCACACCCATGGTCTTGCCACACTTGAGGACTACCTTTCCCAACGTCCTTCAGGCTCCAAGCCCAATACCTCCTTTCTCATAGTCTTTGCCAACTACATCCTAACCAAAAACTACTTTTCCTCTGAGGGAAAAGTATACAAACAGATCCACGGCACTGCCATGGACACCTGTATGGCACCTTCCTATGCCAATCTGTTCATTGGCCGTTCAGAGGAAACATTCCTAGCCTCCCAAATCCACAAACCCCTGGTCTGGTTCAGGTTCACTGATGAGAGTCTCATGATCTGGACTCAAGAGCAGGACACCCTATCCTCATTCCTCAACAACCTCAACTCTTTCTCACCCATCTGTTTCACTTGGTCCTTCTCAACCCGACATGTCACCTTCCTGGATGTTAATCTGCATTTCTCTGATGGCTCCATCCACACCTCTGTCCACTTAAATACCACCAACTCTCAACAGTACCTTCATTTTGACAGCTGCCATTCTTTCCACATAATAAAATTCCTCCCATATAGCCTCGCCGCCCATGGAAGGCGTATCTGCAGTGATGAGAACTCCCTTAACCAGTATGCTGAAAACCTCACAAAGGCCTTCATAGAGAGAAATTACGCATCAGACCAAGTCCATAAACAGATTTACTGTGCTATATCTTCACACACCAACACAGTCCTTCTTCCTACCCTACTAACCACCCACAAAGGAGTGCCCCCCTTGTCACGCAGTACAATCCTGGACTGGAAGAACTGAACCATATCCTACGTCAGAGCTGTGATTAACGGTCAACATGCCCTGAAATGAAAGACATCCTACCTAAGATCCTTCCAACCCATCCTAAAGTGGTGTACTGTCGCCCACCCAACCTCCACAACATTCCAGTCCATCCATATGCCACTCCTAATCGCAACCCCTTACCACAGGGATCATATCCCTGTGAAAGACCCGATGCAAAGCCTGCACAATCCACCCACCCAACACCTCCTATTCCAGTCCCGTCACAGGCTTGTCCTACCCCATCAGAAGCTAGGCCACCTGTGAAAGCAGCCACATAATATACCAACTATGCTGCAATCACTACTCTGCATTCTACATTAGAATGACAACTAACTGGCTCTCCATCAGGACGAATGGCCACCGTCAAACTGTCGCCAAGAGCAGTATAGACTATCCTGTGGCGCAGCATGCAGTGGAGCACAACACCTTGGACTTTAACAGCTGCTTCACCACCCGACCATCTGGATCCTCACCTCCTCCACCAGCTTTTCCGAACAGCACATCCTAAGGTCCCACAACCATCCTGGCCTCAACCTCAGATAACCTAACATCCTACATTCCATGCCCCACAGACCCCCTCCCCCTCACATCCTATATTTCCTTCCGATTCATGCCCCTTTCCCTACTGCGTGCTTCCTGTTTTTAAATTTATTATTATTTTTTTTTTCCTTGTGTGGATGAGTGTTTTCTGAGGAAAGCCGTGGCCGAAAATTTAGAATTGTGTGTGTGTTTGTGTGTCTTTTATTTGTGTCTGTCAGCGGCTCAACGTTCGTCTTCACGGTGAGTTGTTCCCTATCTACTTATTATTATAAACATTTCGTAGTGGACCTTCCATTGTTCATAAATGTTAAACTGTGTATCGCGTAATCTGTGCAACATCAGAGCCAAAAGTAGAAACGTTGCTGTGCTTGAAGAGAAGCGATCCAAAAATAAGCCCAAATGAAAGAAGGGACGAATAAATTATTTCTTTGCTAAGTAAAGGCGTACAAATTTATGAAGAGAAATACGAAAAATTTCTATAATCCCTCCTGGTAAGTACAATATATCGTACAGTAAATTCAGCAGTTGTTGTTGTTGTGGTCTTCAGTCCGCAGACTGGTTTGATGCAGCTCTCCACGCTACCCTATTCTGTGCAAGTCTCTTCATCTGAGAATACATTCAGCAACCTACATCCTTTTGAATCTGCTTACTATATTCGTCCCTCGGTCTCCCTCTACGATTTTTACCCCACACGCTTCCTTCTAATGTTAAATTGACAATTCCTTGATGTCTTAGAATGTGTCCAACCAATCTAGTCCTTCTCTTAGTCAGGATATGCCGGAAACTCTTTTTCTCCCCGATTCGGTTCAGCACCTCCTCATTAGTTACATGATCTACACATCTAATTTTCATCATTCGTCTGTAGCACAACATTTCAAAAGCTTTTGTCATCTTTTTATCTGAACTCCTAATAGTCCACGTTTCACTCCCATACAATGATACACTCCAGACAAATGCTTTCAGAAAGGACTTCCTAACATTTAAATTAATAATATTCAGCAATCAACATGAAAACATGCATATTTCATTTAAATATCAGAAGTGTAATTACTGGTCTGTACCTCGCCACATTGTCAAAAACTACAGTGTAATTAAGTACTGATCTGATATTCCTCTGAAAAAGAGTTTTAATGCCATCAGTGATACAGTGCCACAAAAATAAGATCAATCAAACTACCTATAGGAAGACAGTGAGGAGCCAACTGCTAATGAAGAAACACAAAGACATAATGTCCCACCAATTGCTGAAGATATCCACAGACGGTTTCGTTAGTATCAGAAACCATACTAATGGGAAAAAACTTTTAATTCTCGCTGATAGCCATGGATGTGACCAATCTTCACATGTAACTGGTGAAACTACTCGACAGGAACCCTATCAGGATGTGAAAGCAATGATAGAACAAGCTTAGTTTTTTCTCAAATGTTCAAATGTTTGTACAACTTATGGAACTTAACTGCGGGGTCATTAGTCCCTAAGCTTACAAACTACTTACGAACTAGCTAAGACTAAAGACATATCCATGCCCGAGGGGGGATTCGAACCCCCGACCGTAGTGGCCGTGCTGACCGTGACTGGAGCGCCTCAGTCACCTCGGCCACCGCGGCCGGCTAGTTTTTTTCTGCCAGAAGGTCCAATGATCATAGTGCATATACTTTTAGGAGGAGCATCCCATTTTTAGAGTGGCTACCAGCACCATTTCAGGACCAGTAAGTTACTACAAGTCTCTTGTACTGTGGTTGTTTCGTTCACTCAGTTGTTTTGGTAACTACTAATTTACTTTAGTATACAGATGATTGTATAGAGAAAAATATTCATTGCATTTATTACATTTTAATCTTACATTTAGATATTTAATAGATTATTCATTCTCTAGGTAGAAGAAGGATGTGAGCACGTTGTGAAACATATTTTTATTTTATTTTACACAGCCTTAATGATATGGTTCGTTGCATTCCTTGGTGTCATCTAGGCAATCACATAAGTGAAAGTACTGCCACCATCTTTACTCTAAACCTTTCATTTTAACCAGTAACTATTTTCTCTCATAGCACAGAAAGTAAGAGGAATCCTCAATATTATGCACGATATATTCAGATAAATCCTCTTTACTTTCTCCAACCCTTTCATGAAGACCTGCCATTCAAGTGTAATTACTCAGCATATGTCAATTATGGCCATTTTCAAAGGCACTCCAGCTGAAACCACAGTGTGACCTTGGTGACTTTCCATTATCGATTTTGCTTAACGTACATCCAGCTCATAGTAGGATGTTCTTCACTGCAAAATGAAGACACCAAAAGAAACCACCAAACCTAATATAACGCCCAACATCTTAAATGCAAACTCATTTGCGATAAAGTGATTGTTTATTATGCAGAGAACTTGTCATCATACGTAATTCTGTAAGTGCTTCGATTGGAGAAATCTCTGCAGTTGACCAAGATAATGACTATTTAAGTGTAACACTTAAGGCGAGGATGGAAGGCTGGGGTATTCATATGGTTACTATGGGTGTGTGTATGTGGAGGGGACGGGAGGGGGGAGTTGGATGTGATGATAAGAATGTGTCTAATATGATTCTCTGTTTTCTTCAAACTGGATGTTATCTTATTTGAGTCCTGGGAATGGACATAATGATATTGTTGTAAATGCCAAGTATCACACCAATTAAAAAGTGCTGACAGATGATGTGTCAGCAATTCCACTTGAATGCTCCCTGGACCCTGTTATCAAGGAGACGTTCTCGAAACCCAATAACGAATATAAACCACAAATTATAGAAAAATTGTTAATGATAATGTTCGTGGAAAGACAGACAGCCATTAACAGATGGAAGATTGACTTGCAAACAATGTTTCTCACGAGTCAATAATAAAATGTGTATGGGTACACATTGTTGATGGTCACTGTACATACATATTTCACAGATAGGTCACTAAGTGGCAAAGGTTTTACTCATAGGTCGATATCATGTGATTAAAATTATCTGTCACTATTGGTATTATAGTCAAGCCACTTACAAATTCAGATAGTCGCTTGAAATGATATTGTGTGACGTTGCAACTACCATCATACACTACTAGGCATTAAAATTGCTACACCAAGAAGAAGTGCAGATGATAAACAGGTATTCATTGGACAAATATATTATACTACAACTGACGTGATTACATTTTTCACGCAATTTGGGTGCATAGATCCTGAGAAATCAGTATCCATAACAACCACCTCTGGCCGTAATAACGGTTTTGATAAACCTGGGCATTGAGTCAAACAAGGCTTGGATGGCGTGTACAGTTACAGATGCCCATGCAGCTTAACCCGATACCACAGTTCATCAAGAGTAGTGACTGGCATATTGTGACGAGCCAGTTGCTCGGCCATCATTGACCAGACATTTTCAATTGGTGAGAGATCTGGAGAATGTGCTGGCCAGGGCAACGGTCGAACATTTTCCGTATCCAGAAAGGTCCTTATAGGACCTGCAACATGTGGTCGTGCAATATCCTGCTGAAATGTAGGATTTCGCAGAGATCGAATGAAGGGTAGAGCCAGGGGTTATAACACATCTGAAATGTAACGGCCACTGTTCAAAGTGCCGTCGATTCGAACAAGAGGTGACCGAGATGTGTAACCAATGGCACCCCCATACTAACACGCCCGGTGATACGCCAGTATGACGATGATGAATACACGCTTCCAATGTGCGTTCAGCAAGATGTCGCCGAACACGGATGCGACCATCATGATGCTGTAAACAGAACCTGGATTCATCCTGTCTGTGATGCAGTGTCAAGGGTAACCGCAGCAATGGTCTCCGAGCTGATAGTCCACGCTGCTACAGACGTCGTCAAACTGTTTGTGCAGATCAAACATATATCTCGAATCTAGTTTGGTTATTACATAATATATTTACCTTATGTTAATCCAGTTTCTTTATAACCGCTTTTGGACCTGGATCATCATCAAATAATCATTGTAAATAGTTCATAAGATGTATGGCATATGCATTCAATGAATTCATTCACGTGCATTCTAGGTTGTTAGTACTAACAACTTGACTGATTACTTTGAATTTATGTCATTCATTACTGCTTCTCATCTTATGAACTATGATGATGATAGCCACGCCCAACACTGGATATAAAGAGATTGTATTAATGAAAAATATATCAACTAACAGCTTTGTTCTCGTATACTTCCTTTACAGTATTTCGAGAACACTATGAGGTAGTTGTGATCTCAGTAATAAATAAAACGTCGATACAACCTCGGAATTTCATTAACAGTTGTGTGTGAGCAAAACTATTTGAGAAGTTTACACAGTGTGTTTTTACCTCTGCCGCATCTATAAAATATTTTGCAACACTTTACTTACTTTGATGCTGCACAGTAATCTTGAATAACAGAACTAAAACAGTCCTTTGTTGAGCAGAGATAACAAACTGTAAGAAGTTGTAACATATTAATAGATTTTAAGTAATTACAGTTTATTCTACCGATACTCATCTTTTCAATATTGCGATGTATGGGGGTTCTGCTCGCTGCAACATTACTCTCCTGGGGCGTCGTGGTAGAAATAAATACTCTTAGGTACGATTTTTCACTTCTTCTTTAATTTAAATCTAACTTCTTCTCCACCAAAACATTACAATAACGTACACAAATTACCACAACAACACAGACTGACATAGATTCCAAAGTACTCGACAAAAGACAAAACTCGAACTCTCCCACGCAAGGCGGTGAGGCAAATATATAACATCGGCATTATGCATTGTTCATAACAATGAACAAATACACAAACAAAACATTTCATGTACACAAGAATAATCACAATATAAAATGAAAACTATGCATACAATAATTTTAGATGGCGCATCTATTTTTAAGATGAAATTTCCGATCTTTCTGCTGACAACAAAGTGCGATGTTTAATGTCAATTAATTTGTTAATGAATACATCATATATGTTCCTAACATATATTGAGCTATCAATTATCTTGGAAAACCCCATAATAGGTTAAAAATCTCAAGTGAGTCACTATATACAAAGAAATACAATATTCAAATCTCGAGTACATCATTAATTACACAATTAACTGGTCTACACAACTTGTTTATGAGCCTAACATATATACAACGCTATTTACTTTCATGTCTTTATGTTTTACAAAAGTTTGTACCCTTCGTCTGTCTATTTATTGAAGTAATGTACGATTGCAAAAGTATTGTTTATAGAATTATCTGGAAACGTCTTATACAAAGCTCTTAATTAATTAAATGTATCACTTGTTTTAATCGCAGTATCACTGAGACACTGTCCTACACTGATTCCTAGGCTGGCTATTACTTTTTTAACTTCACACGCAACATATATCCCAACTGAACCACACGATTTCGGGTCCAATGCAGACGGTATCGTACGATAACATTGAGATGAGGGGTTCAGCAGTATCGTCACAAAGTGCAAGATGAGAATTTGTTCTTTGAGTAGATTTCTAAAAATCGGCTGATACAAATTCATAGCGCCCAAAACGTCTCAGCACATTGGACACTTTTAGCAGCCAAATAAACTATTTTTCTACTTCTACATAAATACTCTGCAGTCACAATGAAGTGCAAGGCAGAGGGTTCGTCGAACCGCTTTTATGATGTTTCTCTTCACTTCCATTCTCTAATAGTTCGCGGAAGAGAGGAACACGTAAATCTTTCCATTTTAGATCTGATTTCTCGTATTTTATTTTGCTGATCATGTCTTCCTAGGTAGGTGGTTGCTAACAAAATAGGTTGGCATTCGATAGAGAAAGTTGGCGTAAGAAATTTCGCAAATAGATCTCGTCGCAATGAGTAACGTCTTTCTTTTAATGATTTCCATCCCAACTCGTGCATCATTTTCGTGACACTCTCCCCTATATTACGATAATACAAAACGAGCTGCCCTTCTCTGTACTTCCTCTAAATCGTCTGTCAATCCCACTTAGTGGAATTTCACAATGCGCAACAATAGTCGAAAATAGGACGCACAAGTGTGGTGTAGGCTTTTTCTTTAATAGAGCTGTAGCATCCTTTAAGTGTTCTGCCGACGAAAGGTAGTCTTTGGTTCTCTTTCCCTACAATATTTTCTGTGTATTCTTTCCAATTTAAGTCGTTTGTAATTGTTACTCCTAGCTATTTAGTTGAATTTACTGCCTGTAGTTTTGTCTGATTTATCATGAAAATGAAGTTTAACGGGCTTCTTTTAGTGGTCATATGGATGACTTCACACTTCTCATTATTAAGAGTCAATTGCCAGTTTTTGTACTGTGCAGATATCTTATCTAAATCATCTTGCAGTTGATTTTGATCTTCTAGTGACTTTACTAACCGATAAGTGACAGCATCATCCACGAACAGTCTAAGGTAACTACTCAGATTCTCTCCTAAATCGTTTGTAAAAATAAGGAACAGTAGAGGCACTATAACACTTCCCTGGTGAACGCCAGATGTCATTCAGTTCATCTCGATGACTTCCCGTCAATTACAACGTACTGTGTCCTTTCCGACAGGAAGTCACCAGTCCAAAACCACAATTGTGGCGATATTCCATAAGCACGCAGGCTGATTAGAAGACGCTTGTGAGGTACAGTGCCGAAATCCTTCTGGAAATCTAGAAATACGGAATCTATTTGACATCCCTTGTCAGTAGCACTCATCATATCATGTGAGTAAAGAGCTACCAGTGTTTCTCAAGAATGATACTTTCTGAATCCGTGTTTACTATGGGTCAATAGGTCTTTCTCTTTGAGTTAGTTCTTGAAGAAAGTATATGTTCTAAAATCCTGCTGCAAACTGACGTCAGTGATACAGGCGTGTGATTTTTCGGATCACTCCTATTGTCATTCGTGAATATTGGCGTAACCTGTGCAACTTTCTAGTCTTTGGGTACGCAACGTTCGCTGAGCGAGCGGTTGTATATGATAACTAGGTATGAGACTATTGCATCAACATTCTCTGAAAGGAAACTAAATGTTATACAAACAGGACCGACAGACTACTCTTGTTAAATTATTTTAATACACCAGCGGTATCAACTTCTAACTTACGCATGCTGGCAGCCGTTCTTGATACAAATTCTGGAATATTTGTTTCTTCTTCTTTCCTGAAGGAAATTACGCACGCCGTGTTAAATAATTCTGCTTCAGCAGAACTGTCGTCAGTAACATCACCGTTACTATCGCGTAGTGAGAGTAATGATTGTGTTTCACCGCTAGTATAGTTTACATACGACCAGAATTTCTTTGGATTCTCTACCAAATTACGTGACAGGGTTTATTTTGTGGAATTTATTACAAGGTTCTTGCATTGAAGGTCGACTTTAATTTCGAGTATCTATAAACAACTGCCAGTCTTGAAGATTTTGTGTCCGCCATGACCGAGGGAGGAGAGAGGACTCGAACCTCCGACTGGAGCAGCCGCGCAGTCCGTGACATGGAGCCTCAGACCGCACAGCTACCTCGCGAGGCACCACATGATCAATGTTACCTAAACCCATATTGGTTATTAAAGAAGCCCCTCTCTTTCAAGGAATCACATTAATAAAACTTGTTAGCATAGCAGTATAATACATTTAAAGTTTTAACCAACGTTTTCAGGAGCTAACAACACTCTGTTCTTTAATATCCAATAGTAAAAGCAGTCAAGAAAAACTCATTTATTAAAATGGCTGCATTAGCACATTTAGTCAGTCTTCATCAGATTATTATTAATAAAAAAAAATAAAAAATAAAAAAAAAACACACACACACACACACATTTCGAATCACTGCTACAGGAAGTAGTCGTAACGGTTTTTAACCCGGTTCTTGACAATAACTAAAAAAACGGTTACAACCGACACCAAATAAATACCAAAAAACCGGTATCGGTTTTAACCGGTCGGTTTTTCCCATCCCTACTGCAGCCCCAGCTGGTTCAGCAGCCGCTGCCCCATTACACTGGGCACGCCGGACAGGTTCGCGCATGCGAAGCTGCAAATTCGCGACCAATATGTGACGAGTGTAAGCGCGTGGTGTCCGCGTGGCATCCACGTGGCCGATGGACCTGTGCACGCGCTTGTCGTATTACGCGGGAAAGCTTCGGTCATCTTCGGCATCATTCGCCAGTACTCCCGAAGTGTACTCACGCTCTCACTCGCACATCACCGCCACGCGGATGCAGGCTCTAGCTCAAACCCCTCCTTTGTTAATCTGCCGGTATAAATCTTTCAACGGTTGTCGATATTATTTCTTTGAATGTAAGCCACATCTGATCTACACTAACATTTTTAATTTTCGAAAGTCTAGAAATTCTCACTCAGGAAAGCGTTAATTGAATTTTTATCTGATTTTTTTGAATAGATATACTTTTCGTTTATTTTTGGTAGGTTTGGGAAATCGATATTAATTCGCGGTACGACTATTCCGTGTTCACTTTTTATTAATTTTTTGTAACTTATGGGACTTTACTACGGGGTCATCAGTCCCTAAAATTACAAAATACTTTTGAAGTAGCTACTACTAAGGACGGCACAAATATCCATGCCCGAAGGGGGGTTCGAGCCCCCGACCGTAGTGGCCGTGCAGACCGTGACTGGAGCGCCTCAGTCTCCTCGGCCACCGCGGCCGGCTCCGTGCTCACTAATCCGTGTGTCTGGTTTCATACTCTGTATTAGCTCCAGATTATTAGTTGCTAAGAAGGCAAGTATATTTTCACAACCATTTACTATTCTAGTTGTTTCATGAATTAATTGCGCAAGGTAATTTTCGAAGAATGCGTTCAGTACGATTTCGAACGATTTTTTATGCTTGCCTCCGGTTTTGAGTATATATTTTTGCCAACATATAGAGGGTAACTTAAAGTCGCCGATAATTAAATTGTATGCTTGGGGTACGTTTATGAAATTTGGTCCAATCTTTCTTTGAACATTTCTGCAATCGAATCATCTGACTCAGGGAGACGGTAAAAAGCTCCAATTATTAATTTATTCTTGTTGTCAGGTATAACCTCTACCCACACCTACTCACAGGAACTATCTAATCAGTAACCGCTTGTGACAGCAATAAATTTTCCACCACCTGTTTTATTGAATCATTTGCCCCTTAGTAAAAATTTCAGCTGAACTCATCTTCGGCTTGAGCCAGCTTTCGGTACCTATAATGATTTGAGATTCAGTACTTTCTATTAGAGCTCGGAGCTCTGGTACGTTCTCAACACAACTACGACAATTTGCACCTGTTTGACCAATGGTTTTTAAATCTGTGTTCGTCCTATCTTTGACCTGTACTCTTTGGGGTTGAAAACCTTCCGGTGTGGTCCTGAGGCCCACTACCGTAAAAAACCGCCCTGTTCACCCCACACAACGCCCACTACTTGTGTAGCCGCTCCCTGTGTGTAGTAGACTCCTGACCTATTCAGCAGATCCAGGAACCCCACCACCCGATGGCGCAAGTCGAGGAATCTGCAGCCCACACGGTCGCAGAACCGTCTGAGCCTCTGATTCAGACCCTCCACTCGGCTCTGTACCAGAGGTCCATAGTCCGTCCTGTCAACTAAGCTGCAAATGGTGAGTTCTGCTTTCATCTTACAAGCAAGACTGGCAGTGTTTACCACTTCAAATAGCCGCTCAAAACCTGATAGAATCTCTGCGGATTGGAAGTGACACACATCATTGGTGCCGACGTGGGCCAGCACCTGCAGCTGGCTGCACCCCATACCCTTCATGGCATCCAGAAGGATCCGTTCCACATCTGGCATGACTCCATATGGTATGCACACGTAGTGCATGTTGGCACTCTTCCCCTCCTTGACAGTCATCTCTTTAAGGGATGGAACTGGTCATCATTAATCAATAAATTAAACTTCCTGTTAATTTGATAATTATTTAAATAAACTGGTGAATAATTTAAATTGCCACTTATGTCATACGGCATGCTGGATGCTGGACGCTAAAGATTATTTACTATGATCCGTTATTCTGTTTACACCACTTCTATCTGATTCCTTAAGGTATTTTAATTCTCGTATTTAAGAAAGAGATATAATACCAGTCTATTTCGCCTTGTTTCTCTCTTTTCTTGAAATTATGTACTATGTTATTTTGACTTTTATAGCTATAATCCTGTTATATTAAATCATGTCAGCTCATAAAGTACACTCCATGTGCATATCGTGTGGAGTCATTCCAGATGTGGATCGAGTCCTTCCGGGTGCCATGAAGGTGCAGGTGGTGGCTTACGTCTGCACCAATGATGTGTGTCGCTTTGGATCTGAAGAGATTCTCACAGGTTTTGAGCGGCTATCTGAAGTGGTAAAGACTGCCAGTCTTGCTTGCAAGATGAAAGCAGAGCTCACCATCTGCAGCATAGTTGACAGGACCGACTGTGGACCTCTGGTACAGAGCCGAGTGGAGGTTATGAATCAGAGGCTCAGACGGTCCTGCGACACTGTAGGCTGCAGATTCCTTGACTTGCGCCGTCGGGTGGTGGGTTTCCGGGTTCCGCTGAATAGGTCAGGAGACCACTATCCGCAGGAAGCGGCTACACGGGTAGCGGGGGGCTGTGTGGCGTGGACTGAGCGGTTTTTTAGGATACAGGGCTTCGGGGAAAAACAAAATGGGCAATCTCAAAGGACGCAGGTGGATCACAGGAGAAAAAAAATGTTCAAATGTTTGTAAAGCTTATGGGACTTAACTACGGGGTCATCAGTCCCTAAACTTACAAACTACTTATGAACTACTTACGAACTAGGACGGCACAAATATCCATGCCCGAGGGGGGATTCTAACCCCCGACCGTAGTGGCCGTGCGGACCGTGACTGAAGCGCCTCAGTCCCCTCGGCCACCGCGGCCGGCACACAGGAGAAATGTAGATCTGGGAACTATCGGTATAACAGTAGTAAATTGTCGTAGCTGTGTCGGGAAAGTACCAGAACTCCAAGTGTTAATAGAAAGTACCGAAACACACATCATTGTAGGCAGTGAAAGTTGGCTCAAGCCGGAAATAAGTTCATCAGAGGTATTTGCAAAAGATGTAACTGTGTTCAGAAAGGATAGATTAAACAAAATAGGTGGAGGCGTGTTTGCCGCCGCCAAAAGTAGTATTTCGTGTAGCGAAGTTGAAGTTGATAGTTCCTGTGAGCTATTATGGGTAAAGGTTGTACCTGAAAATCGTAAGAAGTTAATAAATAATTGGTTTCTTTTACCGGCCTCCCGACTTTGACGATACAACAACAGTAAGAGTCAAAGAAAAGCTGAGTCTAATTACTAAAACGTACCCGACTCACACGATAATAGTAGGCGGTGATTTTAATTTACCCTCAATCTGTTGGCGAAATTATATTTTCAAATCAGGAGGTGCGCATAAAACATCGTGGAAATTGTACTCAAGGCATTCTCTGATAATTACTTCGAACAATTAGTTCATGAGCCTACTAGAAATGTAAATGGATGTGAAAACACACTTGATCTCTTAGCAACAAATAATCCTGAGCTCATAACGAGCATCAAAACCGATACAGGTATTAGTGAACACAGAGCTGTCGTAGCGATATTGAATATCGAAAGTCCCAAAGTTACCAAAAATAAACGAAAAGTATATGTGTTCAGGAAAGCAGAAGAAATAAAATATATTGGTTCTTGAAAGACAGATTCCACTCGTTTCTAACACTAAACGTAGGTGTAGACCAGATGTGGCTCAAATTCCAAGAAGTGGTATTGACAGCAATTGACAGTTTTATACCAAATCTATACTAATAACAAATCTGTAAATGTAGGCCTGTTGCTGTTCCTTTCTGTCTTCAAAACTACTGGACGAATCTTCATGCGGTTTTCACAGGAAACGTGGGAAAAGTTTGGGTCACCATATAGGCATAATTTTATCAAAATCAGATCACGAAAAAAAAAAAAAAAAAAAAAAAAAAAAAAGATATCGTAAATTTAAGTGTTTTCAGTAACCGCCATGTCTGTTTGTTCAACTATTAAAAACCTCTTATCTCCAAAACTACTTGATGAATTTTCATGGGGTTTTCACACGTAACTTGGGCATATTGTGTGGTTACATAAGGCTACAATAATTAAAATCGGATCAGAGAAAATGAAGGTATCGTAATTTAACCATTTGCCTAAAAGCCTTCATGTATGTCTATTTGTTTAAAGTAATCTCCGAAAGTACTACACAAACTTTCATGGGTTTCCACAGGTAAATTGAGTATAGTTTGGAGAGTATCATAGGCTACATTTCATCAAAATCGGATCAGGGGAAGAAGAGATATCGTAATATGTAGTTTCTAGTGTATGCTGTGCTTGAATTGCAGTGTAGTACAGCAAAGATCCGATAGAGGCACTGTTCGTAACATAGAATATAACTAATAGATGGCGATGTTACGTTTTTTATTCACATAACTTAGGTGTAATACACTTACATAAGGGCTACGATTTTCCTTACGGCAGCAGTGTTGTGTATTGATGTTGGCAACGGCCGTTGAATCCTTTTTGAAAAATCACTCACGTAGAATGAGGGGAATAATTCTTTATCTTCCCGATGAAATAAATAATTTATGCTTTCCTGGTCAGTAAATTAATCATCCTCCTAAACCGAATAGATAGCAAAATATATCGCTGCCACTGCATGTAAAATTTACCGCAGGTAGGGCAAAATTATTTTTTTAATCCTAACTGTATCCCATATGCTTTGCAATGTCATGGAAAGAAAATAAGTGCAGCTTTCGATGGGAATAACCACTAAATTGTGCATGGAAGAAATGTCTATGGAATGAGCATTGGGTTCTGTGCATCTTGCCGGCCGCGGTGGCCGAGGAGACTGAGGCGCTCCAGTCACGGTCTGCACGGCCACTACGGTCGGGGGTTCGACTCCCCCCTTGGGCATGGGTATTTGTGCCGTCCTAGTTCGTAATTAGTTCATAAGTAGTTTGTAAGTTTAGGGACTGATGACCCCGTAGTTAAGTCGCATAGACTATAAAAACATTTGAACATTTGAACATCTGTGCATCTTCTCAACATTAAGTTGTAATTACCAAGTGATATTGAAACAAATCTACTCTTTCCACACATTTATTTGCTCTTTCGATTGGTTTGTACTGCATTGGCTGCAAAGAAGCTCCACGTCCTTTTCGCAGAGCAACCACATGAAATAATATCTAAATAAACGTGTCGCAGAGGCAACAAGAAAGTTGAGGAAGCGTCGCTAAAACGGCCATTTAAACATGGTCATCCGTCTTAACCGAGCGAAAAAGGACCAAGATAAAGTCAGCGATTAATATATTTACCCAATATGACATTTCCACCTTAATGTTCAGGATACGAAAACTGACATGACGTTAGCAGCGGAAAAATACCAACCGGAAGTGCCTGTAATTTCGCAGTCAGAAGTATAGTATCTGTGTCTTCAAGATCTTTGAGTAGGCTACGCAACGCAAAGTGACAGCTCAGAATGAAAACAAAGCAGACGATCATGCTATTTTGTGTTGACACTTGGGTAGTGTTTACTTCAGTCCTTTCATTTCTCATGAAATAGCTTGGTGTTTCTTTAGTTAGGTATTACGTAATTTTCTTTCCTGTCCGAGTCACAGACAGTACGTATCTTTCAATGACTATTCAACTACTTATTTTTTTAAATAAATATTCAATAATAACGTTCTTTAAATCGTGTACCCAGCCACAATCTATATTGTACATAGGCCCTGCTGGCTTCTGTCTAGGAGTTTTCAGCCAACGTTTGTATGATTTTACAACTTACGTTTCGCTACCACCAATTTTGATTCAGATTGGCTAGCACTGTTGAAATTTTATACTTCATTGCTCTTGGAGGGTGAAACTTTGGCAATGTCAGCAGCTCATAATGGGGCGAAACGTGTGACTAACCTCAAACTTCGACAGAAAATCTCGAGACTGATGCCAACGGACCACATGTCAACAAACTGCCATAAAAGCTTAAAATGTACAATAGATAAGAACTTGGGAAACGTCTTTAAACACCTGTGCTTCTCAGTATCTTGAAGCTCCAGTAGCTGCGACCGTTATTTATTTTATAATTGACAATACCAATAGATTGTTTGGATTGTACCTACCTTGTACCCACAATAAAACATTTTAATGCACACTGTGTCATTAGCCCATGTTCTGCAGATGAATAAGACGCTGCTTATAAAATATTTGTATTATCACATTACTCAGACAAACCTGTGTTATGGTATCAACGTTTTCTTTATTAATGACCCCGCCAATGAATAATGTATTCTGCCAAGTTTCAAATACAGAAATATTTATCCTTCTCAGTGTACTTTGTTAAGTGATATTATCCATCCGAAAATATTATTACGGTACATTTAAAGTAATTTGTTATTAGGACAGTATTCCCCTAAACACACACTCGGAAATCGTCACATATTCGGAAATTACTATCCAAATAACTGTTTCGCCCTTTGTTTTCTAATCAGATTTAAATGTTAAAAAAACACAGAAACGTAGAACTAACTTTTAATACAATCAGAGAAGTTAATTTAAAAACGTAAAGACGAAAAAAAAATATTGGGACAGGATACGAATCCACATCCAGTGGCGTAACTAGGACTTGGCTTTGGGGGGGATAGCTCTGCTTGACGAGCAAAATTTTAGTCAGTTTCCAGACAGACTACCATCTACCACTCCCGTTGAAAAAACTAATTCACTCCCATCCAATGATATCTTATGGTAAAACACCCCAAGTTTCCAATCTTTACCTTTACCAGATTTCTGTTGTTCCCCCCCCCCCCCAATCCCATAGTTACGCCACTGTCCACATCGTTATCCATTACGCTACAGTGACATGAGCAAATGAGCAAAATGATGATTAGGATTACTTATACCTACACTTGAAAAGTTACGTTGTTAATTTGCTACAAACTACTATTTATTTATAAGGTGAGCATTTTCATGATTACTCTTAAAAGCATCATAATTGCATTCTAAATGTTTAAAATTCACAATATCTGAATAAGCTCAATTTAAAATGGCGCCTGTCACAGCGTGCCAGAGATTCTATCCTTGTGGTGTATAGTCTCTGGTCGAAAACGGAAGTGGTATTTTTCCGCCGCTAACGTATACTCGAAAACTGTTCTGCACATTTGAATGCTCACTCCAGAGATATTTCTGCTCTGTGCCTGCTACTAGAGATAATATACACACGCGAGCAACCAGTGATCTTTATACAAACTGGATGTATAACTCTGGTGTCTGGGCATAGAACTGTAGCGTGCCTGCACATTCATGTGTTTTGCACACGATTTCGCATTGTCCGCCATGTTTAAATTTGGCAAACGAGTTTCCACCGGTTATTATGTGACAAAGAATTGCTTGCTTACCTCTTGATTTGGAATTTAATTCAATATTCCATGTTGTAGCCTGATGTGGAATGGAAATGTAAAGGAATTTGCTTTCTCAGACCACTCCATGTTAACAGTAGAGTTAAAACATTATATAAAAGGGGATGGGAACAAGGTTACACAAAACACATCAAAACCTAACAACTTTATACTAACTAAAAACAATCTCAGAAAACTAATGCACCAGCTGAGCATTACTAACTGGGACAAATTATTTTAAAGTAGTGGTACTAATGCTCAACAAGTGTATGAAACTTTCCATAGTTACTTAATAGGTATTTTAAAAGCACATCTTGTTACAAAAAAACAACAAAAACAAGGAAGGCTAAATTGTGGTACACAAAAGAGTTGGAGAATCAAAAAAATAACCTAATGCTGCTAAAGCGCCTCAGCAAAGTAAATAATTCTAAGGAAATTAAGGATCTCAAAATTAAAAGCAAGAAACTGTATAAGAAAGAGCTACAATTGGCTAAACAGAGGTACAACACCAATCTTATAAAAAAATAGTAAAAACCAGTGCAAAACAGCATGGTCAATAATTAATAATATTAAAGGAGAAATCAGAAACCTAGATGAGACAATCCCAATACCAGCTGATACATTCAACAAATATTTTGTAAGTTGTGCTCACAAAATAAAAAAACAGATCAGTGAACCCAATATAACTTATGTAGAATATCTTAACAGTGCAAACCTAAATCAGAATCAGGCCAGACCGTCATTGAAACACTTTAAAGAGATATCCCAAGATGATGTTCTTAAAGTTGTTAAGGAAATGAAAAATTCACATAGTACTGACATTTATAATATGTCAAACAATCTACTAAAGGAAATAATATCTACCATTGCAGCACCACTAACCTATACTATAAACTTATGTATCAGAGATGGGGTTTTTCCTGACTCTCTTAAACTATCCAGGGTGACTTCAATCTTTAAGAAGGGCAGCAAATCTGAGCCTGTAAACTACAGGCCAATTTCACTCATACCAACTCTAGCCAAAGTCTTTGAAGGTATAATGTATCAGCAAATGTGCGAGTATCTGGAAGTAAATGATATGTTAAGTAGGTCACAGTTTGGCTATATGAAGGGAAGATCAGCTATACATGCTGTAGAACTGTTGGTAGGTGAAATTTTATCAGCATTTGAGGACCATGCCCACACACAAGTAACCTTATGTGACCTAAGCAAGGCCTTTGACTGTGTGGATCACTCTGTTTTGCTATATAAACTTAAATACTATTGAATGTGTGGCAAAAGTATAAAACTCCTCAAATCATATCTTAACAATAGGAAGCAAGTGGTAAGTTCAGGAGGTTATGAATCAAAGATACTTGAGGTCCAACACGGAGTGCCACAGGGCTCCAAACTAGGTCCGCTTCTGTTCCTTGTGCATATAAACGACTTACCAGCAAATATCCAAGTAAAAACATATATGTACGCAGATGATACCACTTTTCTGTCTGTAAACAATGTATTTGACAACCTTGTCAGCAGTATGAATTTGGCGAAAGAAAATGCAACATCATGGTTTAATGCAAATGGCCTACTATTAAATGAGACAAAAACACAGAATATGTGGTTCAGTCTGTCAAAGAATAACAAAATAGAAATACAAAATGTAAAATTTTTAGGTATTATCCTGGACAACCAACTAACATGGAACTCTCATGTTGAACAAATAGCGGCCAGGCTGTCAAGAGTTACATATCTGCTGAAGAGGCTGATGGGCTGTGTGACATTTGAATATGTAAGGACTGCATACTTTGCTTTTTTTCCAATCTGTTTTAAGATATGGGTTAATACTCTGGGGAAACAGTAAAAAAATAAGTGAAATACTGGTGATCCAGAAGAAAGCTATTAGAGTAATAGCAAAGGCAGACAATAGAACACACTGCAAACCACTGTTCATTAAATATAAAATACTAACAGTTATTAACCTATATATTCTTGACAGTGTAAACTTCGTACTTGCAGACCTACCTAATTTAAAGTTAATGAATCAGAGGCATGACCACAATACAAGAATCTGTAAGTCTCTAATCCTGCCACAAAATAGATTGGCAAAAACCAACAATAGTCATAGGTACATATCAATCAAAATATATAACAAATTGTCCAAGCATGCCTCAAGTATGACAACCGAACTATTTCTGAAAAAGCTGCACAGCTTCTTGTTAAAAAATCCATTTTATACATTAGAAGAATTTCTTGAAATGCCCAACATCGACTTAAATATGTAAAAATATTATGTAAAACTTAAGTATGTGAATATATTATGTAAAACTTTTAGGTTAAGTGAACTGACTAAGTCTATTGCATGTAATATTGCTGAATGACGAATAAAGAATCTGAATCTGAATCGAAACATATTTTCTTCTCTTGTTCTTGAAATGCTTCTTAGTAGCCATGTTTGAATTTGGCAAGAAACTAAATATGACTATCTATGGCTGGCACGCTAAGACAGCTGAAGTTCAACATCCAGAGTGTATAGAGATCAATGCGAGCAACGAACTCATCAGAAACCTCTCTGCTTTCATAATTGTACCACAGCCGAGTCGGCTGTGATTGTACCGTACATTATTTAGATTAAAATTTGAAATTACTTACTTTTGGTGTGGAGTACATTAAGATAGATACAGAAGTCTTCTTTTGCAGAGAAAATTGTACTTAGAACGATATATTCAGAACACTATTACTGAAGGTCGATTTCAGTTTCGTGCTTTATGAAGTAATCACTGCAGGACATGGGGGCATGTATTAGGTGAAAGAGTGGCCTATGCTGCTAACATCACAAGACAATTCACTGTGAATATTATATTTAATGGAAAATTCTATACTGATGATCAGCTGACGGCGTTCCTTCGACGATTAACCAGACTTAATTTAACACACATTGACACCACCATGACGTCTTATTTAAATAGACATGAACTGCTCTGTTGATTTAATTACCAGACTTTCAGCATTTGTCGAGTTTTCAATAATAGAGAGCACTACATACCAAATAACTACATTGTTCCCAGCGCAACATTGCAACATACTAATACTTCAGCATACACTTACAGTTTAGTGCTACACCATAGAAACAATACATGGCGCTGTTATTATTATTACTATTTTTCATCAACGATAAAATTGTTTTCAGAAGTTTACGCCAAATAGACAATTTCACATCGCAGTCTCAACTTTATGAATACAAACTAACATTACATTTACATCGTTCCGGAGTACAGACTTAAATTAATTTCTCTTTTTATATGAAAAACCTTATAAACATTCCGCGTTTTCGACAATGATTTCTACTTAAATTTGACATCTTGGCTAGGAAAACTGAGTTTATTGACAGAGCGATCCAACAAGGATTCTGTTTTTGCTGACCTAGATCCGGAACCCTAAAAACCATGATATCCACAGGTTCCTCTTTAAAAACCGTTGCAAAGCACGGGCATATAAGATAGTAAATTAATAAAAGAAGGAGTCGACCCCCTTGGTACACAAAACAGGTCAGGACACTGATGCAAAAAAAGGAAAAAGCATACTAAATTTAAACGAACACAAAATCCCCAGGATTGGCGATCCTACACAGAAACTCGAAATTTAGCGAGGATTTCAATGCGAGGTGCCTACAATACTTATCACAATGAAACTCTTTCTCGAAATTTGACTGAAAACCCAAAGAGATTTTGGTGCTATGTTAAATATACTAGGGGCAAAACACGAACAATATCCTCACTACGTGATAGTAATGGCGATCCTGCTGATGACAACGCTACTAAAGCAGAGTTACTAAACATATCTTTTAGAAACTCATTCACCAAAGAAGACGAAACCAATATTCCAGATTTCGAATTACGAACAGAGGTCGTAATGAGTAACATAGAAGTAGAAATCATCGGAGTAGTGCAGCAACTTAAATCACTTAATAAGAACAAGTCTTCTGGTCTGGATTGTATACCCCTTAGATTTCTATTTGATTATGCTGAAGCGATAGCTCCTTACTTAACAGCCATATACAACTGCACTCTCATAGAAGGATCTGTACCGAAAGATTGGAAAGTTGCACAGGTCACACCTATATTCAAAAAAGGCAGTAGGAATAAGCCACTAAAGCACAGGCGTATTTCATTGACGTCAATTTGCAGCAAGGTTTTGGAACATATCCTGTATTCAAATATTATGAATTATCTCGAACAGAACGATCTATTGACCTAAGGACAATACGGGTTTTGAAAATATCGTTCATGCGAAACACAACTAGCTCTTTATTCACACGAAGTGATGGGTGCTATCGACAAGGGTTCACAAATCGATTCTGTATTTCTTGATTTACAGAAGGCTTTTGACACCGTACTTCACAAAAAATGCTTTTAATGAAATTGCGTGGTTGTGGTATATCGCCCCAAATTTGCGACTGGATAGGGGATGTCCTGTCAGAGAGGACACAGTTCGTAGTAATCGATGGTAAGGCATCGACTAAAACAGAGGTAATATCGGACGTTCCACAGGGTAGTGTTATTGATCCTCTGCTGTTCCTTGTTTACATAAATGATTTAGGGGAAAATCTAAGTAGCTATCTTAGGTTGTTTGCAGATGACGCCGTCATTTACCGTCCAGTAAAGTCATCTGCAGATCAAAACCAACTGCAGAACGATCTGAATAAAATATCAGTACGGTGTAAAAGTTGGCAATTGACTCTAAATAATGAGAAGTATGAAGTCGTCCACATGAGTACGAAAAGATATCCGTTAAACATTGTTTGCAAGATAAATCAATCAAGAGTGAGGGCCGTAAACTCCACAAAATACCTAGGAATTTCTATTACTACAGACTTAAATTGGAAAGAACCCGTAGATAATGTTGTGGGAAAGGCAAACCAGAGACTAAGTTTTATTGGCAGAACCCTTAAAACATGCAAAAGAACTACAAAAGAAACTGCATACACTACGCTTGTCCGTCCATTTTGGATTATTGCTGCCCAGTGTGGGATCCTTATCAGGTGGGTTTGACGGAGGACATCGGAAGAGTCCAAAGAAGGGCAGCTGTATTGTCACAATACAGGGCAGACAGCATTACGGAGATGATACAGGATCTGGGATGGGAATCATTAAAACAACGGCGCTTATCGCTGCGCCATAGGCTACTTACGAAACTCCAATCGCCAACATTCTCCTCCGAATGCGAAAATATATTGTTGACTATGAGAAATCAGAGTTCGAACAGAGAGATTCAGGTGTCCTTTCTTCCCGCGCGCTATTTGAGAATGCAATAGGAGATAAATAGTATAATGGTGGTTCGATGAACCCTCTGCCAGACACTTGAATGTGATTTGCAGAGTATCCCATGTAGGTGTAGATGTAGATCTAGTTTTAATAATATCTGGCCAACTCTAATTCTTGAATGGGAGACAATATGAATGGGTTATCGAAAGTAGTTTCCATTCTACCACATTTACTTTCATTTTTCAGCAAGGTGTTGCCAATACTACATTGTGCTATGCTCGGTGGTGCTCTGTCTAATACAAATCCCATTTTGGTTGACACTTATGGTATTTCTTAATTCATCTACCATCCAATATACTGTCTCTGTATTACAGATGTAGATCCTCAGCATAGTTCTTATATAAACAATGGACTATGCTATTTTAACTTTCATTGTGTAATATTAACACATTTCAGTTAGCTACCTGCATTTGTTAATGTTTAACTGAAATTATGTAAAATAAAACACTAATCCTCTGCATGTCAAATCAACGCAACTAAAATGGTGCATATGTATAAAATATAATTTCGCACTAACACTTTGATTAAGAGAAATAATATTTAAATAATCATGATTATTACTGTGCAGAAATAGGCATAACAACAGTATTTAAATTTAATTTTAAACAAAAATTGTATTTACAATGCAGTGTTGTTTCGTTTTCTTACTACCAGTTTAGGATGTATAACAGTTTTCTGTACAACCTAGGCCCCGTAACTCAGACAGCAGTAACACTGACTAACATGCTGGGCCAGGGTTCGATTCCCAGCCAAGCTGACCATTGTGTATTATCATCATCATTGACATGCAAGTCACTGAAGTGGCGTCAACTGTAAAGACTTGCACTAGGTGTCCACACAATCTTGCATGGGATCTCCCAGCCAAAAATGCCATAGATCATTATTTTCATTTTTTTCTATACATATTCAGCACTTTTGAAGCACTACCGAGTTCGCTATTGTATTATAAAACCATAAATTGGTTCATATGTGACCCCAATGTTATTCCGAGTTTCGATCATTATTTTCTACAAAACTAAATAGCTTGAACATACAATATTAAAGGATTATAAATGTGTTACGTATTCTACAATTATTCTATTTTTTATAGTTTGAATAACATATTACAAGGCTTATTGAAGAGAAACTTATGTTCTTGGGTCTCTAAAGTCCACAGGAAGGTTAGCACAGTTAACTTCCCATAGGTGTTTGCAAGCTATGACATAATTCTGCAGTTGGTAGGAAAGTATAATATTTGTCACTGAAGCTACTGTTACTTGCTGATTCACTTAGATATTTAATTCGTATTTTCTCATTCCTGAAGCCCTTAGAAGCAGAAAAAAAATGAGAAAATAACTGCAGGTCGCGGTGGCCGAGGAGACTGAGGCGCTCCAGTCACGGTCTGCACGGCCACTACAGTTGGGGGTTCGAATCCCCCCTTGGGCATGGATATTTGTGCTGTCCTTAGTCTTAGTTAGTTCATAAGTAGTTTGTACGTTTAGGGACTGATGACCCCGTAGTTAAGTCCCTTAAGCTATACAAACATTTGAACATTTGAGAAAATAAGTAATTATGTCTTTCTAGCAGAGTGTGTCTGCTCATATTATGCTCTCCAGTAAAAGATTTGTATTTCATCAACAAGTTATCATTGATAGAAGTGTAGAAATCTGCATTATGTAATTGATGCAATATAGTGTATAAAAATATTAGAAACAAATGCCCCATCCATTACATAATTTTATCTGAGCAAGCAGTAAGTTTTCAGGAATATGTCCATCCTTCTCAATGAACTTTCATACATATGTAAGATGCACTATTATTTGTGACCATGTTGAAAACTACTTCTTCCATTTTTTATTCTGTTCTCAATATTGTTTGAGGTTCTGCATGTGATGTGTATTACTTGTCAAGTTTCTCTCTCCACTGCTGAAAGTTACAACCTTCTGGAAATAGGTCCATCAATCTTAGCATATAATGTGGTGGTGAGTATCATACCTAGTCAGTTCATAAGACAGTGTTCTAAACTCTATGTTATAACTGCAGAAAACATGTCTGAATTTATATCCTTAGCAGAATAAAAACTCTGTATGTTGGTGATTGAACAGTTGCAAAAGAAATTGTTGACATTTCTTAAATATCTTTTGTTCTATATCAGGAGTGAGAAATAAACACATTAACCATGGTAATAGTTTTCTGTGCATCAGTGGTGTTGGTTTGAACATGATGATGTGGTATGATATATGTACCTGAGAGATGTTTGTGATATAATAGACTTTCACAAAACTGTTTTACGTATTAGCAACGCAAGCAACACTATAGTTGATACATTTACCAACATCAACAGCTTTCATTCTTCTATGGATTTCACTTGAAGATATATTTTCTTACAGTAGAAAATAATCAATTCAATTATCTTAGGTATTGTCATATTACAATGGTTTAACAATTGTAAATAGTCATAGTACCAGAGCTCCAAGTGTTATTAGAAAGTACTGAAACATAAATCATTATAGGTAGTGAATGCTGATTAAATCCTGTACTCTAAATAGTAACAGCATAGTCACAGTAATAATCATGCTCATATAGCACTATATAAAATTATTTTCAGTGTGATTAATTATATAAACAACACATTCATTCCTGTGGTATATGAGATAATGAGGCATGATGAAGTAGAAGAAGGAAAATATGGTTGGATATCTGATATGAATTATTACTTGATGGGCATTCCTAGGCTCCAGCAGATACGCTTCACCCAAGGTAAGGAAAAATCAGTGTAATGATTTCTAAAAGCTGTATAGAGTATAAATATAGTTATAAATATTGATAAAGTAAAACCATTGTCTTAGGAAAATTTAGAAAATATCATTAACTTGTTCTTCCTGAGTATGTATTTCTAACGGATATTTAGCCTGTTTCAGTTATTTGTTTGTCTTTTACACATTTTCTCAAACACAAACGTATTCTTACACAGAAACCTGCAGTAAGTTTGCATAACCTGCAGCTTTATGTAATTGTAATGTGCTAAAGCTACAAGTGAGTACCATTAGAAGGAGCTCATATATCCACAATAGTGGATATAATGTTTAATGTTTATTAATTATAGAGTACACTAAAGCATTTTTATACTAACATATTTTTATTCCTGGAATTTATTTTATTTGTCTGTTTTGTTAATGTTAGTCGAAAATGCTTATCAAAATCTTATTACTTTGTCTCTCTCAGGTTTTTAACTGTTGTATCTACATGATATACTTGTATTACAACTAAACTAATTTTTGAGGAAAATATTCCTCTTTTTCCTTAACACTTGTAATTCGAAAATGAAACTGAATGTTATTTCATATTCGCTGTGTGAGGATCAGAAGAATGTAGCTCCATTTCAGCTACTTCACAGGAGAGACGATAAAAGGTATTTTAAGATGTAAATTTTTTGTTTCAATGATGTAACATAAACTTACTTTCCAAATAAAACTTATATTATGTCAATGAAACTAGAAATTTTCATCTTAAAATACTTTTTTTCGTCTCTCCTGTGAAGCAGCTGAAATGGAGTTATGTTCTTCTGATCCTCACACAGCAATATGAAAATAATTTTTAATTTTTCTTAAAAGCAATAGTTATATTCATTATAAATAGAAATTAACTGTTCTGTATGAGAAAAAAAGGAAATAAGAAAAATATATTCAAGTATTCGACTGTAAGGAGGCGATATGCAAAGCCTCTCTCTGCTCTTATCTGTATAAAAAGGAAGGTGGATTTTGTATAGCATGTGCACTTATAGTAATGAAAAGTTTTGGATCCATCAGTTCTTAAAATATATAATTCCCCAGTAGTTATGTGATTTATTAGAAACACTCATTTCTTCTCCAGTCGACAAGAGTTGCTAATTAAAAAATAAATTATGATGTTTTCAATGCGAAGTATACTACATGTACAATGAAAGGCGAAAATATTTCCCTCCTGAATAACTCAGAGTCCAGGAACAGAGCTTTACTTCGTTTACGTAGCTGAAAACTATAGAGACACTAGCAATTAAAAATAAATACATCCAGTTTCAGAATTTTACTATGAGCATTTGTCTGTCTGCTTAAAGATTACACTATACAAAATGGAACCTTTTGAAGAAATGTGAAACCTATAAAAGACTAGAACTGCACAAGTTGTAGCGAATTAAGGTTCAATATATTGTTGCATTGAAATGGAAGCAGGCTTGACTTCGAAGGCAGGATTGTAGTCTGAACACGGCACTTATACTGAAAGCAGGTTTATTGTGAACTGCAATGTACACACAGCACTGACTGCCTCTTGGGCAAAGTGCCTGATATTTATACACAGACAGAATGTACCAGAAATTAGAAGAATAGCTAACGTAAGAAACAAGTAGAAATTACAAGTAATCATAAGAAGCATGTAGAACATTCTGAATATGTTAATTATAAAGTAATAAATTTTTACCAGTAGACGGGATTGAACCGGCGACCTTCAGCACCGCATTCACTGACACTATGCCTTGCGCCAGGCTGGCAGTCGGTTATTGTGGGGTATCGCGGCAATATTACCCGTAGAGGTATAAATAATAATCATCATAAACTGTAATGAGCCTCGACTTATACTCTGTTCTAACTATTATATCGCTTCTATTTGCTTGTGTAAACACCAAGTTAAATCTCTACAGACTGAAAGAATACTGGCACTTAGGAGCTTCGGCAAGTGACATTTTCTGAGCTTGGACTCTAAAATAATTTGGGTTGGGCTCCTGAAAACACAGCGACCCGCTGTTAGGTTCCTTTTGGAGCCAGCAGCAATGTCCTGGATCTTGATCTTGTCATGGGTCCCCTGTAAGACAGTTCTGGAAAATCCTTCCCTTCTCCAAGATTATCGACGACAGACGTTCCTGTCGTGGCTTCATCGGTATTATTACCGTCCTTAGAGTCCTTGAACAAAAAACCATTTTCGCCTATCTGCACTTCAGCATCGTAGTAAGGCTTCATGTGGAGGACGTGAACAATGTCTCATCGTTTTTTTTTTTTTTTTTTTTTTTGTCGTTTCCACGATGACTCATAATTCTCAACTTCGTACGTGACGTCTGACAGTCGGCATATGACTCGATACGGACCAAAGTATCGCTTCAATAACTTTTCTCATAGTCCAACTTTCCGTACAGGGGTAAAAATCCATACTAGGTCTCCTGGGCTGTACACAACAGGTCGGTGCTTGTCGTTATACCGCTGACGATTTTTCTCCTGGGCGTCAAGAGCTGTTTAACGTAGTAATCCTGAGTGTCGTCTGGCTGGAATGGGAACAGCTTATCCATTGTCGTCTCAGCTTCATGGCCATGGAGCAGGAAAAACGGCGTGAAGCGTGTGGTGTCTTGTCTTGCGGTATTATAAGCAAATCTCACGACTGGCAGTATTGTATCCCAATCCATCTGCTCAACATCGACGTACATCGACAGTATATCTGCTAAGGTCTCGTTAAGACGTTCCGTAAGACCAATTGCCTGAGGATGGTATGCAGTTGTCCTTCTGTGGTTAATGTCGCAACGTGACATTACCTCTGATACTAGCTTTTTCTGGAATACTTTTCCACGATCAGATATCATCACACATGGTGCTCCATGCTTCAAAACAATGTCTTCCACAAGGAATATTGCGATCTATGGAGCTTCTGAAGTCGGCATAGGTTTGGTGACAGCGTAGCGTATGAGGCAGACTATTATCCATCGGTCACCGGTTGTCAACTTCGGGAACCTCCTAAAAGATCGATCCCAACTCGGTGGACTGGAGCTGCTTCAGGTAGAATTGGTACGAGATGCCCTGGAGGTAATTGCGGCACATGCTTCCATCGCTGGCACTCTTTACAGTGACTCACATAGTGATTGACAGATCGGTAGAGACCTTTCCAGTAATACCTGCGTCTGATTCTGTCTAGGGTCTTCACGAATCCCAGATGACTGGATATTGGAGCATCGGGGAAATACTTGAGAATAGCTGGCTGTAGATGAGCTGGAATGACCAGTAGCCATTTGGGCCCCATTGGATCATAGTTGCTTGTATACAATGACCCATTTATAAGCTGGAACTCTCCATTGGTCGATTCCCTTTCTCCAAGGCCTCTGTGGTTTTAATAGTGCTGGATCTTCCGACTGTTCAGCTGGAACGTCTCCTAATTCAGCGAGGTCTAAAATTTCATTCATGTTGTTGTGTTCCACTAATGGATTCTTCGAAAGGAAATCGGCATCCTTATGTTTGCGCCCGTTCTTGAATATCACTGTGAAGTTGTACTCTTGGAGTCTTAGTGCCCATCTTGCTAGTAGACATGATGGATCCTTCAAGCTAGTCAGACAACACAAAGAATGATGGTCTGTGAATGGTTTGCCAAATAAATACGGAACTTGTTAATAGCCCAGATAACTACCAGACATTCTTTTTCAGTTGTAGTGTAGTTTATCTCGGACTTCCGAGTACTCTTGATGCATAGGTTATCACCTTTTCAGCACCTTCCTGAACGTGTACAAGCACTGCACCAATCCCAAAACCACTGGCGTCTGCGTGAAGTTCAGTTTCCGCATTCTCGTCGTACAAATATGGAACTGGTGCAGAAGTTAGAGCCTGCTTAAGTGCCCGGAAAGCTCTTTCTTTTGTCTCACCCCAGTAAAACTTTGCGTCTCCCTGCAGAAGTTCTTCCAATGGACATGCCTTGTTACAAAATCATTTAATGAAACGTCGGAAGTATGAGCGCAGCCTGAGAAAACGTCTAACATAACGAATGTGCTAAGGAGTTAGAAATTCTGTGAGACCTTACTTCATCTAGATCAGGACGGACACCATCTCCGTTGGCTAGGTGCCCCAGGGTTTTCATCTCTTTGGCGACGAAGAGGCACTTCTTTGGATTTAGGCAGAGTCCTCCAGTCTGAACACACTTCAACACAGTTGACAGGCGACTAAGATGTTCTTTAAATGTTTTTGAGAAAACGACAATGTCATCCGAATAGCAAAGACAGGTCGCCCATTTAAGGTGTCGAAGCAAGTTGTCCATCATGCGTTCGAATGTGGGCGGAGCATTACATAATCCAAATGGCATTACTCTGAATTCATAGAGGCCGTTAGGTGTACTAAAAGCCGTCTTTTCGCTGTCAGCTTCGTCAACCTCTATTTGACAGTAACCTGCCTGCATGTCCATAGTTGAGAAGTATGTAGCTCCTTTCAAGCAGTCTAAGGTGTCGTCAATACGCGGCAGTGGGTAGGCATCTTTCTTTGTGATTTTGTTCAGCCGCTGATAGTTGACACAGAATCGCCACGTGCCTCCTTCTTCTTTATGAGGACTACCAGAGACGACCAAGGACTCTCTGAAGGTTGAATAATGTCATCGTGCATCATCTTCTCCCCTTTCTCCTGAATTATCCGTTTTTCAGCTGGGGACACTATACGAACGCTGGCTAATTGGTGGATGATTCCCAGGATTGATACGATGCCTTATCGTGGGCCGTTTCGTGTGACTTTTTCCCTGCTGAGGTGTGAATGCACCCGAAAATTGGCGTAGTATAGTTAACACCTGCTGGCTTTGTTCCTTGGTCAGTCCGAGCCCTATTAGTAGTTGCACGGTTGTTTCCTCCAGTGTGTTGTCAGTACAAACAGCAGAACATGGGTCTTCATTGATGATGTTGAGCTCATCGTTCTGGATTGGTTCGACTGTCTCGATGCATATTCCTTTTGGGATAAGTTGTGACTGCTCGTGACAATTAGTGATCCAAATCTCTCCTCGACCACCGGTAATGCTTATGATAGCCGCTGGTATGTACATTTCTTTGGCGAGCCTGATTTTACTATCGACAAGCACTTCACAGTTTAATGGTCATCTGTGTTTGTGACTGCAACTCTTCTCATCATCAACGACAGTATCGTCACATTGTCAGTGGCAAATAACTTCCCAGAAAATTCTGTATTACGTGTATCCGTGGGCACTACTTCGTCAATTTGCAGCTCAGATCTACCACAGTCAATGATAGCTTGGGATGCTTGCAGAAAGTTCCATCGGAGGCTGACATTATGACTACATTCTGTTAAAACAAAAACTTCAAACGTCTGGGTCCTGTTGTTGATGGTTAGTCTTGCGACACAAGTTCCTGCTGGCTGGATGCACTTTCCATTTGCGACCTTGAACACAGTTGCCCACATATCACCAGAACATGGTCTTCTTTAGTTTGCGGTAGTAATTATCCGACACTACAGATAAAGAAACTCCTGAATCAACAAGTGCCCAGACTGGTTGGCCGTCGATTATGACGTCGATGAGATTTCCCGACACCTTAGCGACTGTCGTGCATGGAGGATTTTCATCTGTGGCTGCCTCACCTTCGTAGATGTTCGCCTCGCTTAATGTTCCTGGGCGCGGCGGCGACGGTGAACGGCAGCGGCGCGTCAGGGAGCGACCTCGTCCAGGGTACGGCAATGGGATTCTTCCCATAGGTCGACTGAACTCATCAGCAGGCGACTGCCTGGGATAGAACTGCTCTGATGGCTGACGTCTTGCGTCAAAATACTCGTCGAGTACTCGCCTTCTTTCTCTGCAGTAGCGTACGACATGTCCAGGGCGCCCATAGTGTAAACACAGTGGTGTGTTGTCTTCTGACCTCCAGACGTCTGTTCTTCAGTGGGGCGTCATTGTTCCCGGGGGAGATGGGTGTGGCCGCGTCGGCCGGTTCATAGGTTGCCGTTTGGCGGCTGCAGCGTACGTCATAGCAGGGCGACGCCATTCTTCACGTCGAGTGCGATTGGCGGGGCAGAGAGGAGCTAATGTCTGAAATACCTTTTCCTCAGTGGCGTCGGCTCCCTCGTGACTTACACGGCTTACATCCATAGCCATAATCTGATGCTGACTCGGTCTAACAGTCCTGGCTGCCATAAACTGTTGTAATTCTTCTCACAATTTGTCGTATGCAAGAAGCGAAATCATGCTGATCTTCCACAACGGCCATAGTGACTACATTGGGGAGTCTGTCATACTTCTTGCGTCCAACCCTCCTTTGTTGCATCTCTTCAATACGCTGGCAACACTTGATGAACTCTTCTGTCGTAGAGACGTCGTTTATTAGAATAGCTTGGTACATGCTTCTGCAATACCCTTCATCAGGTGCGTGATTTTGTGGGCCTCAGTCATGTTCGGATTGACTATGTTACACAGGGTCAAAACATTCTGTATGTATGACTGTGTCTGCTCACCATGTCGGGCCCGGTTCTTCAGTTGTTCTTCTGCCGAGTGGACTTGTCGCTGGCGGTCACCAAACGTCTTCTTAAGTTCCGTCTGCAACGTTTCCCAGTCATTCTGCTTGTATTCGTTGTTTTCAAACTATTGCTGGTGTGTTCCGTCCAGGTAAAAATAAACGTTGGCCAAACACATTGTATGATTCCATCTGTTATACTTGGCGACTTTGTTGAACCCTTTTAGAAATTTTCGGGGTCCTGTCCAGCGTCTTCAGAGAACACTGACGGGTGTCTGATGTGCAGCTGGCTTACCACTGGTTTCGTGTCCATGGTTCTTCTGATTATACGGAATTTCGGAAGGATGTACTCGGTAATTCCTTGTATTCCGGTTCTAGTCCGTGTACGCGATGGCTTTTACGTTGCCTAATCAGAGCCACGATGATGCAGCTGTTGCACAGAATACCCGGCGCCTCCATCAAATAATGTCACGTTAAAATGGAAGGAGGCTTGACTTCGAAGGCAGGATTGTAGTCTGAACACGGCACTTATACTGAAAGCAGGTTTATTGCGAACTGAAACGTACACACAGCACTAACTGCCTCTAGGGCAGAGTGCCCTGATATTTATACACAGTCAGAATGTACCAGAAATCAGAAGAATAGTTAACATAAGAAACAAGTAGAAATTACAAGTAAACATAAAAACACGTAGAACATTCTGAATATGTTAATTACAAAGAAATAAATTTTTGCCAGTGGACGGGATTGAACTGGCGACCTTCAGCGACCGCATTCGCTGACACTATCCCTTGCGCTAGGCCGGCAGTCGGTTATCGTGGGGTATTGTAGCAATATTACTTGTAGAGGTCTAAATAATAATAATAGATAAAAACAGTTGATTTCAGTCAGATTCGAACACGCATCCTTTATATTCGTAAATATTCATAGAATCCACTCAGCTGTTGAAACATATGTGAAGTGTTCATCTTTGTAATAATTTTAACTCCTTTAAGTAATTTTATTTCAATTGTTTCTGCCTTTTATGGGCAATGATTTTCAAAACAAATGATATGATGAGTTAAACTGTAATGTGCCTTGACTTATACTCTGTCCTATTATATCGCTTCTATTTGCTTAGGTGCTTATGTAAACACCAAGCTACATCTCTACAGACTGAAAGAGTTGGGAATACTGGTACTTAAGAAGTTTGGCAAGTGACATATTCTGATCTTGGACTCTAAAATTATTTGGGTTGGGCTATTTTTTGCCTGTCATTACATGTTTCATTTTGAAAAGCATTGATATTTATCCAAGGGAAGCTAAAGACATTTACAAATGATTACTGATTTTTACTATGGAAATAATTATGTTTTTGACAAGACAATTGATTTTAGCTGAAAATTAAATATTTTTTCATCAGTTTCATTTTCTCATTATGTTTTTTTTCATATGACAGTCGTGATAGTCTTTCATGACAGTCATCCATGATTGTCTATATGGTGTTACCAACTCCATCCAGCACCTACTGCAATGAAGGGATGTCCTCTTGCAAATTCAAATTACCACGCTCTTCCCTAGATGTCGCTAACCTCAAGCAAAACATAAAATATAAAACAAATATTTAAAATAGTACAAGCTACAATATACACTCCTTCCTCACTCCCAATGTGGCTTCTAATGCTCCTTCAGGCCCCCCCTTCCCCCTTTCCATCCAGCTCAATTGTCGTTGTTCCAGTCTTTGTATTCTTAGATACTGAAAAAGCCTATGACCATGTATGGCATTTACTGCTTTTTTTCTGGTCTCCATCCTCCTCTACAACCCGTCCTTACACTCGCCAATACAGATAGCCTTCTGTGGCTAGCTTCATTAGCTGTAACATTGTGTGTGGTTTCGTAGAAGATAAATTGATGTCTTCTTCTTCATAAGTAAATGTGACTTCTTCTTATTAAGAAATTGACAGCTTCTTTAAGACTCCTCTTCTTCGAAAACAGGATGAAATTAAACTGAATGTCTACTTCTAAAAGTATTTAAGAAAAATTAAAAAATAATTCTCATTGCTTCTCCTGTACTTCTGTGAGTGAACATGAATTTTTTTGGTGTACCGAGTACTTAAAGGTTCTCTTTTTGTGTATCCTGCTAGTGCAGTTGATTCCGTTTGTCTCGTGTTTCTTCATCTTCCAATATATTTTTCCTTTCATTTGACTTCTCGTAGACCATTAAGTATCAGTCATCACCGTCTCTTCCTTAACCCTAAAAAATTACAGGATTTTAAACCATTTCCAGAATGTAAAAATAAAATAAAATATTAAACTTCTGTTTATTTCTATATTAAAGTTCTGAGTAGAAGGTTTGCGTATTTTTCTCTAATTTGTTCATTCGCTTTAATTTTTCTTTTTCTCTCAGAAGATGCACCCAGATGTTCTTTACTCTTGTTTCTTTCTGATAAAATGTAGTACAGTGTTTGTCCTTTAAGCCAACTGACAGCTCGTCTTTTCGTGATTGGGTATGGAACTTCAGCTGGGTGGAGAAGTCGAGCTGGTGTAATCGTTCTCGGAGATGTTATAAGTATGCTTGCTAGTTCTGTTGTGCATAGGAGCCAAATGTCTTTACTGCACTGCATATGAAACGATGTTCCTCTGTGTCGATTAAGTCACAGTTAATGCAGTTTGGAGTCTTTGCCAGGTGGATGGCATGTAACTTTGAATTTGTAGGAATTTTTCTGTTAACAGCCATATACTAAACTGATCACATTTTTGACGGTAAGTGAGGGTCTTTAATATTTTCCCAGATTTTCTCCCAGTTATACTCCTTGTACTTTTCTTCTAGTTTATTTCTCCTGTTTATTTTCACCGTGTTGTTATAAACTTCATGAACTGTATATCAGTCCTTCTCAGGGATATTTCTTGGAACGTAGCTAAATTCTACAAGAAAGTGTTTAAAAATAGAATACGCTCGGAATGTGATGCATATCTATTGGTGGGTCCATACTAGCCAGTGATATTTTGTTTAAAGGGTGAGCTGTGAGTGTGTTGGGGTATCTTTGTCACTGCTTATAAAACTTGCTGACGAACAGAGCCTGTGATTTGCTGTAAATGTCTGTTAACTGAAGGCCTCATTTCTCCATGGGTAGCATCAAAATATAATACTGGGCTTTGAAACTTTTCCTCCTCGTGACAAAGTAGCCCAGTGGATCTGATTAGCTATGACCTTGGGCACTAGTAGTACCTGGGCGAAGTAGTTTACTTTAGTTCTTATATATGTGTTGGCAAAGTGCACTTTTTGCATAGCATTCACATTCCGTAAGGTATGTTGCTGTATGACAGCTCTTATTTTTGCCAATAAATTTCCATAGTTGGATATTAACTGTAGAAAGGTGCTAAGTGCCAAATTCATGAAAAATGTGATAAATGGTTTGAAAGGTACAAGATAATGAAGAAGATAATTCCGCTGAGAGTCGCCGGCAGGAAACAGTTCGGTATTCTTTTCCAAATGGTTCAAGGAATCTTGTTGCAGTTTGCAAACTCACTTTCATGAATATTTTTGCTGTTGAAAAGAAAAGGCTGGAAATACGTATTAAGAAGAAAAAAACTTGGAGAGAACATTCACTGCCATATAACAAGACAGGCTCAATCAAAATACAGCAATGAAGACAAAAAGTATACAAAACAGCATATAAATGGCTTTCCCCAGGAATTTAGCCCTTACAGCCGAGAAAGATCAAGCACTCAATAGCTCAGTCCTGAGCTGAATATTTCAAGAATGTACTCCCACTTTAAAAAGGGGTTTCCTGAAAGCACCATAAGTTCGAGTTTTTATGACAGAGTCTTTCTGAAAGAATTTCCCAATCTTTCCTTCCACAGACCTAGGAAAGTTACCTGCAAGTCATGTGACCTACTTAACGTTGAAGCAAAAGCAGGTTCACTGCAGTCAAAGGTGCATTTAGAGATTCACCATAGGAAGGCCGAGAAGACACAGAGTCTTCTAAAGAGTGACATCAGTTCTTCTCAGTTTCCTGACAGTGACACTTGCTGCATATCGATTGACATGCATCATGTTATGTTTGTGCCTACACTAACGCACTCTGACATCTTTTATAGCCGCCAGTTACCATGTTACAACTTGGGAGTATCTGTAACACCCTTCAGTCTTACATGTGCATGAGAGCATCGCAAGTTGGGGTGGTATACTGTAACATAAAATGATTTCAATATTATAAACATTCATTCCATCAATATTTGCATCTTTGTGACAATGATGAAAACAATCCACAGGTTGTACTCATATTACTAATGTTGTATTATTGCATTATCTGTTTGTGGATGTGCATGCATGTGCCCTGTTAAGAGCAGACTGGCACTACATGCTGTGAAGGTATGCCAGATATTTTTAATTTAGATTTTATAATGCGTAACTGGATGTAGCCTTAACAGATAGTGTTCAGCACATCATACTCACAATGCCCAATATTAATGAAAAATATGTTAGTTTCCACTTTTTTAATGAATGTAATATGAGAAATGTACATTCATATTTGATAGACTAATTTCAAATTATTCTAGTATGGTATTTATTATATTGGTGAGTATTAATATGAACAAACCAAAAATAAGCAGAACTTTAAAATGACTGAGTAGCACTCCTTTATTGTATAATCAATGAGTGCAGATCAGGGTGGTGCTCGAACACTGGCTATTCTTTATATTTACCAGCCCTGTTTAAAAATACTGATTAAAAAAATCACACTGGACTCATATAGTCTGCTCTATTCAGTGAGTATCTTATTTTCCACTTTAAAATAATTTTGGTTATAATAGGGAACTAATGCATACTTTCCATCATAACACAGTGTCAAATGACACAGATCAATATTGATTTGCTCTGACTCCAGCTAAATATTGAAAAAGCGAAATTGCAGTCTACTGAAACAGTAGAAATTTAACCTGATAAAAAATTTTGAGGGACGTGTTCTATTTATAGTAAAGAACTACTGCCAGAAAATAGTTTTAGTAGTAAATTTATCTTTTTTTTTTGTTTGTAGCAGACAGGCAGAATTACAGCATTGGATGGAAAGAATTCAGTGCAAGTGAAATTATTACTCTTCGGTCAATGTTGCCATGGGTATACAGCTGGTCTTTCCAGTCAGAGAACAATACCCTTTTAGGTAAGAAAGAAACACAATGTGCATCGTACTGAATATTCAAATTCGTTTTCATACTAATACAGATCTGATTTTTTCCAGCCATTCTCTCATCATTCATTGGTGGTGCCTACATTACAAATTTTGGTCGTACAAGAAATAACACTGAAACTATACTCCAATTTTTGGATGAATTCAATTGGTTTGATGAAATGATGCAATTAACACTACTTGAAATAACACTATACAACAGCAATCACAATTTGTTTAATGCAGCAACACTTCTGATGGAAAGAGAGAGATCAGGAATGCACATCACATATCATTCCGTAAGTTGCAAAGTTTCCTATCTTTCATAAACTTAACGACTGCCTTAACATGAACTGTATTATTGTTGTGCTTCAGTCACGAAACACACATTCGTAAGCAAACTTGATGCACATATTTGAAGTATGTATTATATATCCAAGAGTCAAAAAATTCTGTGATAAAATGGTTAAAAAACTATTTTTACAAGACCTAGAATTTTTTTCAAAATATGGAACATCTCGTGGTTTGTAAGAAATCTACAACCAGTTTTGATTTTTTATAACATGACCTAAGGAAAATCATATTAGTCTTATTATAAGCCAGCCAGTGCTACTGGGAAGTTGAACAACGCTTTTTTGTGTGTGGTTTTTTTTTCAGATCAAGTAAGTGGTTCATTCTATTGAAATATTTCAGTACGATTTTTCTAATCTGAAATCGGAAATATATAAATGTTGGCTGTGTATAAGACTGTTTCACCATGAACTAGTGTTGTCATGTAAAAAGAAAAGGGTTTTCTGATTATGTAGTGGATGTTATCAGTATTTCCACCCTTTGACTGTTCCTTGACCATATTCTACCATTGATTGATTGATTTGATTTGATTTTCTCAGGGAAGCCACAACAGTCTTGGTCCAACCCGCCACTGCCAGCACCAAAACTAGGTTTATTGTGCGGTATCGCTCCCTGTATATCTAGTAAAGCCCAACAATGCCCTTGAACAGTGCAAGGAGTCCCTTTACCAGTTCTTTATTAGATACAATTTCTTCAGGTCTGGGTGTCCCAAATGTTCTGTGCCTTTTACTCTCCAATGCAATGCATTCGAAGATTAGATGTTTAATTCAGTTTCATCATCATCATCACAGATCCTACATTTAGGGTCCTCTTCTGTTATTCCCATTGGATGTAGGTGTTTTTTGAAATTCCCATGGCCTGTCAGCAAGCCAACCATGAGTCTAATTTCTCTCCTGTTCAGGCCCAGGATTACAGAGCTTCTTTTAAAACATGGCTTTGGCATCATTACCTTGTCATGTTTTTGTTGATAGTCTTTGGTCCAATATTCTACATGCTGTCTTCTGAGCCAGTTACATAGCTCCAATTTGATCATTGCCTTGGTGATTGTCATGACAAGTTCCGGTCCAATAAATGGAGTCTCTGCCCCCATCCTGGCTAATCTGTCGGCATGTTTGTTGCCACTGCTCCCCGAGTAGCCAGGGACCCACAATAGGTTTACTCTATTGCTTTCCCTTAGCATATTCTACCATAGTAATTTACTGATATTATGTTTTTACTGTGGCTTCCCTAGCTGACCATAGAGAAACCTGTAAAAGCAGCTTCCAGTATTTCACCTATTAATGTATGAAGGCCCAAAAGGGAGTAAATACGATTTACATGATTCATTAAACAGAATTCAGATCGAAACATCAACAATGACATTACCAAAACCTAGAAAACTATAAATAAAAGTAATAAAATAATTGAATGGCCAGAGAACACAGTCAGTAGCTGATGTATCTCACACAGCTGCTGACGTCCTCCAGAGGGAGCAGAGGTATGGGATTGTGTAGGTATTTCTGTAACACAGGTTGTTGCATGATTGTATTAGTTAGTGGCACCCTCATCATTTCATGCACATACATTTTCTGATTCAAGAGGGCAATGTCTCTATTCAAGTACAATTACCAATGTCTGGTTTAATGCAAGTTGCAGATGAAATACCATGGCAATTCATGTTTGTGTAAAGACTTCTGGAGGTAGCACATTTGTTGGTTTTCTATTGCTCCTTCACAGAGAAATCCATCCATTTCAAGTATCAGGTTCAAAAAGAAAATTTAATACACAATTCAAATCTATTAATAGCTCATAAATTTAACAGTGGTGATGTTAATAAACCAAAGTAAAAAACAAGTTATCGAAGAAGATGAAGTTTGGATTGAATCCACTCTGGTGCAGAAGAAATGTTATTGAAACTAAAATAAGTATAAAATTATAAACATGCAAATTTCTATTGCAAAAATATTTCATTAGAGGGAATGGGAATAACTGTACTTCCCACATACTAAAATTTCCCTGAAAGAAAGAAATCATCAAGGACTTATTAATTTTTCAAAAATGTTCAAATGTTTGTATAGCTTATGGTACTTAACTACGGGGTCATAAGTCCCTACACTTACAAACTACTGATGAACTAACTAAGACTAAGGACGGCACAAATGTACATGCCCGAGGTGGGATTCGAACCCCCAACCATAGTGTATTAATTTTTATTACACCAAAAAACAGAGAATTAGTTCTCAGATGGCTTATAAAAAAGTTAAACAAAATTATATATACAGTATAAATAAATAAATTAATGAATATTGTAAGTCCATTGAAGAAACATTGACAGAAGTCCATACTGATTACAAAACCCTTTGTTATTTTCATTGCAAAAATGATGTTTTGTACCTTGAGTAAATGTACACAGTATAATTTATTGATAACAGGAAATACAAAATTTAATTGATGAAAGGAGAAAATTTAAAAATGCAATAAATGACACAGGCAAAATGGAGTACAGATGACTAAGAAAAGGGATTGACACTAAGTGCAGAATAGCTCAACAGGAAATGCTAGAATGCAAATGCAACTCTGTAGAAGAATATATAAATAGCGGAAAAATAGATACCACCTACAGGAAAATAAAAGAGACATTGGGATACAAGAAAAATAGCTGTATGAATACTAAGAACTCAGATGGAAAACCAGTTCTCAGCAAAGAAGGGAAAACTGAAAGGTGGAAAGTTTGTATAGAGGGGCTCTAGAAAGTAAATGAACTTTGAGACAATACTGTAGGAAGGGAAGAGGAAGTAGATGAAGATGAAATAGGAGATAGTATACTGAGATAAGAATTCGACAGAGCACTGAAAGACCAAAGTCCAAACAAGGCCCCTGGAGTGGGTGACATTCCCTCACAACTATTGATGTCTCTGGGAGAGCCAACCATGACAAAACCATTTCCTCTGGTGCATAAGATGTGTGAGACAGGCGAAATACCCTCAGACTTTGAGAAAAAATTAATAATCCCCATTCCAAAGGATGTATGCACAGACAGGTGTGAAAATTACAGAACCATCAGTTTAATATGTCATGGTTGCAAAATCTTAAAACGAATTATTTACAGAAGGATGGAAAACCTGCTAGAAGCCGACCTTGGGAAGATCAGTTTGAATTCAGGAGAAATGCAGTCATATGGGGGACAATAGTCACTTTACGGCTTATCTTATAAGATAGCTTTCCTAGCTTTCCTAGATTTGGAGAAAGCTTCAGATAGTGTTGATTGGGGTACACTCTTTCAAATTCTGAAATCTGCAGGAGTAAAATATAAGGAACGGAAGGTTATTTACAACTTGTACAAAGGTCAGACGGCAGTTATCAGAGTTGAAGGGCATGAAAGGGGTGCAGACGTTGGGAAGGGTGTACGACAGGGTTGTAGCCTTTCTCCAATGTTATTCAATTTGCACATTGTGCAAGCTATAAAGGAAAGCAAGGAGAAATTTGGAGTAGGAATTACAGTTCAGGATGAAGAAATAAAAACATTGCATTTTGCCAATGACATTATAATACTCTCAGAGTCGTCAAAGAACCTGGAAGAGCAGTTGAACGGAATGAACAGCCTGTTGAAAAATGTGCATAAGATGTAAAATAACGAGAGCAAGAAAAGGGTAATAGAGTGCAGTCTAAGTAAATCAGGCGATTCTCAAGGAATTAGATTAGGTAATCAAACAATAAAGGTAGTAAGTTGAAGTTTGTTACTTGGGCAGTAAAATAACATATGACGATCCCAGTACAGAGGATATAAAATGCAAAATGGCAAGCGTTTTTGAAAATGAGAGATCTGTTAACATCAACTATTAATTTAAGCATGAGGAAGTTGTTTCTGATGCCATTTGTATGGAGTGTTGCCTTGTATGGGAGTGAAACATGGACGACAAATAGTTTAGACAGGAAGAGGATATTGGATTTTAAAATGTGGTGCCACAGAAAAATGTTGAAAATTGTGTGGGTGAATATCGCAACTAATTAAGAGTCACTGAACAGAATTGGGGAGAAAAGGAAGTTCTGATATAAATTGATTAAAAGAAGGGATCGACTGATAGGAGCAGGCCGCAGTGGCCGAGCATACTGTGGCGCGCCAGTCATGGTCTGCACAGACACTACGGTCGGGGGTTCGAATCGCCCCTTTGGCATGGATATTCGTGCCATCCTTAGTATTAGCTAGTTCATAAGTAGTTTGTAAGTTTAAGGAATGATGACCCCATAGTTAAGTCTCATAAGTTATATCTGCTGGGTAAAAATCACAGTGGGAGACCAAGAGATGAATACAGTAAGCAGATTTAAATGGATGTAGGTTGCCATTCTTATGAGGATATGAAGAGGCTTGCTCAGGATAGAGTAGAGTGGAGAGCTGCATCAAACCAGACTCCGGACTGAAGGCCACAACACCAAGGTGTTTCTTGTTGCTAATTAAAATTAGCATAATTTCCTAATATTAAAATTTATGACTATGAAATTTGATGTTCACAGATTAGATTAGTCGTTAGTTCCACCGATCCATGTTGAAGAGACCCTTGTGGATGTGAAAAATGGCAATTTTTTTACGAGCTGATAATATAATAATACTAATGGTATGAATGCAGATACATCCACCATTTGGTAGTATTTAAAACTTCGTTAATGAAGTAATAATTCCATGGATTTACTCCAGAAATTATACGTATTACTCGCCTTTGGATCAAAATATTATACCATATGACATTGTGGAATGAAAGTAAGCTAAGTATGCAAGTGTTTTTATATCTAAGACATCTGATAACATTTGTATTGAAAATACAGATTTGTTAAGTCTTTTATACAGTTCTGTGGTGTGCTCCTCCTAACTGAACTTATTATCAAGCTGTAATCACATAAATGTAATACTGTCAACCGATTATATCAGGTATTCTTCATACTTTATGCATATCATGGAAGGAAACTTCATACATGTTTTGAACTGCATGTAGTGAGTCTTTACAAAGTTTATTGTCAATGTGTTGGCCTTAAACAATCTATTAATGTTCATAAAAATATCATTAGCAGACCTTTCTAGAACTATGCTCAACATTCTATTTATTGCAATATTTATACCATCTGGAAACAATGTCATTGATGAGAGGTCACTAATGGACAAAAGAAAAGCAATGGTCCTATGATGGATCCTTGTGGGACATTACATGTAATTTCATTGCAATTTAATGATGACTGATGGCTTAATTCACTAGTCCCTTCCACTAACAGCCTTTGTTTCCTGTTAAAGAGGTATGACTTGAACCAATTTGTAGCAATGCCCATGACACCATACAATTATAATTTGTGGTTCATAAAATAAAATGCCTTTGACAAATCACAGAAAATACCTGCTGTCTGCAATTTATTATCTAGTGGATTAAATAATTCTCATTGTAGGTGTAAATAGCCTTCTAGATATCAGGAAGCATTCAGAAATTCAAATTGTATTCTGTACAATGTCATTTGTGGTCAGGTGGTTGAGAAGCTGCTTGTACATTACCTTTTCTAGAATTTTCGAGGATGCTGGCAAAAGTGGAACTGATCTGTATTTCTATGGTATCTCTTTATCCCCTTTCTTGAACAGAGATTTAATATCTGCATATTTCAACCAATCAGCAAAAAAATCCAGTTATAATAGATTGATTACACAAATAACTTAAAATTGTGCTAAATTCACAAGAGCTTGTTTGAATTAATTTTGTTGATATTTCATCATAAACACTAGACTGCCTTGTTTTTAAAGATTTTATTATGGAAGTTATTCCTTATCGTAAAGTGAGTGACATATTCATGATCCCATTGTTATTTGTAAATACTAGTTTCAGATATTCAAGAGCATTATTTACTGACCCTGACAATCGTCTGGATCAGTAACAGATATAAAGTACTTCTTAAATAGATTTACCGCACTATACCCATTACTTACTTACTAATGTATCATCTACACTTAATGCTACCTGTTCCTGTTATTTTCTTTTTCTACCATTCTCCTCTTTCACTATATTCCATCCTGTTTTTATTTTTTTACCTGTTATTGCTACCTTCTTCTCATAGACATTTGTTTGGATGTCTAAATTACTTTTTTAACAATGGAAAATCCGATTGGAATGGCTATAATAGGGGATAGATAACTACTTACAATAAGCAAGCTTGTTGAGCTGCTGACAGGCACGAAAAATAGACAATCACATTCACACAATTTAAATTTTCGGCCATGGACTTCATCAGAAAAAGAATCACATACATTCACACAAACATCTAGCAGGGCAGACAGGGTGGTTTTGTGTGTGTGTGTGTGTGTGTGTGTGTGTGTGTAATTGTCTGATTGATTTTATGATTTTTTTTATGAAGGCCATGGGCGAAAAATTAAGTTGTGTGAATGTGATTGTTTATTTTTTGTGCCTTACAGTAGCTCAGCAAGACTTTTTATGTTGAGTTGTTATCTATCCCCCATTATAGACATTAATTTTTAAATATTTCACAGTATTCCTTATATTTAGCTAAATCATCATCATTGGAGCTACTCTTAGCTGATAGATGCAATTTCCTTTTTTTCTTAAATGAAATATTTATGCCTTATGTAATCCATGGTTTTATTGTAGACTTCTGTTTGAGTTACTTTTAGAGGAAAACAGTTTTCAAACATGACAATGACATTATTAATGAGTATGTTATATTTTTCATTCATGTCATGAGCACTAATAAACACCTTTCCAACACATATTTGAGCAGTTTTCTAAAATACTCAATTTTTGGTGGATTGACTAGTCTCCTGTATGCACATTTAGCAGTCTTCATAATCTGCTTACAATCTATACCTAAAACAAGGAGCTGCATACCATGACCTGATGAGCCATTGATTATTTTCTTTTGTGATATGATTTTGCTCCTTTGATTTATCTGTAAAAATATTATCAATCACTGTTCTAATTAATTTAATTGGAAAGTTTACATTATGAGTTTCATTGAGAGACAGTGTTGCTGACTGCAATAAGTGTTTACTGGACAACAGCATAAGTAAATTTGTATTAAAGTTACCGGCAACCAAGGTTTCTTTCAATATTCCTGTTAAATAACGCAATAGAGCTTCTAGGTGATTTAGGAGTAGATTATAATTTCCTGCATGTGCTCAGTAAATAGATACTATTATATTGCATCTGTTATAGAACCTTACTTCTGTTTCACACGCTTCTAAACGCTGCTCCAGGCACAATTTATTTATATCAACATTCTTGAATTTATAGCAATTTTTAATAAATGTGGCAACTGCTCCTCCCTCCATATTCGTCTTTGGAAGTTTGAAGCTAACTTAAATCCTGGAATGTTTAGCATATCTGTAGCAGTGGACACATGATGTTCAAAGAGCCGAATTATGTCAATTGAGTTAGAGTGATCTATTAGTCAATACAAATGAGCAATTCATCAAGTTTGTATCTGAGTTTTGAGATGTTCTGATTTAATAAAGATAACTGACACTGAATATTAATGGTTAGACAAAGATTTACTGGCAGTTACTAAATACTTTCTGTTAAACATTGTTTGTTAAAATATATCTCCTGTTTACCTGGTTTCTCAAACTGAAGGTGTCTTCCAAGCTGTCTTAAAACTGTTTTCCCCCTTCCCTATCCTCACAAAGGCATCCCTCTGACACCTGTAACCACTAGTATATTACTATTTGTGACTGAGCCCCCCCTCCGTACATTACTTGCAATGAACCCAGCAGTTTTCCCTTTCCTTTCCTGTGGAGGTATAGGCAATTACTAGTGTAGGCCCACCTACAGATAGCATCCACAGGACTCAAACCATATATCCAACATAAGCAGCCATTCCAATTGCAAGTTTAACTGAGGCTGATCATGGCGTCTTAAAACACACACAAATCCCACACTAGTATTATTTGTTGCTTATGCTATGTTCACCATGTCACTTTCCATGGAATATTCAGAGTCCCCATCAATGCTATTTCCTGGACCATCCTATACACCTTTGTGAAATCTTTGCATAAAGAACCTATATCCTCTGTTACCTGAAACAGACTCTTATTCGGTTTGAAAAAGTTTGTTATCTAGTACACTGTCTTCCTGTCAAATATTTTGATTTCTCAAAATATGTAAAACATATTTATTTGTCTGCAGTTGGTAATTATCATGACTAGTTTCTTATCAACAACATGTTCATCTTCATTCAGAACTTTTTATAATCATTGCTAACTTTAGATTCCATATTACAGTTTCTCATGCCCTCATTCTTCAAGATCACTCAACAATTGACAGGTACAGTGATATATTTTACAGTTTCGGTAAACATAAAAAAGAAGAGTGAGCACTAAAATATTGTTAACTAACTTGTATTGAAGATCTGCTCATAGGTTGTGCTCATCTTGTGTACCTGATATAACAAATTCCATTTTGCAAATTCATTTGGTCAGTTACTCATCAAATTAATTGATTTGGAAACTAGTTTTGTTAATCAAAAGCATTACTCCAGATTACGAGTCACATCCACAAACCCTATAGATGTCAGAGACACTTTATGTAGATGCTTTTCAATTATTGAGACAGCTCCTTGGCAGCTTTTAAAATTAGTATAAAATTACATATACATACTTTGTAAGAGATCCTCTCTGATTATCTGTGCTCAATTGACATTACCTAAAATTCAGAGTGAAATAGATATAGTCATGCCAACTTTGAAACATATGGTGTTTCTATTTCGACTCTCCCATAGGTACAAGGGGTGTTCAAAAGAAAAGGTTCGAAATTTCTTAACAATAAAACAGGTTGAAATTTGAATATGCCACTTTGAGGTAACATAGAGTGACATCTAGGTATGTAAATGTAGTATTGTCACTCCGCCCAAAACGTTTAAGGCTGTGCCCTCAGTATGCTCAGTGTCTTTTTCAACGTCTGAGGTCCTATACTCATAGAATTCCTCAAGCACGGAAAAATCATTAACAGTGACATGTACTGTATGACACTCTGTACCCTACGTATATGTACATCAAGAGCAAACAGCGTGGGCTGTTCAAGGAGGGAGTGATTTTGCTCCATAATAACAACAGTCGTCCTCCATCTCCAACTTCACACAAAGTGTACTGACCAATTTCAAGTAGGTGTAGCTTGAGCATCCATCGTACAGTCTGGATATGTCACTTCGTCCTGTGGTTTCCATGTCTTTGGTCGCTAAGAAACAACATCTCAAAGGGAAGCACTTCTACTCGGAAGACGAACTGAAGGACACAGTAGAGGACTGGCGATTGTTACAGCCACATGAATTCTGGAGACATGAAATCCTTCAACTCGTTAAACAATAGGATAGTTGTACTCATGCAGCTAGTGATTACTTTTGAATCAAGACTACAATTATATCCACAGTGTCGTTTCCTAAATTTTCATTTGAACACCCTGCATAGAAGATACATCAAGGACATGTAACATAACTGAACCAAAAAATGCTTCAGGGTCTAGGGATTACAACCTTGTGCAACCATTCCACAATTAGGGCCATGTGCAGAGAGTAGACAAACGTGATTGTAGATAGTAGACTGTGAGAAATAAAGGCACAGTGAGATTGTGAGAGAAAAAGAATATGTTGGCAAAGAGGTAGTGAAAATGGTAGAGAAGGAGCCAGCGGTAATGAACGTCAAGAAAAGTGGATGAAGACAGTGACAAATGGAGAGACAGACAGAAGAAAATGTTAATGGGGGGAGGGAGGGAGGAGAAAGAAGGTACATTGGAAGAGAACAGTATTGCATCCTCACGAAAAATTTCTCAAGACAAAGAAACGGCCATTGTTAGTTTATAACTGAGACATATTTCTGAAGAACCCCTACAATAACGAAGACATAACATCTACTTCTAATATTGGGGAAGTAGTATCATTTACATTACAGGCTAGTTCATGATTCAACAAGACAAGAATAAGTGTAGCTTTTCTCAAGTATTTGTTTAATTGTGTCACTGTTGTTTTTGTGCAATATGTAGACAGTGGAGATTGTGTGTAGGAAAACTACAGTAAAGACAGTGACTGGTTAAATTGTATTAAAATGTAGGATCAACACAGAAAGAATTAAATAAATATGCTCTGTGTTAAAAGAGCACAAATACGTTGGTGTGCCGAAATAGTTTCATTTTTCATACTGAATTCTGTTAACAGTACTGGTTACTAATGAATTACCTGTGGCATTCATTCCTCTGCACATGACCTGCAAAAACCCTCGCTTCATTCTGCTTGAGCCATCTGTATGATTCTTATTTACAACTTACTGAAATCAATGTACGATCCACATTTAATCATAACTTTTTCGATAGTTGTCATCTTACAAGGGGAGATTGTGAAATGGATCTCAGGGAGTTATTCTCAGAAGGCAGAGATGCCATTAAGATTCCAAAAATATATTTTCCTGGGAGGGCCTTAGGGAAAGAGAAACCTCATAAAAGATTTCAAATCACAGTATAATGAAAGTGCAATCACGTTTGTGGAATGTAATTATTTTACGGTGGTAAACGAATGGGTTATTAATTTTGCAGTCCAGATTCAGTACCCAGTACTTGCTAAATTTTTGCTTTTTATATTATTCCTTGTAAAGTTTGACTTTCACTTGTGAAATTTACATTCATTTATTCATTTTGTATTATACATATGTACTGATTTTACCATAATTTTAATTACTTGAATTAACTGAGAACAGAAAAAATAACAGGGCAAATCTACTTTCGTTGTCATTGCAGTCTATTCTATGCTGGTACCTGGGTTTTAGTTTTGTATATCTCTCCTACAACTTTCATTCCTCTGCACATCACTATTATTGCACAGAAGCAAATAATGTTGAATCAAAGGGTTAACTGAATAAGAAGATAGTGATGGTTATTGTTTACAGCTGTAAATGCAATAAACAGTACTTGTTAGTAATTAACAAATGAAGCTGATGCAAGAATTACAGTGAAAAGGAAGACACGGGGGCAGAAATTTGTGATCCCCTGTGCAAAGGAAGCACAAGATTCTTGTGCTTTGAATAGAAATATCGCATAATATGACAGAAAAAGGTGGAAAAGATATGTTTCTCATACAACTGGAAATGAAGTAAACGAATGGTGATGTATGGGTCTGAGGGTTATTTTCCCCAGAACAAACGAGTTTTATTCTCCATTAAAATTTCTTTATTTTTCTGAAGACACTGAACTAAAGTGATATAAGAAACTACAAGTAAAAGCACTAAAACAAAATGATGGTACTGTCCTTAAATAAAGCTGAAAATGTGGAATGGTATGAGAAGTTATTAACTATTTCCAATATGATTACAAATTCTGAGTAGGAATGAGAGGATAAAAACAGTAGGTAATGATAAAAAATAAAGTTAGTGAAAATTAGTAAAAAATTTTAAGATTAATTATTTTAAAATGTAATCCAAACCTTTAACTCAATTATACTGCAGTCGAAAATACTTTTCTGGCATTCATGTTGCATTGTTGCTAAATTTGGCACACCAGTAAACTTATCAGCTCACTGGAGAACGCCAGGAACTTTTAGGTGTATGCTGGCTGTGACAGCAGGCCTTGTTTTGACACAAATCTTTGTGTGCTGAGTAAGATTCTTCCCACAGTCTCGTATCTCCTATCTCAACTTCATCTACTTCCTCTTCCATTTCTACAATACTACTTTCATTTCCCTTGTGTAGCCCCTCTATATATTCCTTCTACTTTTCAGCTTTCCCTTCTTTTTTAGTACTAGCTTTCGATCTAAGCTCTTGATATTCATCCAAATAGCTTTTTTGTCTTCAAAAGTCTCTTTTATTTTCCTTTAGATGGTTTCTAACTCTTCCCCTGGTTACATATTCTTCTATGGACTTTCATTTGTTCTCTACACACTCCTACTAATCCAATCTGCACTTTGTAACAACCTCACATTTTAGCCATCTATACTCCCTTTTGCCTCCTCCATTTGCTGCATTTTTAATATTTTCTTCTTTCCTCCATTAAAATTCAGTACCTCCTGTACTATCCAAAGATGTCTACTAGGTCTTATCATTCTATCTATATGAACCTGTGTGGCCTTTATTACTTTACCTCCCAAAGCCACCCATTCTACTACTACTGTATTAATTTCCCCTGTTTTAATCTATCCTTTCCTAAACTTTTTTTAAACTCTTGATGACCTTTGGTTCCTTCAATTTATCTGGGTGCCATCTTCTTATTTTTTGACATTTTTGCAGTTTCTGAAATTTTTAATTTGCAGTTAATAACCAACAAGTAAAGATCAATGTTTGTATTTGTACCCCTGGATATGTCTTACAATTTAAAAATTGTTTCAAAATCTGTGTGTTATCATTATAAAATCACTCTGGTATCTTGTGGTTTCTTCTAGTCTCTTCCATGTACACAACCATCTTTAATGATTCTTAAACCAAGTGCTTGTCATGATTAAATTGTGATCTGTGAAAATTGTACCACACGACCCCACGTCTAGTCCTGGTCCCCCATCACAAGCAATCTTACTCTCTGTTAATCCAATCCCACATCACAAAGAAGTATTCCTCTCTCTTAACCGTCTTAATAACTTCTTTTATCTTATCATATATTTTCAAGGTCCACATCACCAGCAGAGCAAGTTGACATATAAACTTGTACTACTGTGGTCGGTGTTGGATTCGGGTCTATCATGGCTACAATAACGAATTCGCCCTCTTTTTATACTAGCGTACCTGCATCACCATTTTCTTTTGTCATTTTAGAACTCCTCTTTCGTTACCCTAAACAAATTTTGTATTTATAAACCTACACTCACCTCACCAGAAGTCATGTTTATACTGTCACCAGACTTCACCAGTACCTGCCTTTCATTTCTAAATTTTCAATCTTACCTATCCGATTTGGGGACAGAACACAGCCCCTACAATCCATAGAATGGTTACATTGTTTTTCCTGATAACATCTCCTCAGCAGTCCTGATCTGGAGTTCCAAATTGGGGACTGTTTCTCTCGGGAATATTTTACCCAAAATGAGACCATCATCATACACTCATACAGTAGAGCTGCATTTCCTTAGAAAAAATGTCAACTGGTTTTTTTCCTTGCTTTTAGCCATTTGAAGTAACTATATGGAAAAGGAAAGTTAGCTGATGTTACAAGGCAAACTCAGTCAGTCACCCAGACACTTGCCTCTGTAACTACTGAAAAGGCTGCTGTCCCTCTTCAAGAACTACACTGTTGTCTATTCTCTCCATCGAAAACCCTCTGTTATTGTTTCACTTATAATATGACTGTCTGTATCAATGAGGCACATAAGCACATATGGGCTATGTTTGTGATACATGTTTAAGTATATTTAAAATATATGATTAGCCGTTTAACACTGCATAGAATAATTTAAAATTTGAAAAAGTGTAAGTGGTGGGAATCGAACCAAGGCTGCAAAATTTGCGGCCTGTCACATACTACAGCATGCAGCGATTAATCCTACTGGAATTAAAAATTGCTTATACTTCACTTAGATTGCGAGTGTTATCTCGTTTCCTGTGACAAACTCAGGCGAGATGATTCAGGAATAGAAACTCATTTCACGACCTCTCCTTGTAAGTTCAGTATATTATGCTCTGATGTGAATCTTGTTTACTTACACTGTCTTGTTCTATGCAATTTCATGCCAGGTATAACAGACAAAAATAATTGATAAATATAATTTCTAATATTATTTTTACAGGTATACACAAGTTCGATGACATTGACAAGAAACAGTACGGATTCTTGGTGCACTATACCTAACATGTGTATAATAGTCATTCTGCTGCTGCTTATTTATCAACGGTTAAAAAGAGTTACAAATTCATTTTGGAAAATCTGGATACCACAGTCCTTTGTAATAGAAATGACAGTAATTCTTGTTTTAATTGTCTGGATAATCATATTTTATTTACGAAACATACTTCTTGCAGAACTTTTCAGGGACTTAGAAAATATTGATAAAAATAATTTCATTAATTTTCACCTTCCTTGTTACATGGAAGTGTTGTTGAGGCAAGTTTCAGGTATATTATTATTCCTTTCAGTCACAAGATTTTGGAGAGTCCTCCAACATTTTCACATTATTGTACTATTTGAAAAGACACTTATAACTATGAAATATGTGCTTTTAAGTACAGTAGTGATAGTACTGATTTTGAGTCTAGCATTTTGTTTTTTCTGCTCCTCTGTAATTTATTCAGTGCCAACCAATATGGCATACATCTATGGCTCTTGCGTTCGTTTGCTACTGATAGGACCAGAATTGATGAACAGCTGTGGTTACAAGTATGTAGCTGGAATAGAGTCACTCACTAGACTAATTCTGTTCTTTGTCTATGGTAGCATTCTAGCACTTATTTACACGAATGTTTTTATTGCTGCAATAATAGTCCATTACAAAGAAGTGAAACAAACACACAGTATGTTCAGTACTTTTATCTTCTACAAATGTGCTAAAAGTAAACTTAAAAATTGCTTTAAGAGATGTAATGCATCATCAAGAAATAGGTTGCGTGCAGGTGGTGAAATGGAAACATACAACAGAAAGGTATTTCCAAATTTAGCTCCCTTCTCAATAACAAATAAGACAGATTCACTACCAAACGTCATTACAATACCACCCCAGAAGATACATATGATGAAGCTCATCACAGAAGAACATCTCAAGATTTCACATGCAAAAAAGGTAACACCTAATGGAAAAGAAACATCAAGGCTACCACATATGATTTCCATGGTAATTAATTCTCATCAGATTAAAAATAAAAACAGAAGGGAGGAAAAGATATCTGATGACGTTTTTTATAAGGGATTTGAAAATTCAAAACACAAAATTATCCCTGGTGTCAAATTATCGTATATGAAGTCTGTCTTGAACAACACACTTAGTAATACATACCCATCCACCAAAGAAATAGACAGGTTTACTAAAACCATTCCATATGAAATTGAAATTGATAATAATGCTACTCATGACATAAATGATAAAGAGGCAGCGTTTGACAAACTGCTCTCTGTACTTGAGAACAATATCAGTGCAAGAGAACGTAGGAGAAGCCCACATTTTGCATGGAACCAAGATTATTGTCACTTTCATGCACCAATTCAAATAAACATAAAAGATAAGAAGAGCAAATCGAATAAATAAATAGACTGCAACAGAATATTTGGAGCAGTTTCTAAACCTACTAATGTCTGTGATAATGAAAAAAAAATACTCTTCCCTTCCAGTAGTGTCAACAACGGTAAGATCAGATGATACAATAAAAATCAACGTAGAAAAGTCAGTTGAAAACAGTAATATGCATTCTGTATCCTCATTTTATTTGCATGTTTCTTCGCAAGATATATATCATAGAAAATTACGAAAGATTCAAGACAGCACCTGTTACTATTACCCATAACTTCAACAAGTGTTTATTGTTTGTTGCTAAAATATGAAATGACAGGAACAAATGAAATTCTGCAATATAGAAACATTACAAGAGCAAATATTTGAACAAAATACGAGTATAAGGGGTCATGATGTCTTCAAGGGTATAGACCATAATACGACAGTGTACTGTAAAGACAGAAAGGCCTCACTGCATTATTTTTAACCCAATATTTCAAAATATGGGTCATTAGTAGCAATGGTTGTAAATTGAAGAGACTTTGCCTCAAAACCCTATTTAGAAAAGTAATGAAAGTTGTAACACAAACCTTTCATGGAATGTTTTTGCTTAAACAGATAGAAGAAAGGTTAAATGAAACAAATAAAGGCTCCAGTATTCTGTAAATTCAAAGATGCCACTTTACATACCCGCATGGGTTAAGAATTTTCCATGAAATGATAGCACATTTAATTGGTACAAAACAATTTCCAATTTCCTGTGAGAAAATCAGTCTTGGTACATGAGACACCAAGTTTAAAGATATTAGCATTTGTGTAAATAATTTTAAGGTAACACTTCATACGAAACTGGATACAAATTAATAAGTACAAGACAGTACTTCATACACAACTGGATACAAATGTCACAACAAAATGATCTCAAACTGAGAGTATTCATTACAACATATAAATTCTGAGTCTTCTAAATATCAAAAATTATCACTTGCAGAATTCTACTTTGTAAACATATATATTATAACAATGTATATTTACACAGTCATATGGTTAACTGTTAAGCTGTGTGTGATAAATATTACATGTATTATTTGGTACAGATCAATACAAGGGTATGTATGTACCATTAACTATATTTGTTCAATAATTTTATTACATGTATAAAATTTCATCATAAATATTTCTCATTGTATGGAGTTATAAATAAAAGTGAATTTATTTGTAAACAAATTGTGTAATTGTGATTCTTGAGTTTCTCCCGGTGTATTTGATAATCAAAATATCCACGGGTATACTGCCAGTCTACAGTGTCCTATGGGCCTTTGGACACTGTATACCAGCAATACATCTGTGGATATTTTGATTAAATGGGTAATTACCTAATGCTAATAATGATAGTCACAAATGTCAGGCCTGGTGCTCTTGGGGTAAAGCTACCAGACCTTGGTTTCTTTCAGTCTGCCACACGAAATTATTATTATAGTCACAAATTACATACTATTACTGATAAAACTGCAATACAAATTGTAAAATGAAATAGATCAATGTGCAAATAAATATCGTACCAGACATAATGCTTCTGGTAAGTATGGAAGAACCACATTGTGAGGGTTAAATTAAAAACTTTATAAGTAATTACATGAAAGTCAATTAAGAGATGAGCTCACATATAATACAGAAAATAAATGAAAACTGAGGACAGCTGAGTTGTCATTTAATGCCTGTTGTGAAAATGAATTTAGGAAAAACGTCTTTTGGTTTCTGCCTCTGACAACATACAATCCAGGATGACATTTATGTCGAATGAAAGATATTTTATTACTACCTCTTGATGTTGAATATTACAGTCTGTATGCCACCATGACTCAGACTAGACTGTCCAAACCCTAACATCTTCATTTAGTTCTGTAGTCCCCCTACATTACAATTATTGTTCCAATGCATTATAACGATAATTTTCAGTCATGTTCCTATCTGGAGGAATTACATTATTTTCAAATTGCAGATTCAAATAGTTAAATAAGTTTGGTTAGAAATACGCTTTATCATAGTCAAGTAGGTAAAATATAGAAATGACTAAGGTAACTCAGTTTTTTTTTCTTTTACAAATTAAGTAAAAGGTAAATTCAATATAGAAAAGTTACTTGAATTGAAAATTTGATAACATTACAGTGAAATACACCTTGTTGAAATTATATATGCCTGGGGGTCTATTATGACAGGGAGAGGAGGCATGACAATATAATTATGAGCCCTGGCTCATGCCTTCATATCACAAGAGGTGTATTCCCTATTAAAAGTGAGCTCATTTAAAGTAGCAGATGGTCAACAGCTTCTTGCTCAAACAATTAAAATGCACAAATAAAGAGAAACATGTAAATCTTAAATGTCATGGGGTAACATTAAAAGTTAAACAGGGGGTCAGGCAAAACTTACTTATTGAATGAAACAATTTGTACTTTATACAAAATGGGTACAAAATTCAGAACAATTCTAATTGCTGTCAGACCAGCATTTAACCTAGGCAGAAGTGCTCATTACTTTATGATGGATTAAGTTTTCTTTTATCAAGAGCATTGGAGAGATAACTGAGTTCATTGAGCTTCTTGAAACTACAGTGGCTTTCAACTATTTCTCCTTTAATAATAAAATATACTTACAGGAAGATAGCCTAGCTATGGGAAATTCTCCTATAGGCACTACAGCCGAAATCTTTGTAAACGATACTGAATTACAATTTTTCAAAAATAATCCAGAAATGGCTAGTAAAATTATTTATTACTAAAGATACGTTGATGATACACTCATATTATATGAAGCTTCTAAAGAAGAGATTGACATACTCACTAACAAATTGATTGACATGCATCCCAAACTTACATTTACAGTAGAACATGAAGATAACAAGAGCATAAACTTCTTGGATATTACAATTACAAATCAAAATGGTAAACATGTATTTATGATTTCGTTGGTTGGTTGATGGGTGGTCTTTTTATGATTTACAGGAAACCAACTACTACAGATATAATAATCAACGCTACTTCATGGCACCCACTAAGTTACAAGAAAGCATTCTTCCAAACTATGATCAAAATAATATTGAAACTACCTGCACAACCACACGCCATTCAAACCGAAATTAATGTTATAAAACAAATAACCACAACTAACAACTTTGAGGGGACCATCTGTGGTTCAGATGGAAAAAATAGATTTTCGGTTTTCATCATATTTAGATAGATTAATGTTTTATTTAAGTACTTTGAAAAGGATTTTGCAGATTTTTTTTGAGCATTTAAAGAGCATTTTCCTACCACATGTGTTTATCTTCCACCCACTTTGCTGCATATATCTTAGATCTTTATATCCCCTACATTGCACATTAGAAATTTTTTAACTCCCAAGTGTGTTGACTATTGTTGGAATGCACCGGTCTGTATTCTTTTGTTTCTGCTGTTTGTAAACAACACGCTTCCAAACATGTGGTTAGTTTTGTTCAAGTGTTATTATGAGTAGTTATTATAGTTACATTTGCAGTGTTTGTTTATGGGTGTTTAGTTGTGTTTATTGAAGATGACGATACGTAGAGGCATTTTCAAGAAACGACAAATTAGAGGAAACAAGTTTACAAAGTTTCCTATACAAGAGGTTACATCACCTGGAAACGATATTTGTAATTGTAATTCTTCAACAAGTGCATCATCAAAGAAGCTCTCACCATTTCAAGAGAGTTACAACGTATTTACTGTAAGTGACAAGGGGTGCAGCAACATTATTATAAATTTGGGAAAATTATCAGATGTAATTTCTAAATTTGTACTATGTAGACAGTGTGGTGAGTTAAAGAGTGTGAAAATTTGTGAGAGTGGCAGTAGGAGAAAAGTAATTGCTTTGGATTTAATTTGCACTAAATGATCAGCTGTGATTTCATTTATGAGTTCTTCAAAACTAGATGCAAGTGGCCATTACGAAATCAATACTAGATTGTTTCATTACCCTGTAGAAACATGAGGCGTACCATACATCAAATATTTGGGCGATAGTGACAGTAAGGCATACAACATTATTAGCAAATTATGTGTAGGCCATGTTCAAAAACGTTTGGGAACAAGACTGAGAAAACTAACTATTGATATGAGAGGAAAAATATTAGAAGCTGGAAAATTGTTGACCGGACAGGGTTGGTTAAATAAAACTGAAATAGAAAACTTGCAGGTATAGTATGGGCAGGCAATTAGAAGAAATAAAGAAAATCTGGAGGCAATGAAGAGAAATGTTTGGGACACATTCTTCCATATGTACTCTACTGATGATAAGCCATGGCATGCATTGTGTCTGCCAGGAGAAAAATCGTGTTGCAAATATGGCTCAGGCTACTGGAGAATATCCTTCTCACCAGCATTCTCTTCCTGCTGCTGTTATTACAGCAATTAAACCTACTTTCAGAGACTTGGTTCAGCCTGAACTTTTAAGGAAATGTCTGCACATGAATGTTTCAGCAGCATAATTTGGAACTGCCTTCCTAAAACTATATTTCTAGGCATGCATACAATGAAACTACGAGTTCATGATGCTGTTATTACATTCAATTGTGATAATATTGGAAAGTTTTGGGTACTGAAAAATCTGGGAATTAATCCTTGTGAAAATATAATCACTGCGCTGCAACACTAGGATAAAATGAGGATAACCGATGCAGACAGGTCTGCATCTAATATGGTCAATAAAGCTAGACAATCATCCATGAAGGTTAAAAAGAAGCTGGAAGACCTGCTAGAGCCCAAAAAAAGGCCATCATATGCAGAAGGACAAATTTAATTAACTGTAAGTAACAAATTTCAAACGTTTTGTTCTTTAAAGTCTATTTCCTGCAAACTAAAATTGTCAGTACATATGCCCCATTATATCAGAAATTATCATAGGTAAATGAATGAAATTTCCAGAGGTTCTGGATAACATACAAAGCCACCTCTGGTACTAAATTCATTAATATTCCTCCATTAGGAAGCTCACAAAAATATTTTATGCAGAAAAAAGTTAATAGTTTTGTTAATAAAGTTAAAAAACTATTTCTTAAAAACTATAAAATGGATAAAGAAGGTTTTAGTACAGTTGACTATTAGCATCATGTGTCATACAGTAAAAATATTAACGTCCTGCACTAAATAGTTTTTTTTTTCAGAAATGGGTCAAATACTTGTCTAAATTAACATGGGCCAGATAGGCAGGTTGGGCAAGTTGATTTGATATACCATAAATTACGACAGACCAATGATAATACTACAGTATCAAAAAAGAGATATGCAAAAATGACATACATAGGGCTTCTTTCAGATAGGATAAATAGAGTCTTACTATAGCATTTATAACGAATAAACAGCTTCAGACTGAACTAAAACATACAATTGCTGAGTCTGATAGGTACCAAAAATCTGGTGTCTACAAGATACAATGTATAGATTGTAATAAACAATATTTAGGACAAACCAACCATAGCTTCATAACATGGTTTAAAGAACATACCACTGGTTTTGCACACACAAAATCGATTTTTGGCCAACATCTTGATGAGTGCAATCATTCAGAAGGATCTATTTATGATAATATGAAAATCTTACTCAGTGTACCCACAGGTCAAATACTCAGTGCACTTGAACATATAGAAATCTACACACATCATAAGAATAAACCATTAGATTTGAGCAGCTAGATTTTAGAGATAGATATTTCATTGAACTATTTGATGATCTACTGTAGAATGGCTACTCATTTGTGCCATCCACCAATTTTATTTTAAAGACACAAGGTCATTTTAATTAATCACTTCAGCTCTAATAGTCATATATTTTAACCTAATTATTGTAATTATGTATTGTATTTGATCCAGGTAATCATAGTGTTGTACAGTTGTACATATGATTTTGGACAGGTCAAAAACATTTTTATAAATAATTTTTACAATTTTTGTTATTATTATTTTGCAAAATTTTACAATAGGGTAATAGACATTACAATGTAGGCCTCCTTTATTTGTTAGATTGCATCTACTTAAATATATGTAATGCAATTGTTTTTTCAAACTATAGTCCAGTACATTTCGTAGACTTTCCAGGCATAGGCGAACACTTATTACAAAGGGATTTGCAATTTTAACTCTTTTGAAAAAAAATCATCTACTGCATATTAGCTTTTTTCCGAAAGGTAATTTTGGCCCACTTTAGGTTACGGTAGTAACACTAAAAGTGGGCCTTTGTGATCGTCTTTTGACAGCTCGAAATTTAAATAAATTAACGGCTTAACTATTCATCTGACACGAAAATTGAATAATCTAATTTGTAGAGGAGAAAATTCTCTACAACTTTGCTCTCTTATGTTTTTTTTCATATCTCGTAGCGTTTCAAAAATATTTACAAAAATAACGGATGTCTGTCTGTCTGTCTGTCGGTCCGTAATGTGTTCCCTGTTTTTAAAACGAACCGTTCAGCAGATTAGCGCCAAATTTTACAGACATGATTGTAGGCCGCCAGAGACCAGAACCTCCCTTTTTCAAATTTTTCGAACAAAAAATACGGTAGTAATACCAAAAAAAGCCGTTTGTAATATAATTGTAATTGCAAACGAACCGTTCATCTGACACGAAAATTGAATAACCTAATTGGTACAGTAGAAAATACTCTACAACTTAGATCCCTAATTTTTTTTTCATATCTCGTATCGTTTCAGACATATTTGCAAAAATAACGGAGATTTGACACCCTCCATTGAATTAACGAAAACCAGCCTTTCAGAGATATCACGTGACATTCCTCACGTATTTGATGATTTTCTTATTGTAACTTACACATTGTCATTTCAAAGCAACGGTGCACTGATGAATTAACAAAAACACATAGTTCTTCGAGTGGTAAATGATAATCTAATGTCTACAAACATCATATTAGCATCAGTTAACAACGGCCATCAATAGTATGAGATCACAGGAGACGTTTTTGGGTGATAGATGTAGCGTAGTGGGCAAGGTGTTGAACTATGACGCTAAAGGTCGGTGGTTCGGAACTCACTACTACCTAATTTTTTTTTCCTAAAAGGGTTTCAGACACTCTTATTAATTAATTTTTTATCATTTAGATTATTATTTTGGTCCAAAATGTTTGCAAAAACTTATAAAACTACAAATCTAAAGTGGGCCATAAAACACGTCAGTGCGATTTTTTTAAGTTGTGTGTGAATACTCATGTGCTTTATGTTGTTTTGATTTCATTGGGTAAATTATTATACATACATATCCCAACATGTAAGACATTTTTTTGGGTAAGTTGTTCTGGATTGAATCACATGTAGGTCAGACTGTTGCCTTGTTTCATAGTCTCCATTAAATCTTAATGTGCAGTCATTGTTCAATAGATATGATTTGACAAATGAGATGATATTATAAATATAAACAGATGGCAGTGTCATAATACCAAGTGATTTGAAATGTTATTGGCATGATTCATTATATTTTAGATTACATATTATGCATATTGCCCTTTTTTATGAAAACATCCCCCAAAATATGATTCCATGCTGTAATATAGAGAGAAAGTAAGAAAGAGTAATATACATGTTTCAGGACTGATTTGCTGACTGATTTTTTTAGTATCCTTAGAATATACCAGACAGCTGACAGATTTTCTTGATATAATTTGTATGAGTTTCCCATTTAAGGTTTCTTCAAGCCATATTCCAAGAAACTTGACTGAGTTCACACACGTGAGCTCTTTGTTATTTAGAATAATATCAGGGATTTCTTTCTTTAGAGATGAGGGGCTGAAATTCATGTAGGTTGTTTTTTGTACGTTCACAATGAGGTTGTTCTCATTGAACCATTTGATGAGTGATGACATAACTGGTTTAATCTTTTGGTTGTGGTCTGCTGCATCACTACCTGTTATCAGAATACTCGTGTCATCAGCAAATAGTGTGGTATGCCATGTGCTTATGTCATCAATGTATAGTAGAAACAGTATGGGTCCCAATATTGAGCTTTGTGGTACACCATATCTGACAGGTGTTGTCTTAGAGGAGTGGACAGTACATTGTTGGGTAGTTGTATTCCCTTTTTCAAATTTAAATACTACTTTTTGCAGTCTGTTTGATAGATAAGATTCCAACCATTTGTTACCAATTCCTCTTATGCCTTTAGTTGCCAACTTGTTCAGTTGCATCTAAAAAAATTCCAGTGCAAATTTCTTTTACATCCAGTGATTTTAAGGTAGTGTTGAGATATTCATGGACAGCTGTGGTAGTTGTCTTTTCTTTTCTGAACCCATGCTGGTGTTTTGATAGCAATGAGAATTTGTTTATAAAGCCTTCCAATCTAGTGTAAAATAATTTTTCGAATATTTTTGAGAATGTGCTGAGTTGTGCTATAGGTCTGCAATTAGCTACAATGTTTTCAGGGCCTTTTTTGTGGAGTGGGGTAATTTTAGATACTTTTAGGAGGTCAGGGAAAACTCCACTTATAAAGGATGTATTTATTATATAGGTTAGGGGTGTGTAATGAATTCTCCACATTTTTTTAATAATTAAGTCAGGGATGTTATCACTGCCACTTGAGTACTTATTTTTCAGTCCTTTTATAGTTTTGAGTACTTCAGTATTAGATACTTTGTGGAGAAACATTGATGTCTGTTCTGGTATGCTTCCCACTAGTGTTTGGTGTTGGCTATTGGGTCTAGGGCAGTTATTCTTTATTAGTTTTTCAGGTATTTTACTGAAATATTCATTGAAAGCCTTTACTATTTTTTCTGGATCTGATGTTACTTCATCATTTAAATTCAGTTTTAATATTTTGTTTGTTTTATGCTGCTTGCTGTTTGTTTCCTTTTGTCACAAACTTCCACAAGCATTTCATTTTATTTTTAGATTCTCTTATAAATTTATCATTATGTAATTTTTTGCTTGTTTAATTACTTTTTTGTAAATAGCACAGTACGTCTTATAGTATGATCTAAACTGATCATTAAGTACATGGTGTTTCATGTAGTTCTTCAAGTCACTCTTTTTTGGGCAGAGATCCTTATTCCTATTGTTACCCATGAGTTTGTGCATTCATTTCCAATTTTCCTGGACTTCAATAGAAATGCAGTATTGGAATCATGAAGAAATGTTTCATGGAAAGAATTAAACATGCAGTTTACATCATTTTCTTCATATACCTCAGTCCAGTTCTCGGCCCTTAACAGATAATGAAAAAGCCTTATATTGTCATCATTAAACTGCTTTTTGTAATTTAAGTTTACTATTAGTATCTGGGCTTCATGGTCACTGTAACCTGTGCTGATGAATTCAACTGAGTGGGATAATTTGTCTGCATGTATGAAAATCTGATCTAGAGCAGTTTTTGAATATCTAGTAATCCTGGTTGGGGTGTTAACAGTTGTTGGCGATAGGTTGAATGAATTTGTAATATTCAAACACTCATCTTTGATTTTCCCGGGTATGACGAAATAAATATTAAAATCACCACATATTACCAAGTTTTTGTTTATTGAGTGAATTTTGGAGAGGAGGGCATCAGGGGAGTGGTTGAAGGTCGGGATGTTTCTGTCAGACGTTCTATAAACATTCAGTATCAATATGTTAGAGTCTGTTAAAGTAAGTAGGGAAAATTAAAAATCTTTTTTCTATTTGCATACTATTGTACTTTGTGGGGCATTTGTAGTTAACATTCTTTTTGACATAGATAGCTGTATCACGACCCTTACTTTCATTCCGACAAGAATAACTGGCTAGAGTATATTCGGCAATTGGGTTTTTTTTCTATTTTGTCTTTTTATAACCAGTGTTCAGTAATGCAGAGAACATCCAAATGTGATTTTGTTTTCAGGAAGAGATCTATTTCTAATAGCTTATTAAAAATTGACTGCACATTATGGTGTAATATTTTAAAACATGATAATATTTGTTTTCCATTAGAGTGAATGGCATTTTTTGTGCTTTGTACTGCAAATCAAGATTTTAAACACCACTCATGGAGCTCTCTTGTAGTCTTGGTTCATATGTCTGAGAATTATTACTGGTTTTAGTTGCAACAAATAGTTTTGTAACTGTGGCATTTGTTTTATTTTATCTGGCTCTTCATCAACACTTCATCAAAAACTATTTTAGTACAGATCTAATACATTCATACGTAGCAGCAAAACTGGTGGTTACTTTAGTTCTGACATAACGACAATAATATTTTAATTTATAATCTGACAATAGTAAAATAATACCTCCATTTTCTGTTTTAGAAATCATAACAAAACCATAACATAGTTTTCTTTATTTCCATATACTACATATGTCTTTTATATGACAATATATAATGTACTTTTAAATCCGTTTACATTTTTGTACCTGATCAACCATTCTATACAATGATTTAGTTTGTTGCATATTGAAATCCATTATTCTATAATTTGTGTTAGTGCATATATCAGATTGTCCAACATTGAAAGTAGAGGGTGGAGCTCACAGTATTTCAAGGATGACTGCACCTAGTCTACAGCAGTCAACATTAAACTTTTAGGCAGCTCCAGCTGTAAACAACCGGTGGTCAACGTTATGGGTATATTTTATTCTTATTTTAAATACTCAATTTGGAAATAATTTATCCCTCTAATAATATATTATGTGTCATTACAGTTTTGGTCTGATGATGGTCATGTAAGTGACTGAAACCGGTTACCAGTGAAATAAAAGAAATTGCGATCTAGACTGCCTTGTTACTTGAATTAATCATTGCATATAACATTACTGTTATCCATAATGTTCTCAATACCCCTCCAAGCTTATATAATTTTAACGAGGTGTATTTCTACCTAATTGTTACCATTATACAGTTCTTAAAAGTACAGATATTGGTTTACATATGGATTGTTAACGGCATTTAAATTTTTCACTATTAGAGAATAATGAGGCTTTTTTTCAACAGTACATAGTAGTGACAGGTTTGTTACAGCTGCATAAAATTATGTTATAGTTTCGTATTTTTAGACTCTGATTTTTTGCTAATTGTCATAGTGGAATTGTCAAGCGCTCTAAGCGGCTTGCTGCAGAGTGCACGCTTGCTGGAGGTTTGAGTCCTCCCTCAGGCATGGGTTTGTGTGTTGTCCTTAGGTTAGTGTAAGTAGTTTGTAAGCCTATGAACTGATGACTAGAGTAGTTAAGTCCCATAAATTTACAAACAATAGAACATCTTATTTGCTAATTAGAAATACTGATTGTAAATGAGTGCCAATATATCAAATGCTTCTACCAACTGTTTCCTTTCAAAAAGTAACGAATTGTTAGAGTTTACAGAACTACAGTACAGATCATATAAGATGAATGATATATTCGTTATATCAGGCAATTGACCTCCGTATTAGAATAGGCAAATTAAATTACCAGGTCGGTTAAGCTGATTATCTGTTTTAATAGAAAGTACCATTCAATACCCCCCAAAAATATTGTACTACAGATTCAAGAAAGCTATTAACAATCATTGTTGCAGCACATAGAGTAAATGACATATTTGACTAACAAAGCTATCAAAAACTCTGATACAGCACAAATACAAATTGCTTGAATTGCGTGATGCTCTATACACATGACAAAAAATTACAATGAAGTTCAGTCATAATATATTTAAACTACAGATACAAGTGAATGACTCACTTACAGATCATAAGATTAATTAGTTTCCTAGATCATAATAAACATTAGATTTGTATTAATAAGAAATATTATGTGTAGGTGACAATTTATTAACAACAGAAAAATTATTAACAGCAGATACAATCAATTAGTTTCTCTCACATAACACCAAAATAATTTGTTCTTAGTTTTGTGGTCATCAGATTCATATGAGACAGCAGGTATTGCACTAGTAGCAAATTTATTGCTTTATTTGATTATTGTGTGCTAAATTAACAATGAATGTTGGGTTGGATGCACAAATGCCATACAGGTACCGAACCTATTGTAGGCGACTGATAGATACAGCAAATATTTCTTATCCAATTCACCCATTATTGAAGACAAAAGAACAAGCAGAGTAGTAGTACAATCAATAACAGGTGACCGCTCACCTGTACAAAATTCTCACACTTTTGACTTTTAAAATTGGAGGTGTCGTCCATAATATTAGCTAACAGTTTCCCTAACCTTTGGTATGTAATATTCAACACATTATCTGATAGCTGGTGTTTCAATAAACAACTTTACAACAAACATCTCAGTTCATGTTGTTCAAACCTCACTTTACAGGTCCCAGGCGGTAAACTTCTATCCCGAGGGGTTAAAAAAGCTGTTCCAGCGTTACAGAAAGTGTGTAAATGTGAATGGCGATTATGTGGAAAAGTTCATTAGATATTTAATCACATATTACTACCAATAAAACCTGGTCTTATTATCGATGTTTGTTTTATGAGCAAACGGACCTTATACTTGGAATACGACTGGTATTTGAATACTTAAAAGATATATGTATAGAACACTTCTTGAACTTCAGTAATCCTTAAGCCTTTAGGAAGTGCGAGGTGGGCAGAAGTCTGAAGACCCTTTCAACATAATCAGTTAAGAAAAAGATTATAAATGGCAACCAATCAACAACTTTAATGCTTACAAGCAATTGTACTTTGTAATTTAAAATATCTCATATTCAGTCTCACAACTAGGAAATTTCCTCGTTGTGTGACTTTTACACAAAATAGTGCTGGTCAACGTACAAAATCACTACATTATAACTATCCAGACACGACCTGGAAGAAAAGAAATTTGTGAGATATTTGTTTTTACATGACATTGAAGTTGAGTGTTGACAGGGGCTACCAGATCAATTAACAAACTGAAATTTTACAAAAAAATCTAACTACAAACTGTGTTAACCCCTTATAACAAGATTGTTAAAATTAAATCTTGTTGAAGAATTTCTACGATCCAGATGCCAGCAAATGTTCAACTGTTATTGTGCCACAGAAATAACAAAACATAACACGTTTGAAAATAAAGTAATACAATGTACGTACAGAAGGAGGAAATTGTACACATAGGGGCTGGGTATCAAGTAGATCTATGCTATAAGATATTAACACAATGGGTTTGCTACGAGATTTTAACACAACAGGAGACGTGTGATGTCTACAAGGGCTGCGACATTGTGGGTTCAGCAACAAGAACTTTGACAGATTCTACACTCTGTGGTATGTTGCACGTGACCCCTCATCGAATGGTGAGATTAAGATAACTGAAAATTTTGTGGCATGTGTGGTGTTAATTGAACAGCGAAAAACTTTGTTTCTCAGTAATTTTCTTTCTTCAATGCCAATTCTAATGAAAATATTGGCGGCCGAGAGTTCAAACTTAATTTTAAGGAAATATATACAAGTTTTGTGAAAACAGAGGTTAGTAATAAACCTCCCTGTTAACAGTTGTTGGCCAAGTTATGTTACTTCCGTATGAAATATGTGCCACCTGTACTGACATACGAAGGAACCCAATATTCTAATGTCTGTGTCCTTTTTTTTTTTCAATTATATCACTGTGACTGCAGTATACCTAACATTACGTATAAAAATAAAATCAAGCCTTGGTCGTCGCTATGATTTCATTAGGTCCAACAAAGCGAAAATTTAAACCGTCAGGAGTTTGGGACTGAGGCGAGAATTCATACTCCATTTCTATCAGTGAGACAAAGAACATGGCCATCCATTTGGTGAAAATGCTGTCGTTGCACTGATCAGTTGCTGTGCTGTAAGTTACACGGAGTAGCACAGGCATCAACACCACTAGATTATTGGGGGAGGAGTTTTCAAAGGGTAGGATATATATCATATGGAGGAATAAAAGGAAGGCCACAATTTTGAGAGGGAGGACATGCTGCCCCCTATTGCTGCTGAAGCCCCTGCATAGTAGTAACATGGATTTGTGATCACGCATGCTGGCTCTGAGCCCCTGACAAAAACCGCCTCCCCCCTCCAAGTGCAAATTATTCGTGTTTGAAGCTTTTCATCTGTAAGGACAAAATAAAAAGTAAATTTAAAACCACTAACATTTTCTAGTTGTAATCATTGTGGGCAACCGCAAAACGAGCAGACATTCTGTGCTGCCTCGCTCTTTCCACAGTCCAGATGAATGACACATTCGTTGCAAAGGAAAGGCGTTTAGAAATAAAAGTACATGTCTGGTAAAAGTGAACTGTATATGTCAGAAGTGCTACATTTTGCGGCAGATACATATGCGTCAGAACAGGTTGGCAGTCACCGGCCTTGTCTCTTCGATGGCCCTGGGCACAGAGTAACATATACAGAGAAGCAGCCCACCCTAAACCACTGTCCTACGCTTCCCTCGTAGTTCTGTAAGATGCTAGCAGGTGTCAGGCGGTTCGCTGGCTTAGGGTGCCTCTCGCACGTCAGAGGGTAGCGTGGAGGGGAGGCCGAGGGGAGAGCTCGTGCCGCCTGCCACGAGGCCACGGCTGTGTCCGGTGTGCCGGCGTTTGAGGGGAGGTGGTGGTGGGGACGGCCGCTACCTGCCGTCTGCTCTGGCCAGTTTTAAAGGGCTGCTTCTTACCGCAGCGCCATCATGGGACATCTTACGGAACTGCTAGAAACCCTCCCTCCCCACACCCCGGAGCGTAGGACCAGGCCCTTACGGAGGTTTCCCGTCTGTATATATTTGTCTGTGCCCTGGGCCAGCTGTCCCATTGTGCAAGGGCGGAGCAGGTAGTGCGGCGCCCTTACCTGCAGCCCCAAAGTCTGGTCGCTGCTGCGCCCTTGTGGCGCCTCGCACCGGTACGGAACATTCCGCCCACCTAATTTGTATAAATTACACTAATACACAAATCACAAAAAACACGAGGTAGATTATACAAACAAAACAAAACAAATGGTTGAGGAACTCAGGTCTGATGTATATGAAAGAAACACAAGTTCAATTAGTTGTTGAATGGTTATGAGCACTAAGTCTACGTTTCCTGTGGAACAACACAAATCTTCGATAACGGTCGTTTATATGTTCCTGTTGCTGTGCGCACTGAAACCACTAGCACCAAACCATCAGGACCAGGGTGAGTGCAAACAATGACCCCAGATCACCACACAGTAAGGTGGCAAGTTTTCTTTCTTCAGGAAAACCAATGTACCCGGCTACAGATTGTCTTTCGCTGACGTCCATTTAGTTCTCTGCTGCAGCTGTGATAAGTAGTCGTATGACCAGCGTTTTCACACGTGCTGCTTACACTGCTGGACGAGCTGCCATCTCGACAGCCCAGATGATGGCTCCGAAAGCAAGCCTGGCACTGGGACTGCTGTCAAGGGTTCACCGATAAGGAAATGGCCACGAGTAAGATATGAAAAACCACCTGGATTATCAGGAAGTTGCATAATAGGTCGAGAATTTAAGCACGCTTCAATTTCAGTTAGAAGTGTGTATAATTCTCCAAACGTCAACACTTGGTTTCCCACCACTCTCTTTAGATGTGTCTTTATGGATTTTATACCTGCTTCCCATAATCCACCAAAATGCGGCGCATGAGGAGGGATAAAATGTCACTGTATCCCATTTTGTGATGCATAACTCTCGATTTGTGGTACATCTAACTGAGGGCTGAACAAGTTATGGAGTTCATGCAGATCATTCCTTGCTCCCACGAACGTCTTTCCATTGTCACTGTACAAGTTTGCGCAGACACCTCGTCGTGAAATAAATCTTTGTAGAGCAGCTACATTCTGAGAGGACAGATCGGTGACAAGCTCGATGTGTACTGCCTTTGTTGCCATGCAAACAAACAAAGCAATGTAGACCTTTGCTTCGTTTTACATCTCTTTCCACCGTTCCTGACGTATAGTGGGCCACCATAGTCAATCCCACAATTAAGAAAGGGTCTGCTTTGTGATACACGAACTGAAGGTATTTGTCTCATAAGCTATGTTACAGTAGTAGCCTTCAACCGGTAACAAGGGAAACATTTGTAAGTTATTTGCCTGATGACTGACATACCTGTAGGAATCCAGTACTTTTGTCTGAGGCTTGCTAACAGGAGTTGAAGTCCTGGATGCAACAAACGTAGATGCTCGCCCATGAATATTAGCTTAATTACGCGATGCTTAGGAGCAAGAACCATGGGATGCATTTGACTGCTCCAACCTGCCGCCTACCCTTAACTACCGTTCTTCGTCGAAAAGCGGATGAAGTGAGATCAATTTGCTTTTCTTATGGATCGTTCCACCATGTTGTAGCTCTTCGATCTCCTTGCAATACTCCTTGTGTTGCGTCTTTGACGCAGCATGAAGTTCTCCTGCAGTCAAGTTGCCACCTTGCCTCTCACTGGGTCGCTGGCGGAGATTATTTATGTATCTCAGTACATACGCCATAAGTCTTTGCAGTTTCGACCATAATGAATAACGGTCGGCTATCTCATTCACCACACAAGTGGTAACGAACAAGCAAACACGCTGAGTACATTTCTCTGGTATGTCATCTGATTCATCTGAAAAATTCAGAGTGCTAACAGGCCATGCTGATGGTTACTGATTGAGCCAGAAAGGGCCTGTCCACAATAACTAACAATCTCCAAGATGTTGTGGTGCGATTCCTCTGGAAATGATGTCAGCAGGATTACTTGTTGAAGATACATGATTCCAGTCTTCTACTGCAGAGAGTTGGTGGATTTCAGAGACACGATTTGCAATAAACGTTTCCCATGACTTTGGTCCTTTCGCTAAGCATGCTAAAACGACAGTGGAGTCTGTCGAAAAGTAAGGTTTGGCAATCTTTAAGTGTAGCCCAGTTTTAATTTCCTCCATCAGACTAGCCAAAAGGAGGGCTGCACACAGTTCAAGTCTTGACAGTGATATTTGTTTAATTGGCGCGACCCTAGATTTAGAACTTAAAAGTTTCACTGAGAAATCATTTTCTTCACGGACACTTCTAAGATAAATACAAGCTCCATATGGTCGCTCAGAGGCGTCTGAGAGAATCTGTGCAGTTCCAGCCACTTTGCTCCACTGCTGATCACGCTACGTCTGATTTAAATTCTATTCAGTGATGTTAGATGATTATTTATCTCTTCCACTGCGCCTTCAGATCATCTTGTAAGGGCTTATCCCATTCTATTTGTTTTTGCCAAAGGTGTTGTAGAAACATCTTGCAAGTCACTACCACAGGTCCTAGTAGTCCCAATGGATCGAATATAGAGGCAATCCGAGAGGTACACGTCGCTTAGTCCAGATTGCGTTACTGTTCTTTGCATCAGTGGTCAAGAATTGGAAGGTATCACTATGAGGGTACCACAATAGACCCAAAGTCTTCACTGTTTCTCGCCTTTCATCGCCCAGACTCCATGGGATTTGTGTTTCACGGTGTTCAGGTGGGATGTTTTCTAATGGTCTTAAACATTGGCACACCATTTTCGAAGGAGGAGTCCTCCACTATGACGTAATCTGGTTAGCTCTTCCTGCAAACTGATCGCCTCCTCTATGGTGTCCGCTCCACTCAAAACATCGTCTTTTCAATATGGTTGCAGACCAGGATATGTTGTTTTCTCATCTTCTGCTAACTGTAACAGGCATCTCGTTGCTAGAAAGGGCGCCGCTGCAATACCGTAAGGTGACTGTTGTCAGCCGATAAGCTCTCATTGATTCGTTAGGAAATTGATGCCATAGACTTCTTTGTAGATCTTGATCTGTCCTTTGAAACTCAATTTGCCTATACGTTTTCTTGATGTCTGCAGTGAATGCGTATCTGTGTGTGCGGAATCGCAGGACAATAAAGTCATGTTGTACTGTAGGACCGACCATAAAGATTTCATTAAGGGAAAGTTCGATGATGTCTTTGCTGAGGTGTTGAACACAACTCTGAGTTTATTGGTACTGCTTGAGTCTTTGAGCACTGCATGATGTGGCATGTGGTATGTGCAGTTTTTCGTATCTGCAGTTACCAATTGCATATGACCTAAATCTTCGTACTCTTTCACAAAACCAACATACTGTGCCTTTAATTCTGGTTGACGCTACATACTTCTCTCTAAGCGTTGTACGCAGCGAGTAGCGTTAGTTATGGAGTCTCCTAGTCCACCATGGTTGTCTTTCATTGGTAACTTCACCACGTATCTACATTCGTATTAGCATTCCTTTGGATGGTTCTTTCAAAATATTCCTCACATAAACGCTCTTCTTTCGTTCGCACAGAAACATTCATTTCTTCTTGCTGCCAGAACTGTTCAACCTGAGTGTTAAGGTGATTAGTGCGTGTGAGGCATGACAGTACATTTCGTGCCTTGTAATGTAATGTAATGTTTGTAGAACTTATGGGACTTAACTACTGGGTCATCAGTCCCTAAGCTTAGAAACTACTTATGAACTAGCTAAGACTAAGGACGGCACAAATATCTATGCCCGAGGGGGGATTCGAAGCCCCGACCGTAGTGGCCGTGCAGACCGTGACTGGAGCGCCTCAGTCCCCTCGGCCACTGCTTCGTGCCTTGGACTTCAGAGACAGAGAAGGTATTTTGCCTGAAACAATGCAGCTGAACCATGTCTCCTGTAATGTTGGATGATTATCTCTCTTCAGCTGGCCTGGCTTCAGTGCGTCAAAAAAGATCGATGCTCCAAGCAGTAGATCAATCTTACCAGATTTATGGAAGGCTGGATCTCCTAGTTTTAGGTGCCTAGGAAGCTGCCAGGTGGAAATTTCAAAGGATGCTGTTGGAAGTGGCCCTGTTATACGTGTAATTAATGCGCAGACGGCATTTGTGCTGTAATTAGCAACTCTTGAGGAAGTGGTCAATGAACCCTCTGCCAGGCACTTAAATGTGATTTGCAGATTATCTATGAGATGTAGACAAACATGCGACGATTCTACAGTTTGAACGTCACTGATACCACTTATTGGTATCAGACGCCGACTGAGTTGTAGGCCCATCCTATCTGCCAGGCTAGTGGATATGAAATTCATCTGTGATGCACTGTCAAGCAGTGATCTCCAATCGTGTACCTTCCCTTTATTGTCCGCGAAGTCTACAAGGACAGTCGATAATAGTATTTCTTTACGTTGTTGATTTCTCTCAACGGTACAGTATGTCTGCTGCTCTGGTACACTCGTTTCTTGTCTCTATCGCCACTACCACTGGCTCGTTCCTTGTGCAGTAACGTGTTGTAACGCTTTTTGCAAATCCGGCAACTGCCAGCACGGCATTTCCTTTGCATATGATCCATGCGCAAGCAGTTGAAACAAAGCATTTTTCTGCTCACAGAGTCTAGTCTACTTGCAATATCACTCTCTTTGAAGTTGGGACACCTATTTAGTTCGTGAGCTGCGTCACAGACTACACAGTTGGGTGACGTTGAGAGAAAAAAAAAATGTTCAAATGTTTGTTAAGCTTAAGGGACTTAACTACGGGGTCATCAGTCCCTAAACTTACAAACTACATATGAACTACCTACAAATAAGGACGGCACAAATATCCATGCCCGAGGGGGGATTCGAACCCCCGACCGTAGTGGCCGTGCAGACCGTGACTGGAGCGCCTCAGTCCCCTCGGCCACCGCGGCCGGCACGTGGAGAGAAAGGTTCCTTGCAAACTGTAACCTTCTGCTTTAGTACGCTTGGCGGCCGGCTGGTGGAAGTGCTGTAACACTCTGTCTGAATGAATTAGCTCTAACATCTGACAGCTGCTTTCCAGAAATGCCACCAAATCTTTCAGACGAGGAAAAGTGATATTAGCTGTTTTAGATTCCCACTGTTTCCTAAGTTTCACACTAATGTGATCCAACAGAAAGTGCGAAAGTAACACCTCATGCAGTGGAATGCCGACCTTCAGAACCTCGATTGTGTTAAGATGTGTCATCAGCTGGTTAATTAACATAGCCGATTCAATTTTGATGCTTGGCAGATTCAGAAGTTGTTTAACACGAAAATAAACAATTAACTTTGGATTATTGTATCTATGAACAACCAGATCCCATGCAGTTTTAAATTTGCTCTCTGTAACCGGTAAGGATTCAATCAACTTACGTGCTTCACCAGACACACAAGGCAACAAGTAATAATAAAGCTGGACATCAGTTAATGCGTCATTGCTAATAATTAGTGCCTTAAAAGTATCAAAAAATGCATGAACTCTGGAACGTTACCATTAAATGTTGGTAATGAAATTGCAGGGAGCTTTATTTCAGGTGCATTGTATGAAGTTGACGAATGAGGAGGTGCCACAACATTCGACTTGAGTGATGTAGTTATTTTTGATTCTACATCTAAGCACAAGTCTTCAAATGACTCTCTGTCAACATCATGGGATTCTTCCAGATCGTTAATTTCAAACTGGATCTGAATGTCGTGATATTCATTTTTGCTCGTGACGTGATAACTGCTCTTTTCTTAGTAGACTAAGTTTCTCGGCAAGATCGATAATTGAGGATATTAGAACACAGGATAGATGATTAAGGAAAAAGAGCCAGGCTGCTTGCAGAGCGGAGCGACGGTACCTGGCGATGCGCCGAGTGGACCGCAGCTGCTGCAGGAGTCGGCGGCGGGTGGCGCGACTCGCTGGCGTGTTGTGTCGTGCTGCGGGAACTGCTGGGCTGTCTCACGACGTCTGCTGGTTTGAGATGCACTTCACAACACGATCGACACGATTCCCGCGTATTCTGTACTGCGGACAGCTTTACTAAGGACATATAGCACTATTGGTGCACTGGAGGCACTCGTAATTCATGGCCGGGCTGGTCTTCAGTCCAGTTCGTGGCAATGTGTGTTGATTTCTTTTTGTGGGGATATCTAAAGGATCTTGCTTATGTCACTGAGCCCACATTCCCAGATGATCTAAAACGGTGCATCGAGGACGCATGTCGCTCCGTCACACAGGCGATGTTGCATCTCGTCCGCAGATGCATTATGCATTGAGGAACATGGACACACATTTGAACATCTCGTGTAAATCAACTTCCCACCGCCATAACATCCATCACCCACCACACAGCCATGTATTATGTACAGCGTGTGGTATCTGCCCCTGAAACTTTGAAGTGTTGTAGTTCAAATGTTCAAATGGTTGTTAAGCTTAAGGGACTTAACTACAGGGTCATCAGTCCCTAAACTTACAAACTACTTATGAACTACCTGCAACTAAGGACGTCACAAATACCCATGCCCGAGGGGGGATTCGAACCCCCGACCGTAGTGGCCGTGCAGACCGTGACTGAAGCGCCTCAGCCCCCTCGGTCACCGCTGCCGGCGAAGTGTTGTAGCTCCCAAACTAACAGTGATAGGAATGTAGTTTAAATTGATTTGGACGCAGCTGGTTTCCACGAATCCAATGCACGATAGAAAAAACTATAGTTCCATTTAAAAAATTATATCTTTGTGCTGTAACTCTTTGGAAAATGATACAATAAACTATGTTCACAGCTCCGCAGAAAGTGTAACATTTCTTGTGTTGACCTACGGCATTAAAATTTCCCGTCACCTATTATTTTGTAAGTTACAGAGGCAAACACACTTAGTGAAACACCCTGTATATTAGCGTTTGTCGCCACGGGCTACGACCCGCCCCACTCGAGACTATGGTCGCTCAATAAGCAGAGCTGCGCCTCGTCTTACTGTTTCGTACATCGTTTACGAAGGCAGTTACATAAAGATTTATTTTCACTTGACTAAAGAGACATTCGCAGATCTAGGGGAAGAGTTACCTATACAATGAAAGCGTCTTTCTTATTTTGCCTGCAACTACAATTTTACTCAGGCAACATTAAGTAAGTCTTATTGTTATCAAATACATATATATAATAAAAGCAGGTGACATGATAATAACTTGTGACTGTAATAGCAGAAATTCAAAACATGAAAGAAAAATACAATGTTCATTTAGGTATACTTCAAATATTAAGGTTGTTCGCTTCATATCTGCGTGGTCACGGATACGTACTGAATGTTTCTTTTCTTTAACTTTTCAGCTGTCATTGCGTTCGGTACAGTGCAGTAGGAACGCACTCATGACTGAAAATTTTGGAAAAGAGAAAAGTACACAGAAAGTACTGGTTGCATCCAGTAGTGACTAGTCGGTTACTACAATGACCAATTTACGTTTTGTTTAACGAGCTATGAGGGGATGATTAATTTGTAATCTATGTATCCAGTACCCTCTTTTGTATCAAATGCCACGTTAGCACTGCGACGTCCGTAACTCCGTACATAAACTACTATATACTTGTAGTATGGGTCAACCACCGCCAGGAGAACGAGTGAAAAGAACTGTTTATAACAGAAGAACTGGGATCCACTTTCCTTCGGGCATTTTAACTTGATATGCTTTCCGTCTATGCTTCCAAGGTAGTTCGGAAACCCCCAAAGTTCCGAAAATCCTTGTTGACATTTATTCCAGATCTCGGTTGTAGGTATTGGTAAATACTTTGACTGTAATACGTTCCAAACTGCCTGGCAGACTTCCTTAACAATTTCTGAGACTGTTGAACGTCCCAGTCGAAAAGAAAAAGCGATAGTCTGGTGACTGTCACCTGTAGCCAATTATCTGGGGGCGAAAGAAAAGAAAGACGATAGAATGAGTACACATGTTAATGTATGAAGAGTGAAACAAAGTATGCTTTCATAACAGATGTCAACATTGGTGAGAAATAAGTGATGTGATTCAAAACTGTTACAACATTGTGTTTAACTTGCTTTTGCAATTAACTTATTTACAGTTATTTGCTTCATATGATGTAGCTAAATTTAGTTTTCTTCCGTGTGAGGCACAAGGGACCAAAAATGGTGAGACTTACCTTAAACAAATTGCTAGTCTTTGCATTGTATCAACAGGTTTCCACCAGTTCGTGGTCCTCTTCTCGATGCTTACTTTTTTTAGGACGTGGAGTTCCTCAAAACATTATCGCGACATACCAAAATATTTTAAAAAATCTATCTTCATCAGACTCTAGCTCAATACAGAGACGATGGTATTCTCCTAAGCTCTGTCTCTTCTTATTGATTTGACTTTTCAAATCCCTTATAAAAAAACGTCATTAGATATATTTTCCTTCTCTTAGTACCATTTCGTAGTGCTAGTAAGAGAATGAGTTGTTTCTCGTCTGAGCTACTCATTTCTATACTTTTAACAAAAACGATCTGACAGGATGATCGAATAAAAGATAACGCCACCTTCCAAATCGTCTACTGCCGCGACAATGCGCTACACAGGCAATAAGAGGGTCCCGGCCTCTGCCACAATGCTGCAGCTGATGCAGCCACGGCAGCCGCTCTTCTCTTCCTGTGTGGCGCCCCTTTTCTTCCCGCTGAGCTCACCGGCAGACTGCTGCGGCGATAGCCGCACCGGCAGACCGCACTCCGTCACTACGTTTACATGCAACACATCTTCCGGAAGACGAAAACCGATTTTCGTAAACGGTTTTTGCTGTCGTGTTTACATGGCACAGCCTGAATCGGATTTCCTAATCCGCTTAAGATGACGGCTGAAAAACAGCTGATTCAGTTCCTGATTTAGTCAGCATAATCGCTATTTTTCTTTACTTAAATACACAGATTCATGCTCACTCTAATATTCATACCTTTGTTTCACATTAGAAAATATCACTCTGTCCATATGTGCCGAAAATTCTTACCAAAGAAACACAATCTGACAAGCCAAGAACGCTTCAAAAACGGTTGCATTTACATGGGCACGAAAATCGATTGTGGAACTGGAAAACCGCTTTAGAGAAGCGGATTTCCAGAATCGATTTTGGAGTGTTTACATGACCAACCAAAAGCGGAATTGGGAAATCGGTTTACGAAATCCGGTTTTGGGAGCCCATGTAAACGGGGTGTGTGTGGCCTCTGTGCGGCCCAGGCGGAGGCAGGAGCTGTCTGCCCTGTGCCGCAACTTGCGCTGCTGCATCTAAACCCGGCAGTCACAGAAACCTGTGCTGTGCTGCCCTGCCCTGCCCTGCCCTTCGTCACCTGCATCTCAATGTGCGCCCGGCCGTGAAATACAAAAATAATAGACAAAAAAGTGTCTCACTGGTACGTACAAGTAACTGATTTTCAAGCAAAGGGTTTAAAAGTGCTAATGGTTTGTTTAGTTTACGCTTCAATGGTTTCATATTAAAAGAGCAGATGCAGGCTTTTTTATAATGGGGAGGAGCAGTATACAATATTGAAGTATTTTATACCTGTCTGTTAACCTACAAGTTTTCGTTATGGGAGGCTAAACTTTTTTGTGGAATTCAGTGAGAAGGTTCCTCCTGATACGCTTGGCACATAAATTTTAAGTCTGGATTCACAGACGTTCAAGCGAGTCTAGGTTACTTTCAACGAGAAGTGTGTTTCTGTATTTATTTTAAATCTAAGTGTTAGAAGTGAAAGTCTTTTTGCACAAATATGTGGACGAGACATATAATAATGTGTTACCTCTTAGAAATGCCAAAGATTTATGTGACTTAAAGTTACTGGATGTTTCCAGAAGCTACTTAGTATTAATTTGCAGTTATGTTGATTCTAAAACTATTGCTCCTTCCAAGAGATTTCGAATCTCATTGCTATTACTAGACAAGTAAGGGAAATACTCTTTGAAAGTTTTTCAAGCCCCTCGAAAAGTTCTTCAATTATGTTCTTGACATTTTCTTCTAAAGTAATAAAGTAAGATGATTTCCACCAGCAAGTCGTCGAGGTTATTGAAACAGATTTTGACTGAAATTGTAACTCATTACGCAAACTACTGGTTCTTTTTTTTTTTTTTTTTTTTTAAGATTTTCTGTTTGTCTTGGCAGAATTTTAGGTAGACAATTAGGACTACCTTGAATAAAATTAAATATTATCACATCAGTGTAGAGCATATAATTTTTCGTCACACACATGACAATATGTAGATTTACCAGCAACAAGGAACTGAAGAGTTTTATGGAATCATCTTGTTCTTTATGTTAGAGCCCTCACTTAGTTCAATACGAAGTTATAGTGAAACACTATGTAAGTAAATACTGTGCAAAGTATGAAACTACCTACAAACGTGCCGTAGCCGGCTAACGCTAGCAGATTCGGCTACCCTTTTGCTTCTGCAGCAAAAAATTTGACGTCACCTGTGTGCTTTTACCAGATGCGTTTCTGCGCACGCCTTTTTTTTTTTTTTTTTTTTTTTTTTTTTTTTTTTTTTTTTTTTTTTTTTTTTTTTTCCCCCTCCCTTGTAACTGATAGTGGACTGAGAATTCAGTCAGTGAGGAAAAATTACATGCCTTCTCAAGATATATGCAATATGTCCAGCGATACAAAACTGATGATTGCGAACTTGAATGTCACCTCTCGAATAGTGTTGATTCCCTCGGGGTATCAACTACCCCCAGCCAAAGAAAAAAGAGGAAAGTATAAAATAAAATAACAATGGCCCAGACGCCTGTATCGATGGGCATTAATTAGTTTACTTCCCTTGGAGTGGTTGAGCGTAAACTGAACCTTCCAAGATTCTACCAGATTCAATCGTTTCTAATGGCCTCGATTGCAACTGAACGTAACAACCCAATCTTTCTTTTATCTTTCAGCAAGGATACATCAAGCAATTCAGCGAAATGTCCACAGAAACGCTGTTCGAACACGCGCTGAATACACATTCTTGCTATCGCGGCACTGGTGCTGCTCATTAACTCGCAATTACTCCTGAAATGAGACAGCTCTAGTTCACTCGCGGTAATATACGGTGTAAAATACATAGCTCAGTAAGCTGCCTGCTATCTAACTTTTTCAGTACACGATTTATAAATGACGTGCACATACTTCACCAATAGCGACATTTTTAAACGATAGTTACGAATTATGAAATGTTGGATGCTTCGTTAGAAATCTAAGATGCTGTACTATCAGATGTCCAAAAATCAGGTTGTTTAATCTCACAGATTCTTCACAATCGAGTGAGAAGCATTATGAAACGAAAAACTCATGTGCATTGAAAAGGAAGGCATTTCATTTTTTTCACGTGCAAAGTAAAGCTTGTAAGGAAAACCTAAATTCATAAACCGATGTGGGATGGTCGTGTGTACCGTGAACAGGTTTTACAGCGCGAAAATCGGAATAGTGGATTTCCCGATAATAACGTAGCGGTTGGCTGGCGTGTGCCCCGGCCAGCAGCAGAGCGGCACGGGCGGCCGGGCGGACTGGGGCCCGGACGGGTAGCGCAGGCCCGCAGCACGCCTCTGATCCCAGCAATGGTTTGAAAACAACGAAGAGAAGCTGAATGACTAGGAAACGTTCCAGACAGACCTTAAGAAGACGTTTCGAGACCGCCGGCAACAAATCCGCTAGGCGGAAGAACAACTGAAGAACCGGGCCCAGCGACATGGTGAACCGACACTGTCGTACATACAGAATGTTTCAGCCCTATGTAACATAGTTAACCCAGATATGACTGAGGTCGACAAATCACACACATGATGAAGAGCATTGCACAAGACATGTACCAAGCTCTTCTTATAAAAGACGTATCTACAATGGAAGAATTCATCAAGTGGTGCCAGCGGATTGATGACAGATTCCCCAATGTAGTCCCTATGACCGTTGTGGAAGCCCATCGTGACTTTGCTTCTCTCATACGACCAATTGTGAGAGAAGAATTACAACAGTTTATGGCATCTGGGACTGTTGGACCAAGCGAGCATCAGATTATGGCCATGGATGTAAGCCCTGTAAATCATGAAGAAGCCGAGGCCACTGAGAAAGGTATTTCAGACATTAGTACCTGTCTACCCCGCCAGTCGCACCCGACGTGAAGAATGGCCTCGCTCTAAAATGATTTATGCTCCAGCCGCCAAACGGCAGCCTGTGAACCAGCCGATGTGGCCACAACCAACTCCCCTGGCAACTATGATGCCCCGCAGAAGAACAGATATTTGGAGTACAGAAGACAAGACATCATTGTGTTTCCGCTGTGAATACCGTGGTCATGTCGTACGCTACTGCAAGAAAAAAGTCGAGTATTTGATGATTATTTTGCCGCAAGACGTCAACCATCACAGCAGTTCTAACCCAGGCAGTCACCTGCTGATGAGTTCAGTCGACCTATGGGAAGAAGCCCATCGCTGTACCTTAGACGAGGTCGCACCCCGACGCGCCGCTGCCGTTCACCTTCGTCATACAGAGGTACCAACCGCTCCCCTAGCTACCACACCCCGGAAAACTAAGCGAGGCGACCATCTACGGAGGTGAGGCCGCTGCAGATGAAAATCCCCCAAGGACGACAGTCGCTAAGATGTCAGGAAACCTCATCGATGTCATAATCGACGTCCGCGCTGTCCGAGCACTGGTTGATTCAGGAGCTTCTTTCTCTGTATTGTCAGATAATTACCGCTGCACACTAAAAAAGACAGTGTTCTGTGATACGGAAGCAACTATGCTGAAGGTCGCAAATCCAGTCAGCAGGAACTTGTGTCGCAACAGTAATCATCAACAACAGGACCCAGCCGTTTGAATTTGTCATTTTAACAGAATGTAATCATAATGTCATCCTCCGATGGGACTTCCTTCAGGCATCCCAAGCTATCATTGACTGTGGAAGATCTGAGCTGCAAATTGGGGAAGTCGTTCTGACGGGTACACGTAATAAAGAATTTTCTGGGACGTTATTTGCCGTTGACAACGTGACCATCCTGTTGCTGAGAATGAGAAGAGTTCCAGTCACAAACACAGATGACTGGTTAAACTGTGAAGTGCTTGTCAATAGTAAAAAGTTTATTAGACTCACAAAAGAATTTACATACAGGGCTGTCATAAGCATTACCTGTTACTAACTGTCACGAGCAGTCACAATTTATCCCCAAAGTAGTGTGTATCGGGACAGCGGAACCAATCCAGGACGGTAATTTCAACGTCATCAACGAAGACCAATGCTCTAGTGTTAGTATAGACAACACGCTGGAGGAAACAACCATGGAACTGCCTATAGGGCCCAGGAACAACGCCAGCGGGTGTTAGCTATACTACGCCAATTTTCGGATGCATTCACACCCTGGCAGGACAAAAGTCAGACAAAATGGTCCACGATAAGTAACCGTATCAATACTGGGCATCATCCACCAATTATCTCTTTTTCGTATAGAGTGTCCCCAGCTGAAAGACGGATAATTCGGGAGGACTTGGAGAAGATGTTGCAGGATGACATCATTCAACTTTCGGAGAGTCCTTGGTCGTCTCCGGTGGTCCTCGTAAATAAGAAGGATGGCACTATCGGCGGCTGAACAAAATCACAAAGAAAGAGGTCTACCCATTGTGGCACATTGACGACACCTTAGACTGCTTGAAAGGAGCTACATACTTCTCAACTATGAATATGCAGACAGGTTACTGGCAAATCGAAGTTGACGAAGTTGACAGGAAAAAGATGTCTTTTATTACACCTGAAGGTCTCTATGAATTAATGAAGTAATGCCATTTGGATTATGTAATGCTCCGGCCACATTCAAATGCATGATGGACAACTTGCTTCAACGCCATAAGTGGGCGATGTGTCTTTGCTATTTAGATAACATTGTCGTTTTCTCGAAAACATTTGAAGAACATCTGAGTCGCCTGTCAACTGCGTTGAAGTGTGTTCAGACTGCAGGACTCCGCCTCAATCCAAAGATGTGCCTCTTCGTTACCAAAAAGATAAAAATCCTGGGGCACCTAGTCAATGGAGATTGTGCCCGTCCTGATCCAGATAAAGTAAAGGCAGTCACAGAATTTCCAACTCCTCAGCACATTTCATGATGTGAGAATTTTTCTCAGGCTGTGCTCATACTACCGACGTTTCATAACAGGATTTTGTTACAAGGCACTTCAATTGCAAGAACTTCTGCAGGGATACACCAAATTTTACTAGGATGAGACAAAAGAAAGAGCTTTCCGGGCACTTAAGGAGGCTCGAACTTCCGCACCAGTTCTAACCTTATATGACCTTTAAGGGAGGTTCCCGAAGGTGACTACCCGTAACCGATGGATAATGGTCTGCACTCACTACCTCACACGCTACACTGTTACCAAATCTGTGCCGACTGCAGAAGCTCCAGATATCGCAAAATTCCTTGTAGAAGACATTATTTTGAAGCATGGAGCACCACGTGTGATGCTATCTGATCATGGAAAAGTATTCCAGTTAAAACTAGTATCAGAGGTAATGTTCCGTTGTGACATTGTCCACAGAATGAAAACTGCATACCATCCTCACACAAATTGTCTTACAGAACGTTTTAACAAGACATTAACAGATATGCTTTCAATGTACGTCTATGTTTAGCAGAAGGATTGGAATACTATACTGCCAGTCGTGACATTTGCTAATAATACCGCAAGATAAAACACCACAGGCTTCATGCCTTTTTCCTGCTCCATGGTCGTGAGGTCTGTTTCCTTTCCAACCCGACGATATTCCGGATGACTATGTGAAACAGCTCATGACCAGGGTCGAAGGAGCAAGACAGCTGGCTTGGATACAAACACTGGACGCCCACAGGAAGGACTGTCAGTGTCATAACGACAAGCACCGACCTACTGTCTACAGCCCAGGAGATCTGGTATGATTTTTACCCCTGTACGAAAAGTTGGGCTACCAGAAAAGTTATTGAAGTGATACTTTGGTCTGTATCGTGTCATACGCCGCCTGTCAGATGTGACATACGAAGTCGAGGATTGTGAGCCGTCGTCAAAACGACAAAAACGTAGAGACATTGTTCACGTCCTCCACATGAAGCCTTACTACGATCCTGAAGAGCAGATAGGTGTAAATGGCTTCTTGTTCAAGGACTCTAAGGACGGTAATGTTACTGATGAAACCACAACAGGAACGTCTGTTGCAGAAGGGAAGGTTTCTCCAGAACTCCCATACATACGACCCTGACAAGATCAAGTTCCAGGACATTGCAGCTGGTTCCAAAGGGAACCTAACAGTGGGTCTCTGTTTTTTCAAGAGAGGGAGCAATACCGCAAGACCACACGTTATCTAACTGCCAGCGTAGCGCAATGGACAGCGTCACTGAGTGTGGTGCTGTAGGTCGCCAGTTCAATCCCGTCCACTGGCAAAAAAAAATTATTTCCTTGTATTTATCATTTCTAGAATGTTCTACATGTCTGTTATGTTCACTTGTAATTTCTACATGTTTCTTATGTCAACTATTTTTCTAATTTCTGGTATATTCTGTGTATAAATAACAGAGTAGTGTGCCCAAGAGGCAGTCAGTGTTGCGTGTATGTTAAGTTCGTAATAAACGCGCTTTCAGTATTAGTGCTGTGTTCAGTTGACAACCCTGCCTACGAAGTCCAAGTTGGTTCTATTTCAATGCGACAATATGACATAGCTCCTTTCAGTAATTCAAAACAGCCCACCAAAGTAGTGCGTTCATTTAATTATGCAGCAATTAGAAATTTCTGAGAAAATCTTCAGCAATTAGACAGGTATGAGTTGTATAAGGAACCTGACACTAATTTAATATATTTCATGATGCATTTGTAAGAGTATTTAAAATTGTTTCCTCAAGATAATAGTTAAATATGATTGTAATAAACCATGCAAAAACATGGCTTTCTAATGGAATAAAAATATCTTGTAATTGCAAAAGGAAACTGTATCTAACCGCAAGAAAGAGTAACGACCCAGAAACAGTCAAATATTAAAAAACTACTATGCTATATTAAGATAAGCTATTAAAAAGCCCATAAGCATGTCCATCATGTCCGAGATTAGTATCTCTGATAATGAAATTAAAATAATGTAGAATATTATTAAGGGAGACAGGGCAAACAAGAGCACAGGAAGACAGCATTACCATCAAAGTGAATGAAAAGTTTACAAATAACAAGCCAAAAGTTGAAAACATTTTTAATAATTATTTTTTAAATGTTGTGGAGAAAACAGGATCAAAATGTTCATTAGAAAGAGCAAAGCACATAATCTGATACAACTGAAATTCCACCCACCTCTCCTTCTGGAATTAATGGCTTTTCCAGCAGGGTAATAAAAGCTTGCTCTAAAAATAAATAAATAAATAAATAAATAAAAAGTAGGATTCTTTGCCATATATGTAACAATTGACAGAAACTGGCGGAAATAAAACAGTAGAAGAAGCTTGCGTAGCATTGAGAGATGAAATAGTGAAGGCAGCTGAGGACAAAATAGATAGAAAGGCAAGACCTAGAAAAAATCCTTGGATATCATAGGAAATAATGTAATCGATGAAAGGAGAAAACATAAAAATGCAGTAAATGAAACAGGCGAAATGGAGTACAGACGACTTGGTGGGCTTGGAGGTGTTTGGATTCGAACTAAAGTTCACCAGCTCTTCTCCAGCTGAATTTTGTACTTATTGTAGTTGTGCTTCTGTGTACCGATTGTGATGTCAAAATCAAAATGAACTATGGGAGGATGCATGTGACTTCTTCCCCATTGGGAATGCACCATAGAGACAACAGGGACCCTTCTGACGTTTGCCAACAAAGGTAAAAACTTTGGAAAAGAACGTTGGCTAGGAGTAGTTCCCAGTGTATTTTACCTAATTAGCACTTTAACTAATGATGTCTGTGTTCTGACTCTTTATTTATACAGTAAATGTGCACTTCTGTTCTTCTGACTGTACAACTTGTCAATTACTCTGTTGTTGAAGTTTGGAATGTCACTGATTTCCTCCTTGTGAATGGAACAAACAGCCAGTGAGTTCAGCCTTTCCTGACTCACACTGTTCCTGAGGAAGGTTTTGATTCTTTTTAAGGTGCTGAAACTGCGCTTTGCTTCTGCTGTTGAAATTGGTGTAGTTGGCGCAATTTGTAATGTTTTGTGCATTTCGGGGAATGATTCTTCAAAGTAATGTTCCACAAAGAAAGTAAACAGCTCACAAACTGATGTAATACCTCTAAATGTATCACTGCAATAAATGAATGACAGTTCATTTCTCAATTTGTTGTGCCAAATAAACGGATTGTAGTTTAACAGAGAAGTATTGACCAAAGTGTCTGGGAAATGTTCTCTAAAACCAGCAATCTTTTTCTGGATCAATGTTTTCGAAGCTGCTAAATACGTGAGTTTTTTTGAAATCTTCCTTTCAGTTGGTTGGTCATAATATTACACACTTCTTTGGTATCTGCTGTCTGATAAACATTTTCTTGGAGAAACAATACAGTCATCATCAGAAACTCGAAACCGTTGAATGTTCGCCCGTATTTCATATATGCACACTCAAAACGATGTAATGCATTGGATATGGTAACGGCATTTGCACTCTCTGAACTGTTTTATACCAATACAGGAAATACCAATGTGTTTCATGAAATCAAAGAAAAAATTTCGGAGGAACAAAAAGTGTTAATTGTGAAGTAAATTTCTTAAGGCGAATGCTTCTCTTATTGTGTCATAATCCTAGGAATTCTCTTTCTCATTCTTTTCAAAACATTCCAGTAAGTGCAATTTGATTCCTTTGACAGTATTTACAATGCACGACTGGAAGTTTCATCTAGTTGAAGAAACTGAAGGAATTCTCTTGTTGCCGACTGTCTGTAACAAATCATTTCGCTTGGGAGATGAAGAAGAAAATGTCTTAAATCCAGTAAGTCACTTGTAGGTGCGAAGGGCCAGGGTTCACCGGCCCCAAACTCTGCGAACCTGTGGCACAGACAAATATATACAGACGGGAAACCTCCGTAAGGGCCCGGTCCTACGCTCAGGGGTGCGAGGAGGGATTTCCAGCAGTTCCGTAAGATGTCCCATGATGGCGCTGCGGTAAGAAGCAGCTCTTTAAACTGGCCAGCAGGCGGCAGGTAGCAGCTCTCCCCACCACCACCTCCCCTACAACGCCAGCAAGCCGGACACAGCTGTGGCCTCGTTGCAGGCCATGGAGGTAAAAGGAGGGGAGATGACACCATGGCCGTCTGCTGTATATCTGCTTGAAGCCGGTGGGCGTGGTCGGGCGCCATGTTGCTGTGGTCAAAACAGTGTTGTGGCCATAGTTAGAACAGCTTTTCTTTACGTGCCACGTCGTGTCCGTGCAATAATTTCAGATGTTGTTAAATGTTACAGTGTTTACGTTCATGATACAATGTTAGAAAAGCGTTTTCCAGGCGGTTATTTGTTTGGAAATGCGTCTTTGACCCAGAAACACAATCCTTTGGTTTGATCGTTGTAAGCGTTTGATGTATTTTCGAACTTAGAATAAAAGCAAGGGTTGTGTACAAAGTGATAATCTTTTTCTTAACCCACGCTAGGTCACATTTTTCGGCGTTTGTGTTGATGTATGTTTGAAACTGTGAAGCAGAAAGTACGTAATGTTTGTTTACTTACTGGACAAAGTTTGTTGCTCGTTGCATTTTCACTATTACACCATTTTAATTCTTACACTGATAAATAAAAACCTATTTCTTGCTTTCCGTCAATCTCCTCAGGACGGTAACACATTGACATCGTCTTATAAGTACAGTTAATCAGATTTTCAGTACGATTGTAGCTTAAGCGTCTACAAAATGATGATTGTGTTGTATTGTCCCGAGTGTGATTATTAATAGCACAATAAGCATACATGCCAGAGAACTGTTCTTTGGTGTTCAGTTCAATAAATAGGCCTATAATTGCCACGTGGAACTAAAATAACGAACTGTTAAAAACAAATATGCCCTAGTTGTATAAAAGAAAGCGTTTTAAAATCACCAACAGGATGATCAGTAAACGTAGTCAGAAAATTTCAACCTGCAATAGGATCTTAAATGTCTGTGTCAACTCTAAAGAATAATGGAAAACTGTGGATTCTTTGCTTACTGTAACCTACCACTCTTTATTATTTATATAAGTACTGGATAGAGCCTAAATTCTAAAGAGTGCATGTTTCCAATTTGTACTATCTTACACATTGCACTGAAACTGCCAATATATTTACACAAAGCATTATTGCTAGAGCTAAGAATTTTAGATGCAAAATCTACAAAGAAAGTTCTATAGTGTAATCATATTTGGTGCAGATTTTGTAATGCCTATATTAATAAAAACACCATCAAAAGTATATGTCTATTACTAAGGCTGTTGCCAAGAGAATCAATCCCCCCATTCTCAAAATTATGTTGTAATGTTTACAAGTTAGAATAAATTTCATAATTTAGTTTTTATTTTCTGACCCCACACACACACAAAAAAAAAAAAAAAAAAAAAAAAAAAATTATATGGCCCTGCCTACGATGCAAACTTATGTTCTAAAACGCTGTTGAAATGGATAACATTTCCATGTGCTGTTCCTTCAATCTTGTTATGCGAGTTGTCGGGAAAGAGTGACCATGAACACTAAAATATCTTATACCACCTGTTGACCAGCTAGTTCACCTGACCTTTCCAAAAAAAAGGTAATTTGAACATTGTAATTGCATAGTAAACTTAAAATGCAGCACCCAAAATTCCTTACACTACTGGTACTTATTGCTTACACATTGAAATAAGTTAAGTACTGCAAACATATGTGGGTTAAAGGCATAGAAGTGAAGCATAAAATAAAAAGAACAAAGGGTGTACTATAATGCTTTGTGTTCTTCAGCCAGGTAAAAAGCAAAGTACAGATTGTAGAGCTGTGTTCATACATTTTATGTCAATGTTTAAGTCTTACTGTGGATTACCCTCTTGCATTTTTTAAGCCTTCCATGTGAAGTGTGTTAATAATAGAATTATTGAGGAAGTGAGCATAATTGAGGACCATAATACAACCCGTCGGCTTTGAGCAGTGACATCATATCCGAGTCTCACAAAATATACTATGTAGATATACCAACTTGGAAAACAAACACTATCGACGAATATAAACATATAGGACAATGCCTTAATCATATGTCTTTGTGGTGTTGTTATATTGTTGAATTCCAACCTGGACGTTTCCTTATTTGATTTCATATCAGGTATATTTCCTAATTGAGACTGCAGTTGAAATATCATTAATGCGATAGCGGGTTAGGTGTGATTATTAAATAGCTCAATATGCAAATAAAATAGCAAACTTGTTTAGTAGACATTTCAGTAAACATGAAGTAGCAGTTTCAATACCATGTACATGTATACAAATTTCAGCTATACCAACTTGTGTAAAGTGAGCACTGCTTATAATCACCATTTACTAAATTAAAGTGTTCTATAAACATCCAATCTGAAAACTTCTACTTGCAAAATATGTGAGACTACAAGGACTTCTTTTGTACCATAGTCTCGAATATGTCATGGAAACAGAGTGGACACACTGCTTGTTTTAACTTACCACACTTTATTATTTGCATTAGTACTGGATAAAGTCCAATGAGAATGTATGTTTACAAAAAGCACAGTTTGTTACACACTCCAGTTGAACTGTTTGTGTGTTAACACAAAATGTGCTATTGCTTACCTCTTATAATAACTGAAACATAACTCCAAACTTCATCAGTAAGGAATAAAACAAACAGGGCACTATTTTGTTTTATATACTTTGTCAGTAAAACACCTTTGAGTAAAAAATATAGCAGTATTACAATGTTTTCACTGTAGCTTACCCATAAGGATTCCTTGAAATCTTACATGTTAAGCAGGTGAGTACGGTAACAGTATTTTTGTGCAAGATAAATGTAATTCAGGAAAACAAATTTCTTTACTGTGCAGCCATAACATTAACATCACAGTGCCAATTCCAAAGTTATTAGCATTAAAAACATAGTATTTTAATTTTCTAGATTTCAAGTTGAACTTGATTAAGCAACTTTCACTTAAGTCCACCATTGACTTTTTTGTTGTTGCCAGAATCAATAATTAAATATCCATACTGGAGGGCTTTGTTGAATATTAATACTTTACCTGTGACAAGTAACAGAATTATTAGGTTTGGCTAGGCACATAGTCCAGTTATTAAATAATCACATGGACATTTCAATTGAAGACATAACTGAAGACCAGGATAGCACCCATAAGCTCTGACCAATGCCATCATAAACAATCATCGATCCCAGGTCTCAGCCAAAAAAATCCACACCCTTGGCACTCACATCTCTTAACTTATACCTCACTATCCGAGTGAAACTACAGATAACTTTTTAAACTCAAAATCATAATCTCTGTTTTGCTTATAAACAAACTATTGTCTAACTCAGCAACCTACAAACGTGCAAGCACACGACAACACGCAATGCCAGAGGTCAAAGCCGACGGGCGGTATCCCCTTCTTCAGTTGAGCCCAATTAATATATGTAACAGGATAAAGGAATAAAAAGAAACAAGTGCACACATTGAATTATTTTCTTTATTGACAATACTTGGATTTCCACATCACCATAGAGGTACCAAGCTTGATGCGTTACTCATTTTTTTACATGGTGAGTTCCCCCGTAGGCCTATAAACCATGATACACACATCAAGTATAATGATACACAAGGGTAATTCTGTTCATCTCTAAACTAAACACAAAAGCATATACATATACCCTCAAATGAAAATGGAGGAAAGAGACATATAATACAATAGTTTACAATTGTTCATCACTAAACTAAACACAAAAGCATATATACATATGTACCCTCAAATGAAAATGGAATAAAAAGCAAAATAGGAAAGACATATAATACAATAGTTCACAATTCACTGACCTTTAAAAAGTATTAGTTTTGTATAGGCTGTTCTCATTTTTTTTTCATGAATTGCATCTGTTGCACATTTTGCAGCATGTTTCTGCCGTGTTAGGAGATATCTTTTTGCAATAGCTTTGATCAGCAGTATCAAGTGGTTATCCACTGGATGCTGATCCTTCATGTGTTCAGACAATCCCTCAAACACAGGCTTAAATAGAAAAGTGCCAAGTACCTCTGATACACATTTACAACTGAGATCTCTCTCAGGTACCTTCCTATTCCCAGCACTATACATCCTAAATACCTTTTCGGCACACAAGCAGATATCTATCACATCGTCTGATGGTGAAATTAAACCACCTCTACTCTTCCTGTGTATCAGCAGATATGCACTATGACTCCCCTGCCCTCTCAACGCGGATAAACAAGATTCACATCTTAATGTTCTCTCCAAGTGACGAACCACAAATCCTGCTATGTACACAACAATATGAGTTGCCATTTCGGAGAGAATCATTTCAGATTCAATATAATCATGGTCATGGTTTACCAAGTGGCTTTCATTTTCCACTAATTGCCAACGTTCTGTGGTAACATTTATTTGCTGCTCTATGCTCTGACCATTGTATGTTAAAATTGCTATATCTTCTAGGGGTATACAATTACCTCTCTCTGATTCTCGGATTTCATTGTGAATCAGGAGTCTCTTGTAAGAGGATATAAATTGACGAGCAGTTGGATTATTATTCCAACCACCACGACTACGGATAGCACTGAAAAACATCTCCAAATGGTCTTGGGAGCACTTGTAAACAGGAAGGAACTTTAGTAAAGGTGCAGACGACTGTGGCTGAACAAGCTTTGTAAACAGGTGTAACACACTATGAATACAAACAAGGAAGCCAATGAATCCTGTTTTCCTGTTACTGTCCACAACTCTTGTTCCATGATATAGCTGAGACACATTAAGTGTTTTAATGTATGCCTGTGCCTCCAATAAAAATCCTTCTACATCTTTAAAATTTTTGTTATTCAAAGGCTGTTTCCATTTATTTTGAAGAAGGCTTCTGGAATTCAATATGTCAAACAGACAGTTGAATACCCTAATAAATTTAATTGTTGCAGAAGCATCTTCAAATCCTGGTATCTTAACATCGCAACAATACTGCATTGCATCTGCCACAGAATTGCTGGGCTGCTAACTTAACTTTCATTTTGTTGTTAAGAAAATTAATGTGGCTGCTAGTAATAGAATTGCCAATGTGTAGACCTTCTTTTACTTGCAACTTGTGTAACAGATCAAATAGATACCAGGAAATTATCTTACCTTCCCCATCCCAAAAATGCTTTTTCTCTCCCAAAGCATTTCTTACAAGCTTCAGCATGTGGGGTGGATCCAATAGAAACGCAACTTCAAAATTGTCACCTTGAATAATAAAAGTAGTCTTTAGGTTGTTAACATCAAAGTTGCACCCCAAGCATTTCGCCATGGACAAATTGGAGGCACAGCCATCGCAAGAGAGAGAGACTACTCTGACACCACTGGCATTGGCAAGACTGATGCACTGTGTTACTAAGTGAGCTTTCTGCTACCCAGTTATTCCACAAGTCAGAAAATAGCCCACTGGTAGCTTCCATGACCCATTAATAGCTACTAGCATTAAAACAAAGGCCTCTTTAGCTATGGGTAAATCATCTGTAGCAACAGAGGACCCCATATCCACATAGCCATAATACTTAACACCATCAAATTCTATGTGTTGCCTGATTGCAACCTCATCAATTACCAAACTGCAGAGAATCTTCTGTCCTTGGGCATGACTTGAAGCTTTTGCTCTAATAATTGCAAAAGCCTCAGAGGTAAATCCTGGCAGTCCGTCCACACACTGGTACCACCTAGATAAAGTTCTAGGGTGTGGTAGACAGGTACTAAAACAATGTCTCACATACTTATATGCTCTTGGAGAGTAAAAATGTGAAGTAAGAGCAAAAGAACGTATCCCGGGGCTGTAGGTCCTAGCCACACTGTGGCAATTAGCCTTTGCTGCCTGGCGTTGCAGCAAGTCCTTGTGTACCCCAGGTATATTAGAAAGCACACCTAAAGCATCTTCATCTAGCATGTGTTTCTTCCTAAGTTCTTCAATTATTGTACTTAAAGAAGCCACTTTTTTTGCTAAACGGCGCTTTGACTGTTGCAGAATTTTAACTTTCTTTCTGTAGACTTCATTCCTTGTCAACAGTTCACTCACGTTCCTGTTCAGGCTTTTTACTACTTGTGATTCTTCACAAGTAGTAGGAATTGAAGCAGCTGCATCTTGGGATCCACTGGCAGCTACATGTTGGGACCCACTGGCTGGAACTTCATTTGGTGGTCCACTTGTCACACATTCGGAAGTCTGCTTCCTTTGCGATGGTGGACGTCTCTTCACTTCTTTCTACAAAACACAAAAACCAGTTTCATTACACATTACAGCCTACAATTTATTATTATTCAGTTAGTCATACTCTAATATTCTGACTGGATTTCTCAATATTTACAGTAGGCCTACATAAGGGGGGAGGGCAACGTATTCGGTGTACTAAGAAGGTACTAATCTTGTTCAGATTTTGATCCATTTCGTGACTTCAAATAGTGTGTGTGTTCGTTTATTTTAAACTTCATTCCTTACAGCTCTTTGCACAATGAAGCATATTTTTACCCCAGTATACTAGCTTCTGCTAATAATTGATGGGAATGCAATTTATTGTGACTGCAGCATTGGTGTAATATTCTGCCAATACTGACACATTCACTAGTGGAAAAAAATATTATCAAAGAATAGGCCTTCCCTTCTTATTAAATTAGTTAAATATTGTGAAATGAAAGATTAATTACTTCAGACCACAGAGAAGTAAAATAAAACATGACAACAAGAAACTGCAGTTGTATGATGACATAATACCAGACATTATTTAAAACACACACACACACACACACACACACACACACACACACACACACACAGAGAGAGAGAGAGAGAGAGAGAGAGAGAGAGAGAGAGAATAAACAAATGAAATTTCAAGTTAGAGCTTTATTGCAAATGAACTTTCCTCGAAATGAAGGGGCGGGGGATTGAAATATATGCCACTAAATACTGTTAGATGAATTCAGTCCACCGTAATCACACAATAAAAATGGACGAAACAGCCACTAAACTGACTAAAGTTACAATATTACTTTCTATAGGCCTAGTGTTAATTTATAGTTTTACCATACATGATATGAAAGTGAAAACATCGACTTCACACATTCATTACCTACCTTCTGTAAGTGAGGTGGAAACGCTGGAAAAACAGATGGTACAGCATTTTCCCTGATGCGAACAGTAGATACTGATGTTCGATCGAGATCTTCTTCTGTAAAATGCAGGGAACATATTCTGCTCCATTTGTTTGGTTGCCAGTCTTTCCTTCTTAGAGCATGTATCCACAGAGCTCTACGGCTTTCGCTGATAGGAAATCTGAAATAAATCATGAGAAACATACGCTACAAGAATAGTAAACAATGCCACAAACTTCTCGAAAATAACGATATTATTACCATAACAGGGCAACTTACGTGTGGAACGTGATTCCTCTTAACTTCGAAGTACTATCCCAACGGTTAGTACAACCATAAACGACACAATTTGGCATTATTAGGTATAAACCGTCCAGAAACAACAACAGTAGCACAGGCACAAATCAATGTTTTGACCACAGGCTAATGGCGGACCTGGCTTCGAGCGGCTTCAGGACTGTGACGTCATGTCATCTCCCCTCCTTTTACCTCCATGTTGCAGGCGGCACAAGCTCTCCCCTCAGTCTCCCCTCCACGCTACTCTCTGACGTGCGAGAGGCACCCTATGCCAGCGATCCGCCTGAAACCTGCTAGCATCTTACGGAACTACGAGGGTAGCGTAGGACAGTGGTTTAGGGGGTGCTGCTCCTCTGTATATGTTACTCTGTGCCTGTGGACAGGTGCTGAAGGGGGTGGGGAGTGGGAGCTAGACAGATATACAGCCTGCTTCCTGGGGCCGTCTCTGCCAGACCCCAAGCAGCACTGAGGCGAGGGGTGAGGAGCAGAATGGAAAACAGCTCTGTGACATCACTGCAACTGCATGGCTGCGTAACGAAGACAGGGGCGTTCACCGGGTGGGCCCTCAGCTATGCACCTCATTGTAAAGTGAGTTAGGATGTCGAGGGGATCATGTCCCACTCTAACTGTTTGATATAATAATGCAAAAGGATATCATATATTTTCTCGTGGGGTCAGGCCCATGTGGCCCTTTAGATCGAATTGCCCCTGGTAAAAACAATAAAATATCAGTTTGGTTTCTGGAAAGGCTTTTCAACAGAAAGTGCTATAAAATGATTTCCAGTCCAAGTTGTAGAGCAATCAGTGAGAATAAATATTCCTTCACTAAAAATCCGTCTTGATTGCAAATTGTTTTATTCCTTATTTAATGACACGCTTCGCCCTTTAGCAGAGCATCTTCAGATAATCTGCGAGACAGACTTCACACAAAATTACAAGGCGGAATTACAAAACAGGTATAATGGGAGATGGGTTTACTTTGTGTTAAGAAGACAGTATAAATGGTAAACAAAGCTTACAATGCGCTCTCAAAAAAAAAGTTCAAATGTTTGTAAATCTTATGGGACTTAACTACGGGGTCGTCAGTCCCTAAACTTACAAACTACTTAAGAACTAGGATGGCACAAACATCCATGCCCGAGGGGGGATTCGAACCCCCAACCGTAGTGACCGTGCAGACCGTGACTGAAGCGCCTCAGTCCCCTCGGCCATCGCGGCCGGCGCAATGTGCTCTCCTTGGTGTAACACCGTAAGTTGTTTTGCGGTGTTTCTATGTTTTTGGAATTTTGGATTTCCTTGTAGCCCTACAAATGATCAGGTAACAACAAATTACAGTTGGAACATACTCGGTAAAGATGTGAGAAACATAAAATCGATATTTGAGATTACCTTAATAGCAGCGGTGGTCTCTGATGATACAAGATAAGCCCATGTTTACAACTGCACTCAGGCGGTGGGCAGGCTTGGTGTGCTGCTCCGCCGACTTGTACAGACTAGTAGTAGTAGTAAATGTTTGTTAAGCTTATGGGACTTAACTACGGGGTCATCAGTCCCTAAACTTACAAACTACTTATCAACTACCTTATACTAAGGACGGCACAAATATCCATGCCCGAAGGGGGATTCGAACCCCCGACCGTAGTGGCCGTGCAGACCGTGACTGGAGCGCCTCAGTCCCCTCAGCCACCGAGGCCGGCTTGTACAGACTAAGTGAATGTGGGTAGGGAGTGACATAGGAAACCGGTGTATTAGACGGGACGGATGAAATCTAGCTATTTGAAAACAAATTTAACGAAAGGGAGGTTATTAAGCAGGACAGAAGTTAATAGTTTATATTGGTACTTCTAAATGAAAGGAATTAGAGTATTTTATTTGAACAGAGACATTATAATATATAGGAATGTTTGATCTTTGCATGCCAACTGATCGTTCAGGAGGCTTGGTGTCCAAAGTAAGCGCGCTTTGCTATCTCAAACACTTCCAGTAAATTTAACTTCCGCCCCATCCGATGTTCGGATGCTTTAGTGTGTTCCGCAAAAGGGAAATGTTTTTGAGCTGGCCTTTTTTTTTTCTGTAAGAAGTTGCTCAGGAAAACATACTTTAAAGGTCCGGCCTGTATGTTCTATATATTCAGCTGGGCATTCGGGGCATTGTAGTTTGTAGACTCCTGAGGATATGCAATATGCTATATGCTATATATACTTTCACTAATGAAATATTAAATGCTTTGAATAACCGGACATCACCTGTTGGAAGTTTTTGTGATCTCTCAAAGGCTTTTGATTGTGTCTATTACAAAATTCTTCTAAATAAAGTATTGTGGTATGAATGACAAAGTACACAAATGGTTTAAATCATATCCAACAGGAAGAGTTCAGAAAGTTGAAATAAGTAGTTCACACAATATGCAAAAAACAGTTAATTCCTCAAACTGTGGAACAATCAAGAATGGGGTGCCACAAGGTTCGGTCTTGGGTCCTTTGCTGTTCTTAATATATATTATGACTTGCCATTCTCTATTCACGAAGATGCAAAGCTGGTTCTTTTTGCTGATGATACAAGTATAATCATCACACCTGACAGACAAGAACTAACTGATGAAACTGGAAAGGACGTCTTTCAGAAAATTATTAAGTGGTTCTCTGCAAATGGACTATCATTAAACTTTGAAAGAACACAGTATATACAGTAAACGGAATGGTACCATCAATAAACATAGACTTCTAGAAATCTGTAACTAAGTTAGAATATTCAAAAAATTTTAGTGTATGCTTTGAAGAGGGGTTGGACTGGAAAAAACACATTAAAGATCTGCTGGAACGTTTGAATTAAGCTACTTATGCTATTAGAGTCATTGCAAATTTTGGTGATATACATCTCAGTAAATTAGCTTACAACATCCATTTTCATTCTCTGCTTTCATATGGCATCATATTCTGGGGTAATTCATCAATGAGTAAACATTATTCAGGATAACTGTTGTAGCCCATCCAAGATCATCCTGCAGACACTTATATAAATAGCTAGGGATCTTCACAGTAGCTTCACATATATTCATTTATGAAATTTGTTATTACCAATTCACCTGAATTCAAAAGCAATAGCAGTGTGCATAGCTGCAACGCTACGAGAAAGAATGATCTTCACTATTCAAGGTAAAATCTAGCTTTGATACAGAAAAGGTTGATTTATGATGCCTCAAAAGTCTTTGGTCACTTACCAAATGGAATCAAAAGTCTGACAGATAGCCAACTACCATTTAAAAATTAAATAATTTCTGAATGGAATGGCAACTCCTCTTTCTCATTAGATGAATTTTTAGATACAAATTAATAAATCTGAAAAATGTATCATGTGATATTTTGTACAATGTAATATCTTAATTGTTATGGGAGACTGGAATTCGGGAGTAGGACAAGGAAGTGAAGGGAAGACAGTAGGTAAATATGGTCTGGGCAAAATGTATGAAAGGGGAAGCCGCCTGGTGCAATTTTGCACAGAACATAATTTAGTTATAACCAACACCTGTTTTAAGAATCAAGAAAGAAGGTTGTATATGTGGAAGAGACAAGGAGACACCGTGAGATACCAGATAGATTTTATAATGGTAAGACATAGATTTCGGAACCAGGTTTTAAACTGTAAGACATACCCAGGGGCAGATATAAACTCTGACCATAACTTATTGCTCATGAATTATAGCATTATAGGCTGAAACTGAAAAAACTGCAAAAAGGTAGGAAAATAAGGTAATGGGACCTGGATATATTGAATAAACATGAAGTTCTTGAGAATTTCAGAGGGAGCTGTAGGCAACAATTGACAGAAACGGGGGGAAATAAAACAGTAGAAGAGGAATGGGTAGCATTTAGAGATGAAATAGTGAAGACAGTAGAGGAAAAAATAGGTAGAAAGTCAAGACCTACAAAAAATCCTACTATTTCATAGGAAATGCTAAATTTAATTGATGAAAGGAGAAAATATAAAAATGCAGTAAATGAAACAGGCAAAATGCAGTACACACGACTAAGAAATGAGATTGACAGGAAGTGCAAAATGGCTAAGCAGGAGTGGTTAAAATGCAAATGCAAGGATGTAGAAGAATGTATAAATATGGGGAAAATAGATACAACATACAGGAAAATAAAAGAGATATTTGCAGATAAGAAAATCAGCTCTATGAATATCAAGAAAACAGACGGAAAACCAGTTCTAAGCAAAGAAGGGAAAGCTGAAAGGTGGAAAGAATATATAGAGAGGCTCTACAAAGGAAATGAACTTAGAGGCAATATTGTAGGAAGGGGAGAAGTAGATGAGGATGAAAAAGGAGATACTACACTGAGAGATGAATTTGACAGAGCACTGAAAGACCTAAGTCGAAACAAGGCCCCTGGAGTAGATGACATTCCCTCAGAGCTACTGAAGTCTCTGGGACAATCAGCAATGACAAAACTGTTTCACCTGGTCTGTAAGATGTATGAGACTGGCGAAGTACTCTCAGACTCTAAGAGAAATGTAATAATCCCCATTCCGTAGAAAGGAGGCGCAGACAGTTGTGAAGACTACAGAGCCATCAGTTTAATAAGTCATTATTGCAAAATATTAACACGAATTATTTAGATTAGGATGGAGAAGCTGGTAGAAGCTAACCTTGGGGAAGACCAGTTTGGATTCAGGAGAAATGTAGGAACAAGGGAGGCAATCCAAATTTATAGCTTTTCCTAGAAGATACATCAAGGAATGGCAAACCTACATTTCTAGCTTTTGTAGATTTGGAGAAGGCTTTTGGCAATGTTGTTTGGAATATACTCTTTCAAGTTCTGAAGAAAGTAAGAGTAAAATATAGGGAGCGTAAGGTTATTTACAACTTGTACAAAAACCAGACAGCAGTTGTCAGATTTGAAGGGCATGAGAGAGATGCAGTGGTTGGGAAGGGAGTAAGACAGGGTTGTAGCCTTTCTCCAATGTTATTCAATTCGTACTTTGAGCAAGCTATAAAGGAAAGTGAGGAGAAATTTGGTGAAGGAATTAAAGTTCAGGGTGAAGAAATAAAAACATTGCATTTTGCCGACGACATAGTAATTCTGTCAGAGACAGCAAAGGACCTGAACGGACAGTGTGCTGAAAGGTGCATATAAGATGAACATTAACAAGAGCAAAACAAGGGTAATGGAGTGCAGTCTAAGAAATTCAGGTGATGCTGAAGGAATTAGATTAGGTACCGAAACAATAAAGTAGGTAGATGAGTTTTGTTACTTAGGCAGTAAAATAACAAATGATGGTCGTAGTACAGAGGATATAAAATGCAGAATGGCAATGGGTAGAAAAGCGTTCTTGAAAAAGAGAGATTTGTTAACATCGAATATTGATTTAAGCCTAAGGACGTCCTTTCTGAAGGCTTTGTGTGGAGTGTTGCCTTGTATGGGAGTGAAACATGGACGATAAACAGTGTGGACAGGAAGAGGATAGAGGCTTTAGAAATGTGGTGCCAGAGAAGAATGCTGATGATTAGGTGGGTGGATCACGTAACTAATGAGGAGGTACTGAACAGAATTGGGGAGAAAAGGAATTTCTGGCGTACCTTGACTAAAAGAAGGGATCGATTGGTAGGACACATTCTTAGACATCAAGGAATCGTTGGGGAAGTGTTTGGGGTAAAAACCGCAGAAGAAGGTCAAGAGATTCAGACAGATTTAGGTTGCCGTTCTTATGTGGAGTTGAAGAGGCTTGTTCAGGATAGGGTATTGTGGAGAGCTGCATCTAACCAGTCTCTGGACTGAAGACCACAACAACACAACAATATCTTGTAAAGACACCTGACACTTTCCACATCATTAGGAAGTGTTGAATTCATGATATGGAACAAGTACCAATCTAATCTAATCTTGGAATGTCAAGCAAGATGAAGTACGTAAAACCAAGTTACGTACTGTACCTATTTTCAATGTAAATTCTCTCCTAAAAACTGGAAAATTGAAACATCTTACAGATACCCTCAAAAACAACAAAATTCTCATAACAGGCCGAGAATAAACCAGATTTGTGGATGAAAATAACTTTAATTCTGGAGGTTTCAGTATATACAACAGAAAGGTGGGCATAATATTATGTACAGCACACCACATCATGGAAGTGGCTCCATAATAAACATAAATATTTTCGAGTCTATTATCAACTTTCGCAGCCGACAGCAGAGTGCATGCACATGGCCAGCCCACCTCACCTCACCGCACCGCAATTATTGCGCCCGTCTGGCACACGTCTACATGAAGGTTACGGTTAGACTGCTGGCCGGGCCGAGACGGAAAAAAGGGGGAAAATCCATGTTACAATTTTCACGATGAAAAAAAAAATGTTGACGGTATATAAGACCAAACCAAAATATTTTTATCAATCAAGTTTTTCAAAAAAATGTTCAAATGTTTGTATAGTTATGGGACTTAACTACGGGGTCATCAGTCCCTAAAATTACAAACTACTTATGAACTACTTACGAACTAGGACGGCACAAATATCCATGCCCGAGGGGGGATTCGAGTCCCCGACCGTAGTGGCCGTGCAGACCGTGACTGGAGCGCCTCAGTCCCCTCGGCCACCGCGGCCGGCTCAAGTTTTTTCTTACAAGCTTTTCCTTGTATATATATATATATTAAAAATGTCTACTTTTCATTCCGCTTGCGTTTTTAGTTTTGTAACGCACCTCAGTCTATTTTGATGAATGTATGCGGTTAAAAAATCTGATAGTACATCATCTTAGCTTTCGAATAAATCTTTCACCTTTTCATAATTCAGAACAGTCGTTTCCAAATGACGCTATTTGCCAAGTGTGTGCGCTTCACTGACAAACGTGTATTGAAAAAGTTCGATAGCAAGCAGCTTTGTGTTCTACGCATTTTAGACCATACATTACAGCGAGTGAAATGGAGCAAAAAGAACAGTGAAGTTTTTGAAATGGTATTCACGCTGATTTCCACCTCCTTTCACAAGTAATTACGAGTTATCTAAGTGGCGTCATGCCACGACTCCAAGATTACGAACTGAGCGTGTTTTGGGCGTAGCGTGAAGCACTGCAGCGCCGAAAAAATTATTTGCTAGCCACGTATATTGATCTCTAGTGACGTGTTAATGATCCATACCCAGAAAATAACTATACACACATTTTTTTTGGGTAGCGACTGATTACAATGGACAATGAATGATCTGCCGTGGTTTTACGTAAGGTAATACTTCACTTAATAAGAGGTACACAAATAGTTTGTTGTCCATATCGTACAATTGATGTAATACATATTTCGTGTTTGGAACTACAAGAGATGAATAAATCAATGTAAACTGCGAATTTTCTGTTGATGGAGTGAAATAAAATTTTATGAAATTCTACTTAATGACTTTCTGGTGGAGATAATAAATGGAAGAAGCCCAAAAATATATTTATTGATGCATCTACGCTTAAGATGACTCTTACACTATTTGTCCTTCTTTCAATTTTCACTATTGTAGCTCTCAGAAAATGTTGTGCCACAAGTTGAAAAAATTTGTATCCTTTCTTCCAGGAGTGCTAGTCTTTCAGGTTTCGCAGGAGAACTTCTGTGAAGTTTGGAAAGTAGGAGGTGAGGTACTGGCAGAATTGAAGTTGTGGGACGGCACAGTGAGTCGTGTCGGGATAGCTCAGTGGTAGAACGCTTGCCCGCAAAAGGCAAAGGTCCCCGGTTCGAGTCCCAGTTCGGGCACACAATTTTAATCTGCCAGGAAGTGTCATACCAGCGCACACTTCGCTGCAGAGTGACAGTTTTCATTCTGGAATTTGTATATAGTGTCTCACATAAAAGTGCTACCTTTCACGCCCGAGACTAAAGTAGAAATGAACTAAGTAAAACGGAATACAGAACAGTAAAATTAAAGACATTTAATTACCTCCTTATAAGGGATGCTGCAACTAATAGCCGTGGGGGTATGTGAGGTGTGCCGGTTTTATGTGGGACACGCTGTACTACAACTCATTTCCACTTTCAAAGAATTCTACACGGTTCTCAGAAATTTTATTTATTTTGTTAGGAAGCAGTCTGACGGGAACTGCTTTTCTATGAACATTTTATGAATCACCTGATGACAATTTTCTTTGTCTCCATGGTACTTTCATTAGGATTTTTCTACTTTCAAATGTTCAAATGTTTGTATAGCTTATGGGACTTAACTACGGGGTCAAAAATTCAAATGTTTGTTAAGCTTATGGGACTTAACTACGGGGTCATCAGTCCCTAAACTTACAAACTACTTATGAACTAGCTAACACTAAGGACGGCACAAATATCCATGCCCGAGGGGGGATTCGAACCTCCGACCGTAGTGGCCGTGCAGACCGTGACTGACGCGCTGCAGTCCCTCGGCCACCGCGTCCGGCTTTTGTACTTTCAATGAAAGAAAAAAATCGCAGATTTATTTTAGCCTCAGACACTGCAGATCAGTAAGAGATGAGAAGCAGGTGTCATTTTGTTTCATGTTGTGATTTGTTTTTTTCTTCTCGGTGGACTTGTGCCCAGCAACAAAGGATCGTCACCCTCTGTCAATGGAAGATAGAAGAAAACACAGGGGTGACCAATACTTTTTCAATGCCGTCTGGTTCGAACCAGCCAACTGTTAATTGATTTTGTTATTTTATCACTATTGTTTGCATAGTGTAGTGACTCATAGAATTATAAGCACATTAGAAATATATGGTAAGGACTCATCCTATTAATTTAGCCGAACATTTAGCAGAGTTGTTCCTTATGTGAACAACTGAACATTTCTTAAATATTTCATTCATATTACAGAATTAACAGTAATGGAAGAAAAATAAACATATTTTCATAAGTGTAACTGAAAAAAAATATCATGCTAAGAAGCTTCTGCTGAAAGCAGGCTGGAGAGGTGTGATACTTGTGCTGCACAAACAACACGGTACCCCAATCGACTCGCGCATGCACCGACTCACGCCGCGAATAATAAACATATCGAATGTTCACGTAAGAAAAGACTGTCCTAAATGTTAGTCTAAATTCATGGGAGGAGTCCATTACCACCTATTTCTTATGTGCATAAAATTCAACGAGTCACTACAGTGGGAGAACAATAGTAATAAAATAATAATCGACAATCGATCTTCTGCTGACAGGGGTGGGGATTCCTATTGCTGGGGACAAGGCGCCCCCCCCCCCCCCCGCCGAAAAAACAATAATAATAAAAAGTGACACACGCTTCTCGTCCTTTAATGCCTGTCCTACAATGTTTGAGGCTAAACTGAACCAGCGTATGTAGAAAATTCGAAAGTACCATCTTGTAGACAAAGAATCAAATGATTCAGCAAAATGTTCATACAAATGTTCCTCTCAGGCAGGTCCCTAAAAGCAACATAGTTCATTCTTACTTTAATCTCAGATGTGAATGTACCGCATTTATGTAGGACACGCTTTATACAACTATTTTCACCTTGTAATACCACATTTTCCGAAAGCTACAAAAGCGAACATTTTTAAAAAGGTATATCTCTATACTTATAAAACGCATTTGTTGTCTATTATCTTATAACTTACGATCTAGACAACCAAATAACGTGAAATTTGGTACACGTACACAAAATTACGTGGGGAAGGTTCTTAAACTGGTTTCGTTCCATTTTTTGGAAAACCAACCGGAAAATTTGAGAAAAAGTCAAAGTGCGTTTCCAATGTGTCCGTGTAATTCTATATCTTCGCACTGATCTTTATGAAATTTTGCACAATAACGTGAAATTTGGTACACGTACACAAAATTAAATCGGTAAGGTTCTTAAACAAGTTTCGTTCCATTTTTTGGAAAACCAACCGGAAAATTTGAGAAAAAGTCAAAGTGCGTTTTCAAAGTGTCCGTGTAAATCTATATCTTCGCACTGATCTTGATGAAATTTTGCACAATTGACCTTCAAAACATGAGGAAGGGTACTGTCTACCTTGAAAACAAGATGGAGGTTACTATCTACATAAAATTTCTCGGTGCATGGCGGAGAGTACTTTACTTACAGACTTCGATTGCAATCTCTACACAGGTTTTGTACGCTTCTACAGAAACCTTCTTTTAAACCCGGGCAAAGCCGGGTACTTGCAGCTAGTATTGTATATTAGGAGTAGATGCATCTAAAAATATAAGTGTTTTGGGCTTCATCTTCAACTAAAAAGCCGGTAACTGTAATGTCAGAAAATTTTATTTCAGTCTATCAACAGCAAAGTCGCATTATTTGTTCTTTTCTTCTAGTTCCAAACACGAAATATATATATTCCATGAATTTCGTCAAAAAACCAGATGTATGCCACTCATAAAGTCAAGTATGATCTGATGTAAAACCGTAGTAGATAGTTGTCCATTGGAATCGGTCGCCACCCAAGAAAAATTAGTTTATAATTGTTTTCTGGTTATGGATCATTAACACATTACGAGGGACCGTCAAACATAGCCAGCAATTCAAATTTCTCGGCACTGCAGTGCTTAACGCTAAGCTCAACACAGGCTGAGTTCGTAGGCTTGCGATCGCGGCATGACGTCGCTCAGATAAATCGCAATTGCTGTGAAAGGATGTAGATATCAGTGCGACTACCATTTCAAAAACTTTTTTGTTCTTTTAGCTCAATTTCAATCGCTTTAACATATGGTCCAAAATGCAGAGAACAGTAAGCTACCCGATATCTAACTTTTTCATTACACGATTTGTAAATCAAGTACACTTACTCCACAAATAGCGTCATTTGAAAACGACTATTACGAATGTTTTATTCGAAAGATGTTTTACTACAGTCAGTCCAAAAATCAGATTTTATAACGACATACTTTCATCACAATCGAGTGAGGAGCGTTACGGAACTAAAAACTCGCGCGGAGTGAAAAGTAGACTTCTTATTTTTTTCATAAGCAAGGCAACGAAAAAATAATTTCATAAAACGATGTAGCGTGGTCTTGTATGCTGTCAACAATTTGTACAACGTGAAAATCTAAAAAGTGTGTTTTCCCCTTTTTTCGTCTCGGCCAGCTCGGCGCGTAGTGTGGACTACGGATGGGATGAGCGCTCTCGAGAAACGCGCGACGCTAAGCCAATTTCTCGAAAAATTCTCGAGTACTCTCGAGGTGTTGTCGATAGTAGTGCCCTACAAAGAACTATTGCGACAGTGCAGTCGTAATCCTCTTCCGTACGTGCAAGAAAGAAACTGAATTGTTTCTATTATTAGTAGTAGTGGTAGAATGTTTCGCAGAAGACAAAAATCATAGGATTATTACATTATTATTAACGACATTTCGCCGTGGGCTGTCCGTGACTGTACCGTTTACGTTAGTGGCATATTATAACAACAATAAGCCGCCTTCAGTCACAATTTTTTTAATTACTTATTTCACCAATGCAGGAGATAATTTCATCTCGACAAATTAACGCCTATGGCAACTTTCTCGCAAAAAACTAACAACTGTCTCGTTCTTCTACCGTTAGTTGAAAAACTGAAGCAAATGTAACACAAAGATACAGTAATAAAGTTCTCGAAAATGGAGTTATAGCTCCGAAACGCGTCGGAAAATAAAAACAATAAAAAAATTGTGAATGAAGACGGCTTATTATTATTATTATTATTACTATTATTACAATGTACCCCTAACATAGGATTATTATTAAAACACGGATCTTACACGAAACAAGAACTTCATTGTTACCACAAACCAATATGCATTCCGCGTGTATTTATACTTACATGAGAGAAAAATGCTACACCCAAAAAGTCCTCACATACATTTACTAACTGTAGAAAAAAATTCGGCAGAGTTTACAGTATTAGCCAGCGTTACGTACCTAATCTTCCGTCCTTTTTTCAGCCTAAAGCTCTGGTACGTTATCCACAGCCACCACAGTTTACAACTACAATACTGACTGTTGGTTGTTATGGCCTCATTCTGTTCAAAAGTTTGGATAGTGATAATTTTGTATGTTATGACAGCCAAATTAAAAATTATTGTTTTTTGATATTCGCAGACTGTTTCAGCTGCTATACAACCTTTTTACCGAATTTCCTTTTAATGTAGTTTGAATGGATAACATACATAATAGCTCGGTATTTTGTCTGACTTGTATTAATATAAGAATGCACTTTTGTATCCGTGAACTTTTCTGTTTCATTGCTAGACATATACAATTTTAAATGCCTTACACCCCGCCTGTTGTATTTTTTGCTACACTACGGAACGTAACAACAGATATCTCCATCCTCCGTAAAGCACTGCCAGCAGGGTGACTACGGTTTTCTCGTATTAAACGCCTACATTTAAATGCTGCGAGCGCTGCAAACAACGGCAGCGCGTGGGTCTTTGCGCTGCCCCAGTCAACCGCCGCGCCGCTTCTCGAGAACTGCTCTAGCGCCGGCAGCTCGAGTCGCCGCCACTCACTGTCCCATCCCTAGCGTGGACTAGGGATGGGAAAAACCGACCGGTTAAAACCGATACCGGTATTTTAGTTTTGAATAACCGGTTTTTTCGGTATTTATTTGGTGTCGGTTGTAACCGTCTTTTTTTTTTTTTTTTTTTTTTTTTTTTTTTTTTTTTTTTAGTTATTGCCAAGAACCGGGTAAAAAACCGGTACGACTACTTCCTGTAGTAGTGGTTCAAAATGTGTTTTTTGTAAATAATTAAAACTAGTAGACCGTAATATTTAGGGCTATTCCTATGATTTCCACTGATGTGAAATATTATGTCATCGCAGTAACTAAGAAAAGTGATCAGTGTTAATTTAAGAACATTCCCGGCAGTCAGAAACGCGCAACAAACGCATAGCATAAGAACTTAAGTACTGGTGCAGCTATTGAGGCATGGACGCACCTGTTGCCGTGTGGTGTGGCCTTTAGACGACGCGCGTGCACCAGCAGTGTACGAGACTTGCTTCCTTCAGGTCATGCGGCAGTTCCTTGCTGTCGTCGCCAGACATCGGTTGTTTCTTAAATGGCACCATCCAGAGCGTGGAAGTACTTCACGAAGTACGGTAGCAGTAAGGCACAAAGCTCAATTTGCTTTAAAAAGCTGAAAATGGGTGGAGGTACTACAAACATGCTGTGTCATTTAAGGAGAAAGCATCCAAAATGTTTCTTGGAAGAGAAGGTAAATTCGATTCATATACCTATTACGCATGCTTGGAATAATAACTTTTAAGGCCGGTTCGTCCATCTCTCGTTAATCTTCCCGTTAGTAAACGAGAAGATGCCTTTAACGTCCGCTTAAATGTGCTCGTTAAATGCACTGCGTTTGTCATTGCCAGATACACCTCTCGTTTGCTAACCTGGAGAAAACGAGAAGGTAGATATATTTCGACTAGGTTGGCAATATAAACAAATGAAAGTTCCGTCTAAATAAACAGCTGTTTCCCTTATTTAACTATCAGGTAAGAGGTTGGCAGATAGTTGTTAATTGGCATTATGGAAAACAAACGTGAAAGAAGCTCGAATTTTATAAGAAGTTAGTGCGAGTGTGTTGTGTCCTCTGTAGAGAAATATTACGGTGCATTGGAATAAAAAACCGGACGCTACATGGCAGGAGAATAAAAAAGAGACATGATCGCGTGTGGCAAATGTATCCAGTGCTTTCCACGGAAAATGTAGGACAGTAAAAACGCTTAGGTCTTAGTACGATAACATGCCAAGTGTGTAGTATCTTAGTACAAGCGGAGGAAGGAATCACATTTTAGGCATCACACTAGGCGCAACAAGCATAAGTAAATACTAGATAAAATTTTACGACGCTTCTCGCCGGGCTCCTGTGCTTATGTTGGAAACAGATTACCAATGAAGTGTAGAATTGTGTTAATATTTTTCACGAGCTACAGAGTAAATGTTATTGCTGCTCGTTTCACTCGCAGAAAAATTAATACTGGACCTGCTCTATGGGTGACTGGTTCTTTTATGTGCCCTTGTCCGTTCAGAAAAAAATAATTTTCGTTTTAATTGAAGTTGTCACGAAAAAACATTTATTGGTCGTCTGAGTTGCCGTCATTACCATTGGTGCCAATAAACCACTACAGCCCGGCGAGAAGCGTTGTACAATTTAACCCAATACAGAATAAATAAGCTTGCAGGCATAAATAATGTATTCTGTTTTCTCTTATGACAGATAACTTACAAAATACGTAACTATCTGTTTTACTCTTTGATGTGGTCGTGGAGTTTTTCATGTAGCGTTTCCAAGACGAAATAGCGTAACAAATTCTGCATCATCTCAACATTCAAAATGATTTGGGCGAACATAAATAGTCTAGGTCGCATTATAGGAGCAATGACCTCTAAAATATTGACATCGTCTTCATTATCAACCAAATCTCTTATTCTAACCATTTTCATCATACCGATTCTCACTGAACTAGTCGTTACCCATAAGTTTGTATTTCGATATCGCAACAATAATTTTAAGCTTATGTTGCGTATCTGCAACAATCAAACTCATCTGATAGCTACTGACATGGATGGGGCGAGAAATATGACGATAAAATATTTCAATGAAGCTGCTTTCCACACTGGTTTTTCATAATGTAGTGCTTCTGTTATTTTGTTCCATAAATCGTTCTTATCAGGTGAATATATTGCGGTATTTTAGCGCTTTGGAATCCTGCCATTTTCATACAAATTCTAACTTAACTGGTCGTTAGTCATGTAACGAGCAGAATTTTACTCGTTAACTTAACGGCCAGTTTGAGGTCTTTTAACGTCTGGTTAACTCATAACAAAACATTGACAAACGCAGTTCTCCGCTAACGACAAGTTAAAATCTTAACCGGAACTTAACGAGACATTGACAAACCGGCCCTTAATGTACTATCATATTGTTAAGCTAACAAGTTTTATTAATGTGATTCCTTTAAAGCGAGGGCCTTTTTTAATAACCAATATGAGTTTAGGTAACATTGATCATGTGGTGCCTCACGAAGTAGTCGTACGGTCTGAGGCTCCATGTTACGGACTGCGCGGTTGCTCCAGTCGGAGGGTCGAGCCCTCCCTCCTTCCTCGGTCATGGGTGTGTATGTTGTCCTTATCGTAAGTTAAAGTTGAGATTAAGTAGTTTTTAAGTCTAGGGACCGATGATCTAAGCAGTTAGGTCTCATAAGAACTCACACTCATCATGTGGTACACAGCTTTCCTAGTTCAATTTGCGTAAATTTACACTGACAACAATCATACTGTTAGTCGGATCTGTGACTTTATTTTTCGAAATACTTCTGCAGCACTGATTGAAGTTCATTTACTGACTGTAACTTTATATATATATATATATATATATATATATATATATATATATATATATATATATATATATATATTGGGAGGGGATCATGCAAAATATGGAGAGTGTAGTGATTTGTCGTATAAAGTAAATTTACCTAAATTTTAACTAAATTTTGTAAGTTTCGGTTTCGGCCGAAACTAGAAGAACCGAAAATTCGATTACGGTTTCTGTTTCGGCCGCAAAATATGTTTCGGTCGAACTCTACTGGAAATAACAGCAATAAAAAAACCGAAAACCGGATATTTAAAAAACCGATTATGTTGAGCAATTTTTATAATGCGGTTAAACTGGAGATGAAAAGAACCGGTATAACCGAAAACCGGTTGTTTCAACAATAACCGCCATCCCTAGCGTGGATACGCAGGCCGGCGACGAGCGCCTACTAGGCTGAGGTGGCTCAGCCAACACTACCCGGTGTTGGCTCAGCTCGGTCTGGCCGGCGCGATATGAAACAACACCACCGCGGTGGTGCGTGAACGCGGGAGTACCGTGACTAGGGTTCCCATATGATTTTCAACGAAATTCATGGCATTTTTCAAAACAATACAAAAAAATTCAGGACAAATGAAAAAAATTCAGGACACATCAAAATTAATGTCAATGGCTTAATTTTAGAATAGCCAACACATGTGTAGCTCAGGCTTGACCACTGTTGCCAACAGCAGTTTACTCCCAGAAAATCTTTTTAGCCAGTCAGGTGATAGTATGAGTGCTATATTAAACGAGAATTACTGATTTATTGACCGGACAAAGGTATATCGTAAACCTGTCAACTGTAGAGCAGGAACAGCATTAATTCATTTTTCCAAATATGCCACGAATTCCGAGTTCTATATTAATGTTGCCACAATCTGCACTATGCATGTGTCTGCTATTTTGAAATTTTACCATGTCAATATAGGCAACAAAATAATTTATTTTCACAAAATCTACAACATCATTGATGATAGGTTTAACTGCAGATATAAATACAAAGTCTGGGTGTGAAAAAATACAAACTTTCACACATTTTGTGCTGAGGTAGATGCAATGGACTCAATGGTACTTGAGGAGTACTTTTTGTTGTTGTGTATCTGCTCCAGAAGACTATTTTCATTAATGACCAGATTGTAGAATCCCATGCAAGGGAGGCTAACAAATGTTATTTTTATGACTGTCATAAACAGTTTCTAACTTAAGTCTATTTTTTCGTCTGTCCACAAAGCTTTAATTATTGAAAATATTCTTTCAATAGACGCATTGGAACCTGGAATGGCAAGTGAATACTGAACTAAGTTTTTAATATGTTTTATACATACTCTTTCATTGTGAAAATTAGAAAATATTTCCTGCCATTTTTCAAGCACACCAACATCTTTTTTCATAATCAAAATATCCACAGGTCTACTGCCGGTCTATAGTGTCCAACGGGCACAATATTTCGACGATCATACATGTCGCCATCATCAGGTGAACTGACGGACTGAGCTCCTGGAAACGCGCCGGCACGGAGATCCGCACGCTACGGCTGCTCGAAGGGAACTGGGTTCTAGCCCGGTAGCGGGCGATTCAAATACCCTCAACCCGCGGAGCGACCCCTCCGCGGTCCGCGCCCCGCGCCGCGGCCGCGCAGTGGAACCAATTGCGACGGCGTCTGAGATGACGTCGGTGTGAGGGCTCTGTCCGCCGTGGTCGTCACTTCGTTGCGTTTGCTAGATTTACTCTTAATTAACCCAATCGCTGGTTCCCAAGCTTTGCTAAGATTATAGCCACAGTCACGGTTTATGAGGTCGTCACTTGTGCGAATTTCAATGGCCTCTCCAAAGACGCAGTCCCAGTATTTCGACGTCTGTACCAGAATTCTAGTGCGTTCATACTCCATCGCATGATTCTCCATCAAACAATGTTCAGCGATCGCCGACTTGCTCAGATACATCAGTCGTGTGTGCCTCTGGTGTTCAAGGCATCGATCCTCGACGGTATGCATCGTCTGTCCAATATATGACTTTCCACACTGACACGGAATCTGGTACACGTCGGCCTTCCTCAAACCGAGATCATCTTTGGCGCTCCCCACCTGTGCACGAATTTTATTCGGCGGACAATAAACAGTTCCAACCTGGTGTTTTTTCAAAATGCGGGTGACCTACCCTGAGAGTGCGCCAGTATATGGAACTAACGCAGTGCCTACATCCTCCTTCGTGTTTTCATCTGTCTGCACAGGTTGTGATGTAGTAGTTGGGCGGAGAGCCCGCTGAATCTACCTCTCTGAGTACCCATTTTTTCGAAATACAGTTCTCAGGTGTTCCAATTCCTGGTGTAGACTCTCTGCGTCGGAGATAGTGCGCGCCCTATGTACTAGAGTTTTAAGTACCCCATTCCTCTGTGAAGGGTGGCGACAGCTATCTGCTTGTAAATACAGATCAGTGTGCGTTGTCTTCCGATATACACTATGACCCAGGGTGCCATCAGCTTTTCTCTTGACCAAGACGTCAAGGAACGGCAATTTACCCTCCGTTTCAGTCTCCATAGTGAATTTGATGTTGGGGTGTGTGGAGTTCAGATGTGTAAGGCAGTCAAGGAGTTTATCCATACCATGTGGCCAGATGACGAAAGTGTCGTCCACGTAACGGAAAAAGCAAGTAGGTTTCCATTCAGATGATGCCAGGACTTCCTCCTCGAAATTCTCCATGTACAAATTTGCGACCACAGGGGAGAGTGGGCTACCCATGGCGACTCCATCCGTTTTTCGTAGTATTCGCATTGAAAAGAAAATACGTGGAGGTCAAGACATGCCTAAAAAGTTCGGTGGCCTTCTCGTCAAACTTCTGACCAATCATATCTAGTGACTCTCGAAGGGGCACCCTCGTAAACAACGAAACGACGTCAAAACTCACCATGATATCTGACTCATCCAGCCTGAAGCTGTTAAGGCGTTTCACAAAATCCACGGAATTACGGATGTGATGAGGGCATTTACCCACATAAGGACTTAATATTCCCGTCAAGTATTTGGCCAACAAATATGTAGGTGCTCTGATGTTACTGACAATGGGACGTAGCGGCACCCCACCTTTGTGAACCTTAGGGAGTCCATAAAATCTTGGTGGTACCGGACCTTGAGGTAAAAGTTTCTTGGCGACACCCTCCGGTAAATCCGCATCCTTGAGAAGCGCCCTCGTCTTGTTTTCCACCTTTGTGGGGTCAACACTGATCTTCCGGTAGGAATCGTCATTTAGCAGGCTCTGCATCTTTTCACTGTAGTCCTTATGGGAGGCAACAACCATAGAATTGCCTTGTCAGCCGGTAAGGCAACAATTTCAGGGCGCTCTCTCAGCTCACGAATGACCGCACTCTCTTTACTAGTGATGTTCGACTGTTCGACTTCATGGGCTTGGATTTCGTCAACGCACGACAAGTTTCACGACGTATTTCCTTAGCTGATTCAGGCGGAAGTCGAGCTGCAACCTGTTCAACAGCACTAATAATTTCTGCGACCGGTGTGAACTTGGCGGTAGGAACAAAGTTGAGTCCTTTCTCCAAAACTGAGACCGCATCATCACTCAACTCCATGCCACTCAGATTGATGACAGTCTTGCAAGGAACCTGCAAAGATGGTTTGTCAAGGAGGCGTGAAAACTTAGCTGTTTGACGTCCCGTTGCCTTCTTATGGGCGGAATCGGCTGCGACCGAAGTAACACCATCAATCCAATCCCAGGAAGAAGACGTGAAGTGACTAGCCAGTTGCAAATGCAGTTTGAATAGTTTCAGTGAGATGAACTCAAGGCTACGGCGGGTGAAATGCACTCTCTCACGAAGCAATGCGAGGCTGGCCCGTTTCTTAATTCTCTTGGCTGCTGCAGAATCTATGTGATGCGTAAACTTAGCAAAATTTGGAACAACATCTCTTTAGAAAAGCAAGAGTACTTAGCAAACGACATTTCCGGTGGCGCAACTTTTCAAATTTCTTCATGCTGCGATACATCTCCTCCCCGTAAAGGTGTATTATGTGATTCTTCACATCGTGTGAAGAATCACATCTTTTTTTCATATTCCATTCCAGCAGTTTACCTTCACAGTATTTGCTGACCCAACAGTACTCATCAAATAATTCGCCCCCATCCACAGTGAAGTTCAGAACAATAGATTTCACAAAACTGCACAGTTCTTGAACACTATTCCAGCTAATGGGTTTATTGAGTACTATCCACTCCATTGACCGATGAGGTTCCGGAAATGGCTCACACCATTCACGGATATATATTATGCAAGTATCATACAACCCTGTGATTATATTGTGAAACTGATCAGATGTCACTAATCCTGCACTTTCCATTTCTTGTAATAACTGTTTTATTTCAGAAGTCAAAAATCTTTCTGGTTCTGGCTTCTAATTTGTTGAACAAGATATTTATTTTGTCAGCAACTTCAATTATAGTTATACTTTCTTTTTCGATGCACATTATACAGTTGGAGAAAATAGTTAACTGGCCTGAAAGAAACTGAAGGGTGATAAAAGAAAGAAGATTTTCGAAAAAATCCTTCAGGGTTACAGGACATTTGTCTAGTGACAGGAAGTACGATTTCAATGCTGGAAACACACTGATGACTCTTTCAACAGCTGGTAGAAGAGATAATCATCGAGTTTTATTGTGACCTAAAAGTTTCTTGTACTCTACTTCCACAAACTCACAGAATGATTTAAGTTTTTCAACACGAGCTGCATAAATTTGGAAATGTTGATAGATTTTACCAATTATCAGTTGCACATCGATGGACAAACCATCTGCACCAGTTTGCACAGCATTGTGCACAATATGAGCAGGACACTCTATATCTATTAAATTATTTTCACACTTTCCTGCAATTTAAAATATAGATTGTTTTTACCTGTCCTTTTCTTTCCCCCATAGTTGGTATTCGTGTTGTCAGCCAAAATTGCTAAAACCTTTTACCCCGAGATCGAACTTTTCCAACACCTCTAACACATATGAAGTGATCTGCTCTGCATTTTCGGTGCCAAAGTTCACCATTTCCAACACGCTCACAACGATGCATTTATCTGGATTATAAAATTGCACCATTAACGGAACCAACTTGAAATCAAATCAAATCAAATCAAGTTTTATTGTCATTAAACAACTTTGTGTTGTAATAGCTATACATAGTTTGTACATAGAAATTGGATGAATTTATACAAAAATGAAAGAAATGAAAAGGAAATATTTACAGTTATACAGTTTACAGTTATACATCTGACTGATTACCAGATTTTCATAAATATTTACAGCTATGCCTCTGATGGGTATATATTTGTAGAAACACAGTAGTTGAATTTATACACAAATAAAAGAAATGAAAAAATTTAGTTATACATTGATTGATTTCAAGTTTGTCAGAAATATTTATGCATCTACTTGCTATACTCATCATTCCTACTGGAGGCATCTCAAGTTTTCTTCGAATTCCGCAACACTGTAGGTTGTATTCTGGATCAACCAGTTGTTCAACTTCTTCCCTAGTTGCTGTATTGGGATTTCCTTCAGTGTTTTAGGTAGTTTATTAAATAACTTAATTCCTGTGTAGTTATGGTAGTCTTGGGTTTTCTTTAGTCTTACCTGGGGTATGTCAATATAATCTTTATTTCTTGTATTGTGTAAGTGTACCTCCCCCCTTACTGTGAAATTACTCTGGTTTTCTTTTGTGCTAATGAGGCAATGGTATATGAATAGTGCAGCAAGTGTCATTATTTTCAGTTCCCTGAATACCGGCCTACATGACTCATTGCTGGGTAATCCCCTTATAACTCTGACTGCCCTCTTCTGCCACTTAAAAACTTCCTGCGCCCCTGCGGAGTTTCCCCAGAGTATTACACCATAAACCAGGTGCGAGTGGAAAAAGGCATAGTATGCCTCTCTCAGTTGGCTATCACTCACACAAGTCCTAAATTTACGCAGTAAGAAAATTACCCTGGATAGTTTCTTACATAGTTGTTGTGTGTGTTCACTCCAGTTATGTTTGTTATCTATATACATTCCTAGTAGCTTAACAGATGTGTTTCCTTACCCTTCGGGTTTCAGGTTACTCAGATAAAAATATATTGTTTCAGTTTTATTGCCATTTAAGACCAGTTTATTGCTGTTGAGCCAAGTAGAGGCTTTTTCTACCATGTCTGTATTTTTCTCTTGTACAGTTTCCAGATTTTTGTCCAATGTTATTAAATCTGTAAGGCTGGAAGAATCCACCACCACTGAAATAAACTGTGCTTCTTGAAGTTCCTTCACTATTTGTTCCATAGCTAACAGCGCAATCACCATTACATTCATTTCCATGGGTCTCAGAAAGCTCAGGATGGATTAAGGCTAAGTTGTACAAATGAAGACATACATCAAGTTTACTCTTCAAAGTTTTTGGGACTCCATATTGACAATAAACTGAACTGGTCTTTCCATATTCTGGACTTAAGAAAAAGACTCAGCTCTGCATCCTATACCCTTTGTGTTATAGTAGCAACTGCTAATACTGAAGCTATTATGGCTACTTATTTTCATTCATTGTTGTCGTATGGAATAATATTCTGGGGTAAACCAACCAATGGCAAAAATAGTGTTTGTCATTCAGAAAAGAGCAATATGTATTATCAGTGGAGTTAACAGAAAACATTCCTGCAGAAGTCTTTTTAAAAAAACATAAGATTTTAATATTGACATCATCATATATATTATCCCTTATGTGCTTCTTAATTAAGAACCTCCATTTGTACAAAACTAATAGTATTTATCATGATCACAACACAAGATCATAACATGACTTGCATGTTGACAGAAAAAACTTGAATCTTGTGCAAAAGGGTGTTCACTACTCAAGCATGAAGATATTTAATGCACTACCATCAGACATAAAAAATCTCACTAGTGTAACAACACAGTTCAAAACTAAGTTGAAAGAATATCTGCTGGAAAACTGTTTCTATTCACTTGATGAATTCTATAATGGAAATGCCTCTACATTGCAACTGATATGATAAAATTCTGTAAGATTTACAAGGACTCAGCAAATTAAGACAATAACCTACTCCAGCCCATTTAATTTGCTATGAATAATTTTGTTACTTAATACCAGTAAAATTATGTCTTTTAATGTGAAATATTGTAATTTACTTTAATACCTTTGTGTCCTTATACATAATATCTATAAACATGTCATTGTATGTATATGTATACAAACTTGTAATTATTGGCATTTGTTGTTTCTGTACATATATGGAAATTCAACTATTGTACCATTTCTTTGTAAAACCTTGACTCATTCCATATCCATGCAATTCTCTTGCATTATGGGTTAACAGAACACAAATAAATAAAATATATCGATCAATAGTTATTAATTTTAAGTGGTTATTGCATATTTCTCCAAGATCAAACAGGGTTTCTCCCACCAGTCACCACTGACTCATAATGGCTTGGATTTTCCAGTCACGTGTCTATACAAAAAGCAAGCGACCTGTCTCTTGACTAACCCCTGAACTATGATGACTCAGTAGTTGTCAAAACACATCATGATTCCTGCGCATGTGAATACGCAAAACTGTCCCCTTACAAACTGAAATTCAAAAAGCAGTACAAAATATCAAAGTCCTCAGATAAGCCAACGTAGACTCTGACTACTTCCCCTCTAAAATAAAATTCAAAATCATTATCAAAAGGAAAAACCAAACCAAAACCCCAAAAGCAGAAAGTAAGCTCCAGAAATGATAGTAACTGTAAGGAGTTTCCCTCACACCCAAAGACATGCAAAGAAAAGAGAATCTAACAACTAAAGCTGAGCAATTAACTACCATAATAAAACCAAAAAACATGCCTGTTGCATAGAAGAACTCATTGAATACATCTACATACATACCCCTCAATTCACTGTAAGGTGTGTGGCAGAGGGTACACTGTACCACTACTAGGCATTTCCTTTCCTATTCCACTCCCAAATAGAATAAGGAAAAAAGAATGCCTACAAGCCCTACATGCCTACAAGCCCTAATTTCTCTTATCTTGTCTTTGTGATCATTACGCAAAATGTAAGTAGGCGATTTGAAGATCGTTCTACACTCAGCTTCAAATTCCGGCCCTCTAAATTTTCTCTAAAAGAATGTCATCGTCATAAAGAAGAAAAGCATGATAACATGGAACCTACAGAACAATGAACATAACAAGCAAACTTCTTAAGCATAAAAAATTAGTTAGCAAAAAATGTCAAAATAATAATAATAATAAACCAAGAAGAGAAACTTCTGTTTCAGATTTAAAATATATATAACCTTAATCCTAAATAACACACAGAACTTTAATGAGACTTTTAAACACATAATAACCAAATACATCACACCAACCCTACAACTCCCAAGACAAAAAAGGAAAGATTGTGCACAACAGCAGCAACAATTACAAAATATTGGTAGAATATATCAGAAATCTCCTCAAATGTGAAGAAACCATAGAAAAAAATGCACTTTAGCACTGCAATAACAACAAATCCTAACCTTGAACCACTCACCACCAAAGAAGTACATAGTCTTTTTAAATTACAAAAACTATAAGGCTTGAGAGAAAACCAAATCAGCTGAACTTTGGAGAAATGCCATAGACCATGTACAAAACATCTTTGAAGAAATCTAAATAAATTAAAGAATCCCAGATGAATGGAAAATGGCCCTCATCCATCCACTTCATAAAAAAGGGCCCAAAACAGACCTCAAATAACTAAGAGGCAAACTAATGTATAAGATATTCTCTAAAGTCCCACAAAACAGAGCAGACCCCAATTAGACCATCAAATTTGAGACTATCAAGCAGGTTTCAGGAAAGGACAATACTGCCAAGAAAAATTTTTAAACCTCACAAACTTTATGATCTGTCAAAAATCAAGAGCAAAAACATATGTTATCACTTTCATTAATTTAAAAAAAGCATATGACTCAATAGATAGGGGACCCCTCATCTCTATATTAAAAGAATTAAAGAGGCTCACTGAGCTGCTGACAGACACGAAAATAGATATCACATCCACACAACTTAAATTTTCGGCCATGGGCTTCGTCAGAAAAAGAAACACATACATTCACGCAATCACTCAGACAACTATACACACACAACTATCATGTCCGGCCACTCTAGCAACACAAGTTAGACTATGAGTGGGGTGGGGAGTGGAGGGAGAAGGATGCTGAGTAAAGGAGGGAATGGAAAGTTCGACATTGCATGATGGAATTTAGAGACTCTGATAGGTAGGGATTTGAATGGCGGCAATGAATGTACTGAAGGAAAGGGCCAGGAAAGGATAAAAGGAACCTGTGGGGAGGCAGTGGTCGGATTTGAAATGATAAGAATAATAAGAAAAAATGTAAAAAAAGGAAAATAGAGTTGGGGGAAAAGGAAAAAAATAGTTGGGGAAAAAGGAAAAATTAAAGCTGGGAAAAATAGGAAAAAATTAGGCTGGGAAAAATAGGAAAAAATAAAACTAAAAGTAATAAATCAGGGGGATATTGTAAGTGGTAATACACAGTTGTAAGGAAGACATGGATACAGGATAATGGGTTGGGAAGGAATTTGAAGGGAGGGGGGAGGGGGTGATGTTAGGCACAGAGTGCCAAAAGCCTCACAAAGGCCTTCACAGACAGACATTTCCCTCCTGACCTAGACCACAAACAGATTTCCCGTGCCATATCCCCACACACCACCAATCCTTCCCCCAACCCCAGTAACCAGTCACAGTGGAGTGTCCTTGTCACCCAAGAGACATCCTGCCCAAGATCCTTCCGACCCCACCTGAAGTGGTGTTCCATCGCCCACCCAATCTCCATAACATTGTAGTCCATCCCTATGCCACTCCCAACCCCAACCCCAACCCCTTACCACAGGGATCATATCCCTGTGGAAGACCCCAATGCAAATCCACCCACCCAGCACTTCCTATTCCAGTCCCGTCACAGGCTTATCCTACTCCATCAGAGGTTGAGTCACCTGTGAAAGCAACCATGTGATATACCAACTCTGCTGCAATCATTGCACAGCGTTTTATATCATTATGACGACAAACCAGCTGTCCATCAGAATGAATGTCCACCGCCAAACTGTGGCAAAAAAACAAGATAGACCACCCTGTGGCACAGAATGCAGCTGAGCACAGCACTCTGGATTTCAGTAGCTGCGTCACTACCTGAGGCATCTGGATCCTCCCCTCCACCACCAGCTCTTATAAACTGCACAGTTGGGAGTTGTCCCTTCAACACATTCTATAGTATCGCAACCATCCTGGCCTCAACTTAAGACAACTTCCCATCACTGCACTCTATGCCTCACATAGCTCCTATTCTTTCCCCACCCATTATCCTGTATCCACGTCTTCCTCACAACTGTGTATTACCACTTATGATATCCCCCTAATTTATTACTTTTATTTTTAATTATTTTTATTATTTTTTCCTATTTTTCCCAGCCTTATTTTTTCCTTATTTCCCAACTCTATTTCTTCTTTTCTTCCGAACTTTATTTTTCCTTTTTTCTTTTTTTTTTTTTCTATTTTAATTTTCCTTACTATTCTCATCATTTGAAATACCTCCCCCCCCCCCCCCCCCCACACACACACACACATACACACTCCTCAACAACTTCCTTTTAACGTTTCCCGCCCATTCCCTTCACTGTATCCATTGCCGCAATGCAAATTCCCGGCTTTAAAATCTATCATACAATTCAGAACTTTCCATCACCACCTTTACCCAGCATCTTTCCCCCTCCACTCCCCACCTCACTCATGGTCTAGCTTGTGTTGCTGGAGTGGTCGGACATGATAGTTGAGTGTGTGTGTGTGTGTGTGTGTGTGTGTGTGTGTGTGTGTAGTTGTTTGAGTGATTGTGTGAATGTATGTGTTCCTTTTCCTGATGAAGGCCGAAAAATTAAGTTGTGTGAATGTGATCATCTATTTTCGTGTCTGTCAGCAGCTCACCGGGCCTCTTTAAGGTGATTTGTTACCTATCCTTCATTATTGATATTCCTACTGGATTTTCCATTGTTAAAAGAATTAAAACTACGTGACAAAACTGGTGGCTTGCATGCCTCAACAATACAGATAGCCGTACCGTAGGTGCAACCACAGCGGAGGCCAGGCAAATTTGTGGTTCCTGAGTAGGGGCAGGAGCCTTTTCAGTAGTTACAGGGGCAACAGTCTGGATAATTGACTGAGCTGGCCCTGTAACATCGGCTAACATGACTTTGCCATGCAGTTACTGTGAACGGCTGAAAGCAAGGGGAAACTAGAGGTGTTTCTATTGCCAAGGACATGCAGCTCTACTGTATGAATATAATTATGATGATAGCATCCTCTCGGGTAAAATATTCCAGAGGTAAAATAGTCCCCCATCTGGATCTCCGGGCCGGGATTACTCAGGAGGATGTGGACAATGGGAAAGACAATACTGGCATTCTATTGATCGGAACATGGAATGTTAGATCCCTGAATAGGGAAAGAGAAATGCATAGGCTGAACTTAGATATAGTGGGGATTGGTGAAGTCCGGTGGAAAGAGGAAAAGGATGTCTGGTTAGGTGAACACAGGATTGTAAATACAAAATCAGTTGGGGGTATTACAGCAGTAGATCTGATAATAAATAAGAAAATAGGAATGCGGGTAAACTACTATGAGCAGCACAGTGATCACATTATCACAGTCAAGACAGATACGAAGCCAACACCGACCACAGTAATAGAAGTTGATATGCCAACAAGCTCTGCCGATGATGAGGAGATCGAAGAAATATATGAGGAGGTAAAGGAAATTATTCAGACAGTTAAGGGAGAGAAAAATTTAATTGTAATGGGAGACTGGAATTCAGAAGTAGGAAAGGGAAGAGAAGCAAAAATAATAGGTGAATATGGACTGCGTAGAAGAATTGAATGAGGAGATCGCCTGGTAGAATTTTGCACGGAACATAATTTAGTTATAACAAATACCTGGTTTAAGAATCAAGAAAGAAGGTTGTACCCACGGAAGAAACCAGAAGACACCGGAAGGTACCAGATAGATTTTATAATGGTAAGATATAGATTTCGGAACCAGGTTTTAGACTGTAAGACATACCCAGGGGCAGATATAGACTCTGACCATATCTTATTGGTCATGAATTGTAGGCTGAAACTTAAAAAAAAAAAAAAAACTGTAGATATGCAGAAAATACGGAGATGGGAACTGCATAAATTGAAGGAACCTGAAGTTCTTGACAATTTAAGAGGGACCTGTAGGCAACAATTGACAGAAATGGGAGGAAATAAAACAGTAGAAGAGGAATGGGTAGCATTCAGAGATGAAATCGTGAAAGCAGCAGAGGACAAAATAGGTAGAAAGGCAAGACCTACAAAAAATCCTTGGATTTAACAGGAAATACTAAATTTAACTGATGAAAGGAGAAAATATAAAAATGCAGTATATTAAGTGGGCAAAATGGAGTACAAATGACTAAGAAATGAGGTTGACAGAAAATGCAAAATAGCTAAGCAGGAGTGGCTAAAAGGTAAATGCAAGTCATTAGAAGAATCTTTAAATAGGGGAAAAATAAATACTGCCTACAGGAAAATAAAAGAGACATTTGGAGATAAGAAAAGCAGCTGTATAAATACAAAGAACTCAGATGGGAAACCAGTTCTCAACCAAGAAGAAAAACTGAAAGGTGGAAAGAGTATATAGAGTGGATCTACAAGGCAAATGCACTTAGAGACAATATTGTGGAAAGGGAAGAGGATGTAGATGAAGATTAACTAGGAGATAATATACTAAGAGAATAATTTGACAGAGCACTGAAAGACCTAGATTGAAACAAGGCTCCTGGACGACACTCTCTCAGATCTACTGAAGTCTCTGGGAGAGCCAACTGTGACAAAACTATTTCACCTGGTACATAAGATGTATGACACGGGGGAAATACCCTTAAACTTTATGAAAAATGTAATAATTCCCATTTCAAAGAGAGCAGGAGCAGAAAGATGTAAAAATTACAGAACCATTAGTTGAATAAGTCATGGTTGCAAAATAGTAAAGTGAATTACTTACATAAGTATGGACAAAATATGCCAACCTCAGGGAAGACCAGTTTGGGTTCAGGAAAAATGTAGGAATACGGGAGGCTGTATTCACATTACAGCTTATCTTAAAAGATAGACTAAGGAAAGGAAAACATACATTTCTAGCTTTTGTAGATTTGGAGAAAGCTTTTGACAATGTTGATTGGAATAGACTGTTTCAAATCCTGAAGCAAGCAGGAGTAAAATATAGGGAATGGAAGGTTATTTACAACTTGTACAAAAACCAGATGGCAGTAAAGCAAGGAGAAATTTCGAGATGGAATTAAAGTTCAGGATGAAGAAATAAAAACATTGTGTTTTGCTGACGACATTGTAATTCTGTCACAGACAGAAAAAAACCTGGAAGAGCAGTTGAACGGAATGGACAATGTGTTGAAAGGTGCATATAAGATGAACATTAACAAGAGCAAAACAAAAGTAATGGAGTGCAGGCTAAGAAAATCGGGTGATGCTGAAGGAATTACATTAGGTATCGAAACAGTAAAGGTGGTAGATGAGTTTTGTTACTTGGGCAGTAAAATAATACATGATGGTCGCAGTACTGTGGATATAAAATGCAGAATGACAATGGGAAGGAAAGAGGTTTTGAAAAAGAGAAATTTGTTAACATCAAAAATTAATTTAAATGTAAGGAAGTCTTCTCTGAGTGTAGCCTTGTATGGGAGTGAAACATGGACGATAAGCAGTGTGGATAGGAAGAGGATGGTGGTGCTACAGAAGAATGCTGAAGATTAGGTGGGTGGATCATGTAACTAATAAGGAGGCACTGAACAGAATTGGGGAGAAAAGGAATTTATGGCATACCTTGACTAAAAGAAGGTATCAATTGATAGGACTCATTCTTAGACAGCAAGGAATCGTGAATTTAGCTTTGGAGGGAAGTGTTTGGGGTAAAAACTGCAGAGGAAGACCAAGAGATGGATACAGTGAGCAGATTCAAAAAGATGTAGGTTCCTCTTCTTATGTGGAGATGAAGAGGCTTGCTCAGGATAGAATATGGTGGAGAGCTGCATCAAAGATGTCTCCGGACTGAAGACCATAACAACAACAACAGATATTAACAAAGCTTTGCCTTCGAAAATAAGGAAATGCTGAAACCCTTAATAACACATAGTCACATTCACATGAGAACTCTCTGACCCTTTTGAGATAAAAACTAGTGAAAAGCAAGAAGATGGAGTTTACTCACTACAGATTAACTGTGTCCTAGAACAAGTTGTCAGAGAATGCAACACCAAGATCCATAGTGGAACCCAACAGGGAACAAAAACAAAGGTATCAAAGTCAATTGCCTAGACTTTGCCGATGATATGGCAAACCCTTGAACTACAAAAGCAAGCAGAAAAATAGGATTCAACAGTTCCTTCAAAAACAAAGATAATAATAAACATAAAAAACTCACCAAAATATAAGTGGGAGGGGGAAAAAGAGAGAGAGAAAGAGAGTGTCAAAGAATTCAAAAACCACCTTGTAGAATAGATCAGCTGGAATGCCCTTAAGAAAAAGGCAATGGGATCTATAAGAGTAAAATTGGAAGGTCTTATAATGAATCAGAAAATAGGAATGTGGGTAAATTACTATGAGCAGCACAGTGATCACATTATCATTGTCAACATAGATACAAAGCCAACACTGACCACAGTAGTACAAGTTTAAATGCTCACTAACTCTGCCGATGATGAGGAGATCGAAGAAATATATTAGGAGATAAAGGAAATTATTCACACAAGGGAGATGAAAACTTAATTGTGATGGGAGATTGGAATTCAGTAGAAGGAAAAGGAAGGGAAGGAAAAATAGTAGGTGAATATGGACTGGACGAAAGAAATGAAAGAGGAGATTGCCTGGTAGAATTTTGCATGGAACATGATTTAATCATAACAAATACGCGGTTTCAGAATCATGAAAGAAGGTTGTATATGTGGAAGAGACCAGGAGACACTGGAAGGTACCAGATAGATTTTATAATGGTAAGACATAGATTTTGGAACCAGGTTTTAAACAGGGGCAGATATAGACTCTGACCATAACTTGTTGGTCATGAACTGTAGGCTGAAACTGAAAAAACTGCAAAAAGGAAGGAAAATAAAGAGATGAGACCTGAATATATTGAAGGAACCTGAAGTTCTTGAGAATTTCTGAGGGAGCTGTAGGCAACAATTGACAGAAACATGGGGGAAATAAAACAGTAGAAGAGGAATGGGTATCACTGAGAGATGAAATAGTGAAGACAGCAGAGGACAAAATAGGTAAAAAGGCAAGACGTACAAAAAACCTTCTATTTCATAGGAAATACTATATTTAATTCATGAAAGGAGAAAATATAAAATTGCAGTAAATGAAATAGGCAAAATGGAGTACAAATGACTAAGAAATGAGAATGACAGGAAGTGTAAAATAGCTAAGCAGAAGTGGCTAGAAATCAAAGCAGGGCATTTGGAGACAAGAAAAGCAGCTATATGAATATAAAGAACTCAGATGGAAAATCAGTTCTTGTCAAAGAAGGGAAATCTGAGAGGTGGAAAGAGTATATTTGGAGGGGCTCTACAAAGGAAATGAACTTACGAGACAATATTGTAGGAAGGAAAGAGGGTGTAGATTAAGACGAATTAGGAGATACTATACCTGAGGGAAGAATTAGACAAAACACTGAAAGACCTAAGTTGAAACAAGACCCCTGGAGTGGATGACATACCCTCAGCACTACTAAAGTCTCTGGGAGAGCCAGCCATGACAAAACTATTTCACCTGGTGGGTAAGATGTATGAGACAGATGAAATACCCTCAGACTTTAAAAAAAAAAAAGTAATAATCCCCATTCCAAAGACAGCAGGTGCAGATAGGTGTGAATATTACAGAACCATCAGTTTAATAAGTCATGGTTGCAAAATTTTAACACGAATTATTTTCAGAAGGATGGAAAAGCTGGTAGAAGCCGACCTTGGGGAAGACCAGTTTGGATTCAGGAGAAATGCAGGACACGGGAGGCAGTACTCACATTATGGCTTATCTTAAAAGATAGATTCAGGAAAGGAAAACCTACATTTCTAGCTTTCAGAGATTTGGAGAAAGCTTTTGACAATGTTGATTGGAATAGACTGTTTCAAATCCTGAAGCAAGCAGACGTAAAATATAGGGAACAGACGGTTATTTACAACCTGTATTAAAACCAGAAAGCAGTTGTCAGAGTTCAAGGGCAGGAAAGGGATATAGAGGTTGGGAAGGGTGTAAGACAGGGATACAGCCTTTCCCAAATGTTATTCAATTTATACATTGAGCAAGCTATAAAGGAAAGCAAGGAGAAATTTGGGGAAGGAATTAAAGTTCAGGGTGAAGAAATAAAAACCTTGTGTTATGCTGATGACATTGCAATTCTGTCAGACACACCAAAAGACCTAGGAGACCAGTTGAACGGTATACAATTATTGAAAAGTGCATAACATGAACATTAACAAGAGCAAAACAAGGGTAATGGAATGCAGTCTTAGAAAATCACACAATGCTGAAGGAATTAAATTAGGCAACAAATCAATAAAGGTGGTAAATGAGTTTTGTTACTGGGGAAGTAAAATAACATATGATGGACGCAGTACAGAGGATGTAAAATGTAGAATGACAATGGGAAGAAAAGCGTTTTTGATAAAGAGAAATTTGTTAACACTGAATATTAATTTAAGCAGAAGGAAGTCCTCTCTGAAGGCATGTATGTGAAGTGTTGCCTCGTATGGAAGTGAAACATGGACGATAAACAGTGCGGACAGGAGGAGAATATAGGCTTTTGAAATGTGGTGTTACAGAAGAATGCTGAAGGTTAGATGGGTGGATCGTGTAACTAATGAGGTGGTACTGAACAGAATTGGGGAGAAAAGGAATTTCTGGCATACTTTGACTAAAAGAAGGGATTGATTGGTAGGATATATTCTTAGACATCAAGGAATTGTAAATTTAATGTAGAAGGGAAGTGTGCGGGGCAAAAATCACAGAGGGAGACCAAGAGATGAATATGGTAAGAAAAATTAAATGGATGTAGGTTGTCGTTCTTATGAAGAGATGAAGAGGCTTACTCAGGATAGAGTACAGTGGAGAGCTGCATCAAACCAGTATCTGGACTGAAAACAACAACAACAATAAAAAGTTGCTCTTATGGAATGCAAAAAATAAGGCATTATTACAAAATAATCAAACCGGAAGCACTATATTCAGCCGAAACACTGTTCATTACCAACCATGAACCATTTGAAAGGATGGAAATCAAATGAATGAAAGATATTTCGAGAAATCCTTGGCCCAAAGTTCGAAAATAATAAACTAGTCTGTGTTGGAAATGAAACCCTTTAGCAAATGACCGAAAAAATGTCTGTGAGAATGAGGAAAAGTAGTACTGATTTTGACGAACACGTCCTCAGAATCAACTCAAACAGATTAACCAAAAACGCTTTTTATTAGTTTAACAAAAAGATCAACAAAAACAACAACATGCTTGTTTAAGACAAAAGGAGTACTCCAAGGAACAAAAATTTTGCCCACTGATAAAACTGCAAAACAAATAACCAAAGACAAGAAAGAGAGGTTCCAAGCCAAAGTCAAAACCATATGCACCATCCAAATCTCTGTAGAAGAAAGGTAAGCAAGATCAGAAAGAATGAAACAATACTGCACTAACAGAAAGTGACAACATTAAGAAACGATTGATTTAATGTACCCCAAACTCGGGTGAAATTAAAAAACGATAATAGTAATAATAATAATGATGGTTTCACATTTGAATATATTTTATTATTAGCTACAGTGTTTCTTGAATTGTATTTAGAACTGTATAATTACCATAATTAGTAGCTTTTTAATGTGTTTAAGTGGTACAATATACGGGGAGATTAAAAAGTCAGTATAAATTTGAAAAATTTATAAATCACGGAATAATGTAGTTAGAGAGGTAAAAATTGACACACATGCTTGGTATGACATGGGGTCTTATTGGAACAAAAAACAAAAGTTCAAATGGTGTTGGACAGAAAAACGTCAATGTCTGCACATGAAAATCATGTATAAAAAGAGCTGTAATGAGAGAGAATCAAATGTACCAGCAGTCGCAGCATGCAGATGTTAACTGAAAAGGTGTTTTTAGTGTAGCTGTATTATCAGAATGTGGAATGTGCTAGTTCAGTGTTACGATCCTATCACCATAGGAAGGGGATTCGAATGGGTAAAGGTCCGTTGACAAATGCAGTTGTGGCGAGAATGATTTCTAAGTTCGAAGCCATGGGTTGTTTAGACAATACACACCGTAGCGGCTAACCGAGCACAAGGCGTAATGCTACTGAGACAGTTCAGGAAGAAATGGAGACTGTAGCAGGTTCGTCTGCACGGGGAAGTCAGTGATCGTGCAGACGCACATCGCATCGGCTTTCCATACACTACTGTTTGGTTGGCACTTAGGTGTACCCTCCGATGCTATCCTTACAAAATCCATTGGCATCATGAACTGTTACCTGGCGATTTAGTGAAGTGGTGGGCATTTGCGGTGTGGGAGTTTCAAAAGATAGCAGAAGGTGACGATTGGTTAGTAACATGTTGTGGGCCGACTAAGCTCATTTCACACTCTGAGAGTCTGTCAACGCCCACAACTGCAGAATTTGGGCTACCAAAAATCCTAGAACTGTCATGGAAACTCCATTGCACGACGAGAAAGTCATGATATGTGTTGGATTTACCACATCTACTGTTATCGGGCCTTTTTTCTTTGAGGAACTGCATGATTCTGGGTTTGTAACTGCTACATGACAAATGAGAGGTACACTGACAAGTTACAGAATCGCACCGTCCCCAGCCTGGCTGATAAACACCTGCTGGAATGTATGATTTTAATGCAGGATGGCACTCCACCCCATATTGCTAGATGCATGAAAGATCTCTTACGCAGGTTGTTTGGTAATCGTGTGCTCAGCCGCCACTTTCATCATGCTTGGCCTCCCAGGTCCCCAGACCTCACTCCGTGCAATTATTGGCTTTGGTATTACCTGAAGTCGCAAGTGTATTGTGATTGACCGACATCTCTGGGGATGCTGAAAGACAACATCCGACGCCAATGCCTCACCATAACTCCGGACATGCTTTACAGTGCTGTTCACAAGATTATTCCTCGACTACAGCTATTGTTGAGGAATGGTGGTGAACATATTGAGCATTTCCTGTAAAGAACATCATCTTTGCTTTGTCTTAATTTGTTATGGTAATTATTGCTTTTCTGGTCAGATGAAGTGCCATCTGTTGAACCTTTTTTTTGTTCTAATAAAATTCCATATAATTCCAAGCATTTGAGTCAAGTTTTACCTCTCTATCTACATTGTTCTGTGATTTATTAAGTTTTCAAATTTATACTGACTTTTTGATCACCTGCTACATGAAGGTTATATCATGAACTCTTCAGAACAGTTCTATTATAATATTTTGTCTGGGCTTCACAAATTCAATCACCCCTGTTCAGTTTGTGTCCTGTTGCCTAATAGGCACAGGTTCTGCCTGGGCCCTCATAACTTGTTCCATGTGTGATGGCATTGACACATATAAGGCAACCCTATGGTATAGCTGCTACCACATGGTTCCAAAGGTTCATTGTGGTGGTTTGCGTTAGGTTACCATATCTCACACATATCTGATTAGCTATAAGTTAGATGATCTGACAGACCAGGGCAATAGGCAGACATCCTGTGATATGAAGTGGGCACATGTTCATACAGCAACATGTGATTGTACATTGGCTTGCTGAAAAATAGTGTTTTGGGTGTCGGCAGAAAAGGCATGGTTACTGTCGCAGGATGTCATTTACATAGCTCAAACTGATCACAGTTTCCTGTGCACACACCAACTGGGATTTGTGGCTGTACCTAATAGCATCCCACTCAACATGGCCCTGAGCTGGTGATGTATATCTAGGACAAATGCAGTCACCGTGATGTTGCTTTGTGAGACTGTGCCGAACCAAACTGTGGCACCATCCTCAATCAAAGATAAACTGGATTAGTCTGACAACACTGTCTAATGCTAGTCCTGTCCCTAGTGATGTTGTTCATTAACCATTGCTGTCTAGCATGTTACTGCACATTAGGCAAACGTTGGTGTAAGTTGAAGACAAGCACATAACCCATGTTGTATTAAATGATAACTGAGCATCATCACTTATACAATGTTTTACACTTTCACACCACAGATCAGTCCTGAAATGTCATTCAGATGAGGTGTCCATCTTCTTCAGGAGTGGTATAATCTAACCTCTGTCATTGGGTTCTGCAGCCTTCAGTGAACCATTCTGCATACACCCATATATCTCAAAACACTTTGTCCCACACAGATGCATCCCATTCTCTCATGCCAATGATGAGCTCTTTTTCAAACATTGACAGTACACTTTCCATATATGTCTGCTCAAGTCACACTGACCCATAATGTTATGTTTATAGCAACAATTAAAGCTGTGTTCATATTTTATTAGTAGATGGTGTTATGTTGCGACTTGGACAATGGCCGTGAACCTCGAAGCCAATGTAGTTCATGTTTTGAGGGACATACTAATGTTTATTTATTTATTTTTATATTTATCATGTTCTGCAGGACAAATTGAGGAACAAGCCTTAATCCACATCTACATCAATACTCTGCAAGTCACATTGAAGTGCATGGAAGAGATTCAATGAACCACTTTTATGATGTATCTCTTGAAGCTTTCCCAGCAGATACTTTGACTCAACATGTCACTTTTATGAGTTCCACACTAAGCTCATGAGAAAAAGGAACATCTAAATCCTTCTGTTTTTCAACTGATTTCTCTTATTTCATTATGATGATCATGTTTCCCTATGTTGGTGGGTGCTAACAGTATATGTTCAAGTTCTGTAGAGAAAGTCGGTGAAAGAAATGTCGCAAATATATCTCACCACAACGAATAATGCCTTTCTTTTAATGATTTCCAGCCCAACTTGTGCATCATTTTCGTAACACTCTCCTCTCTATATTGTGATAATGTAAAATGAGCAGCCCTTCTCAATTTTCTCTAAATTGTTCGTCAGTCCCACCGGGTGTGGATTCCACAATGCGCAGCAATTCTCCAAAATAGGATCCACAAGTGTAGTGAATGCAGTTTCTTTAGTAGAAATGTTGCATCTTCTAAGTGTTCTGCCAATGAAACGTAGCCTTTGGTTCGCCTTCCCTACAATATTTTCTGTGTGTTATTTCCATTTTAATTTGTTCATGATTGTTTTTCCCAGGTATTTAGCTGAATTGATGGCCTGACGATTTTAGTCATTATATGGATGACCTCACACTTATTATTGAGGGTCAATTGCCAAATTTTGCAACATGCAGATATCTATCTAAATCATTTTGCAGTTTCTTTTGATCTTCTGGTGACTTAACTGTCTGATAAATGACAGCCTCATCTGCAAGTAGTCTACAAGAGCTACTCAGATTGTCTCCTAAATATTTTATAAAAATAAGGAACAGTAGGTGTGTTATAACTCTTCTCTGGGGAACGCCAGGTATCACTTCTACTCTGCTTGATGACTTACCGTCAGTTACAACATACTGTGTCCTTTCTGACAGAAAATCACAAATCCAATTGCGCAACTGTGGCGATATTCCATAAGCACGCTTTTTGATTAGAGGACGCTTGTGAGGTACAGTGTCAAAAGCCTTTTTGGAAATTGAGAAATATGGAATCGACTTGAGATCCATTGTCTATAGCACTCATCACTTCATGTGCGTAAAGAGCTAGCTGTGTTTCACAAGAATAATACTTTCTGAATCTGTGTTGACTGTGGATCAATAGGTCGTTCTCTTCAAGGTAGTTGACAATGTTTGAGGACAGTATATGTTTTAAAATACTGCTGCAAATTGACATCAGTAATTTATGCAGATCACTCACATTGCCTGTCTTGAATATTGGAGTGATGTGTGCCACTTTCCAGTTTTCGGGTACAGAACTATCGCTGAGCGAACAGTTGTATACGATAGCGAGCTATGGAGCTATCGCATCAGCAAACTCTGAAAGGAACCTAAATGGTATACAATAAGGCTCGGGAGACTTACTTTTGTTAAGTAATTTAAGTTGCTTTAATGCTCCAGAGGTATCTACTTCAAAATTATGCATGCTGGCAGCTGTTCTTGATATGAATTCTAGGGTATTTGCTTCATCTTCTTTGGTACAGGAATTTCGAAAAGCTGTGTTAAGCAATTCTGATTTGGTAGAACTGTCATCAGTAGCATTACCATTGCTATGTGTAGTTAAAGTATTGATTGTGTTTTGCCACCAGTTTACTTTACATACAACCAGAACTACTTAGGATTCTCTACCAAATTACATAATGGGGATTCATTGTGGTAACTATTGTAAGCTTCTCAAATAGAAGTTTGAGCTAAATTTCCAGTCTTTGTAAAAGATTGCCATTCTTGGGTATTTTTGTCCATTTAAATTTGGCAAGCATTTTTCTGTGCTTCTGCAAGAGTGATCTAACCTTTTTTGTGTATCATGACGGGTCAGAACCCTCTTTTGTTAATTTTTTTTAGTATAAATCTGTCAATGATTGTCAATATTATTTCTTTAAATGTCAGACACATCTTATCTACACTCACATTGTTAGATTATCACTCAGGAAAGAATTAATTGAATTTACATCTGGCTTTTTGAATTAATAAACTTTTATTTTTGTGTATTTGGAAAGTTTGATATTCACTCTCACTACAGCTCCATGTTCACTAATACCTGTGTTTGTTTTCATGTTCTATATTAGATCCAGATTAAGGACTGATCAAATATTTGGTTTTGGTTACAGCCAGTTCCGGCCATAGTTTTGGTTTCAGCCATAAATCAGCCGAATCTTTGGCAGAAACTAACTTTTGTAAATTTATGGATGAATTTGGGTCTGGTTTGGGACGGATATAGTGCTAATAAAAATTGTATTTCGTTGTAGAATACAGTACAATGTAATCATATCTTATAGTGATATTTTATACTGTGTTTGGAACAATTTAACTTAATCAGTATTGTATTTAATGGAATGGGTTATCATATTATTATGCTGAAAAGTGTTATTAATATGTTTCTTTCAAAGTGAGTGTTTTTTTCAATAACCAATATGAGTATGCTACACGGCTTTTCCTTTTTGAGTTTGGGAAAATTTACACTGACAACAATCATACTGTTAGTTGGAACTGTGATGTTCATTTTCTGAAATACTTTATGCAGCATTACTTAAAGTTCATTTCCTGACAGGAGCGAAGCCTATTAGTCAGCAGCACTATATAAAAACAACTTCACTTTGCTTAAATCTGAAGGCAGATAAATAATTGTAATAAACAAATGAAAAAAAAATGTTAATAAAGAGATATGAACACCCAACAAAATTTTGCAATGTATGTACTGTACGAGGTCTTGGCTGCGCGCGATTCAAGTCTGTAGGCAACATGACTTATTCTGAGTGTGTCATGCAGTGACTTTGCTCCACAATTTTGCTTACATATCGAAGTTAGAATAAAGTGTAAATGTTATTTCTGTATACAGTGTCATCAGCAATAAACATAACCTAACTGGGATCCGAGACTATTCTGAGGAGTATACCTACTTCTTGTGACAACCAAGTAATTTTGAGCTAGTCTGCATAGCTTGTTACCTTTTTCTTTTTTGGAAATGCAAAGTGCTATGAGAAATGTGTGGGGAAAACTTCACCAATAAAAGGTACAAGGCATCCGTATGCACTGGCTCATAAGTCCAGATAACTGTGGGGTGGAAAGTTGAGGCCAGTAAAACTTTACACCTCCTATGTCAACTCCTACAGACTTCTGACTAGTCTTACACTAACTCAAGATAATTTAGTATGAGGAGGTGATTTTGCAAAATGTGGGAAAGTAGTGATTTGCAGTGTAACACATTTACCTAAATTCTAACTTGATTGAGTAAGTTTTGATTACGATTTCCGCCGAAACGAGAAGAGAACTTGAATATTCGGTTACGGTTTCGGTCGTATATCATGTTTCGGTCAGACTCTTCTCTGCATAATTTCTTGCTAAATGGTCAAGTATTTTGCCACAACCATTTATATTCTAATGGGTTCATAAACTAACTGCTCAAGATAATTTTCACAGAATGCATTCAGTACAATTTCGGATGATGTTTAATGCCTGCCTCCAGTTTTGACAATGTATTTTTGCCAACCTATCGAGGGTAAATTATAGTAGCCACCAATTAAAATTGTATGCTTTGGGTACATTTTTGATCCAAGCTTTCTTTGAACATTTCTGCAATCGAACTGTCTGAGTTAGGGCTCGATAAAAAGAACCAATTATTAATTTATTCTTGTTGTCAGGTATATCCTCTACCCACAGCAACTCAATTTCACTACAGGATAAACCACCCATGACAGCAATAAATATGCCATCATCTTTTTCCTGAACACCATTTGCCCCCTTTGTAAAAAAAAAAAAACAAAAAACAGATGAACTCATCTCCTCTGGCTTTAGCTATGAGAAATGTGTGGGGAAAACTTCACCAATAAAAGGTACAAGGTATCCTTATGCACTGGCTCATAAGTCCAGATAATTGTGGGGTGGGAAGTTGAGGCCAGTAAAACTTTACGCCTCATAGATTTGAGATTGATTACTTTCTATTAGTTCTCAGAGCACTGGTACTTTCCCCATACAGCTATGGCAATTTACAATTGTCCTATGTTTGACCTGTAACCTTTGAGATTGAAACCCTTTCTGTGTGTTCCCGACACCCTCTGACCTAGAAAACCACCCAGTCCACGCCACACAGCTCCCACTACCTGTGTAGTCACTTCCTGCGTGTAGTAGACCCCTGACCTATTCAACGGAATCTGGAAACCCCCCACCCAATGGCGCAAGTCGAAGAATCTGCAGGCTACACGGTCGCAGAACTGTCTGGACCTCTGATTCAGACCTTCTGCTTGTCTCTGTACTTGTACTGGAAGTTCCACTCTATATGTCATTCATGCCTTGTCTGACACATGGATATTCTTGTGGTGATTAAATGTATGACCCATTCTATGCAGTGAATCAAAAAGTCTGAAAACAAATTGGTAGGGCATTTTGTACCCTTTTGCAAAAGAAATACATGACAAATTGTTCTGAGCACATGAAACAAATTTTTTGAAATAACCGAAAAAGATATGAAATTTTCAATGTTTTTCATTAAAAAAGTTTAGCCAAGTTAAATTTTGTTGACAAGTTCAGTTCCCAATTTTTCCAACCATTTGAATTAGTCCCACCCCCATATTTTTTGAAAGTCTATCTACTTCTACTGTCCCCCTCTCTCCACCCCCCTCTCTCTCACTCTCCAAAATTAACAGACACACACACACACACACACACACACACTCAAATAAATTAATAATGTAGTAGGAGTTAAGAGGGGAAAAAGAAAAAACACTGAAATTGTCAAACATTTTATATTACATTTACAAATTGAAACAAACACAAAAGTTAAAAGGTATTTTTATACATACCTTCATATAAATTACTGTATTTTTAATAATATATATATTTATATATATTATAATGTTTATTGTATATATATAAAAGTCTATTTAGTCTCTTGTTCTTGCTGCCTTCTGACACACACACACACACACACACACACACACACACACACACATGGCTATTGGCATGCATGCTTGGTACTCTACCCACATACACACATGTAGTCCCCCCCTCCCTCCCCACCACACACATTGTTTATTATTACAATTATTTTCCTGGGAAACATCTATCAATATCACAACCAGTACTCCCCACAACACATCCTTCTATAAACAATCAGAATGCAAAGCAGCCTCTCTGCATTACATTATTTTACAGTTTAGTGTAAACGCAAAACAATGAAAAACTTAACAACAAAAATGTAATGAAAAATAATTTGCTGGCTTCAGTTAGGTATTAGAATACTGTTGCTCTGAATTTAACCCATTTTGTAGGATTTCTTTATTAATAATAAAACGACTCATTAATACAAAATAGAAGTTAGAGTTCTATTTTTAATTACAACAGTATAAAACACTGTTTTTTTTTGTTTTGGAATAAACAACTATAAATTTACATTACATAAAGGCACACACAACAGAACAATTCTGGCAAGCTATGGGGGGAAGAGAAAATAAAATAAATGCAAACATATGTATGTTATTCATATGAAGCTAAGTAATATACATAAGCATGAAAACATCTACTCTGGAAAATACATTGCAGATGGTCCAATGACTTCATGCACCTATATGGACATACAACATGTAAAATGAGCAAACAAATAATTTACTGAATACTTGGTGGAACATGGGGACCAGCTACACATTTGTTGATTCAGTGCTAATCTTTCACAAAGGAACGCATATCAGCAAATAGCAGTTTACTTAATGCTAAATAAAAGTGAGAAACGGTGTTGTGTATTCCTGTATGAGACTGATGAGACAACAAACATTAAAACATTTACAGACCATTATATTTCATGATTCATGTGTCATTGGCAGTGTCTATGCATAGCATATTAATCTGTGCATAATCCTGTTTAATGCATATTCAAAACTATGTGAAACATTTATTACCAGTAAAACACACACACACACACACACACACACACACACACACACACACACACATTGCATTTGTTTTTGCAGAGTCACATTTCAATATGAGTGCTGAAAGCATTAACAGTGAGCTTGTCATAAATATTCTAAGGAAAATTATTACAATTTTACCAAAATGTATTTCAGTATTACTACTGGACAGTTTGCATCAGATTTAATGGAAACAAATGACTAGAAACTTAAGCAATTTTACATTTATACCAAGGGAAAGCTTTAAAAATTTCATAGAGATAAGAGTCAATGGTCATTGTGAAACATATTAAAACATTTCAAAACGTGTATTGACTACAGAAAATTGCACTGCTTCCACTGTTAATAGTGCCTACAATAAATTACAAGAGACATGAATGCAATGAAAGAAACTATTTGCATTATAAATACTATTTTCCACTGGCCAAGGGATATGTGCAATAAACATTCAATCTGACAATGGTCTGTTTCAAATAGTTGTCACGTGTTAACAATATGGCACAAAATAATTTCAGTTTATAATTTATAGTCAACAATATTACTCAGGGCTTTGTACTACATTGTTAATATATTACAATCCTTAGCTGTGATAGAAAAGGCCTATTTCTGGGCGACGTGCAGAAGGAGGCCACGTACAATTGAGACTGCAACATTGGTGAATTTTAAATATATTTATGATGCGATCCAACACCCAGAATAATTTTATTGACAGAGATAATGGAAGCATTAATTTACATTCATAATTTGCAGTTATCCAGAAATGTGAAAATAAAATTCTTAGAGAGCAACAGAAATGGAGTTTTTCAAATGTAGTTGCATGGTTTAAGGTATAACAAAAATGGACATGTTTTGCCTGTGCAACATCCTTGATAAGGTAACAGAACAATTCTCATGTTTGACTGTAAATAATGACTTGTTAGTTAAGTCCTAAATGTTACACTTAGTTTGTGAAGTAATGTGAACAACAAGAGATATTTTAGCTTCTTGTTGTAACTACCCTTAATGTAATATTATTTCATCCTGAAAATTCAATTACCAAAAGATTTAAGTGTTGGATTATTTAAAATTTCTGTGCTAAAAATAAAGCAACATACAAGTTCAAAATACTCCGATACTAAAAAGGACAGTAAAAAGAAACATGTCTACAAGCTGTTATGTCTGGTGATGTTAACCATATATTTTCAATTTCAACTGAGCAAAACTAACAGAATAATCTTGTCTTTGACATACATCTGGCAAAAATATTAATAAAAATGAAAAATTAATATCTCTCACATGTACTATTACCCTATTCCTTGAAATTATGATACTATTTGTGACAGATTCCAAGAAGATACTGAGAAATATCCGTCCATAGAGAGTTACTATAATTAAATAATAATAATAATAAAGATAAATCACAGCAAAAGCAAATGTGAAACACTTGAGAAAGGTCATCAAAGAACATTTAATGATCACAGAACCAATAAGCACTTAACTCAAATATCATTTTAGTGTAATTAAATTCACAAGTACATATAAGTCAAGAATTTACTGAATAAGTGTAATAAACATATTCTAATTTGGATATTAGAAAGTGCTGATTTCAATTATATAAAGAGTATGTTCTGAAAAAATCATGGCAGAACAGACTTATTCTAAGAGCACTATGCACATGCACCATGGTAGGAGTATATTTTACTGTTTAGAAAATTTAACCACACAAATTACTCATTGCATCAACAGTAAATTTAATCTTAATCACAGCACTTTATTTCATTTTTATGATCAAGTTCTCCCAGTTTCCATACATACCAGTAGAATGTTCTGTAAGGCTAATGATGTGTAACAGCCTTAACATTTTATAACACAGACAAAGATTGTCAAAGTCGGTGCAATGACTAAATGAAGCAACTCCATTGGTCAGCAAACAACTGTACTACAAGGAAGTACTCTGTACCGACAGCATTAAAACAAAGAAGATATAAACACATACCAACCAAAGACTAGTTATTTTGCTGAAAAAGTACAAATATTTCTCCTATACCCAAACATTAGAGGCTCACAGCTTACTCTAAAAATAAAATCTAGTTAACAAAAGCAAAATGACCATAAATGTTTATAATAATAATAATTATTATTATTATTTTCTTATATTCTGAAATGATAATATATAAGAGGAAGAAATGTTGTTGTTATTGAAACATGAATCTTTTGGGTAAGTATGCAGACTAAAATAATCCCTGAGGTTTTTTAAGACCATTTAAGATAAAGAGAAGTTTTTTGGTAAATAAAATAGATAAAAGTGCATATGTAAGTGCTATTATGGAAATATATAAAGGCACTATTTTTCAAAAGGCAAGGCCTTTATGGAGAGCAATGTGATTTTTATAAACAAACCCGTTAATACTAAGTATGACTTGGACTTATTCTGTCAGATACTGACTTTATATAACATTTCACAATTCTTTTACAAATAACACTTGCAAGTAACCCAGATTTCCTGTTGGGTAGAAAGCTAAAATACCACTGTCATGTATTTTCAAGGATATGCCAGTTTTTCTTACACTTCATATGGCGTAATGCTGAACCTTGCTCCTTACATTCTTCCTCAAAGCAATGCTTGTCTTAAATGATAAAATGGGAACCTGTAAAAAATGGGTTTGTTGGACAGAGCTACTAGCAGATAGGTAGTGTTTCACCTGAGGAAGATGGCTTGTATTCTGCATCTTGAACATACCTCTATCAAAAAATTCTTGGAAATACTGAATCTAAATGGGAATTTGCAGGAGAAAATCAGGAGTTGTATGTGTGGAGAAAGACCTAACTTGGACAGAAGTAGATGACGTGATATGGACAAGGAAAGGAGGGAAAGCACTGCCAGTGGCTGTTGTAAGTGTAGTCATAATACAGGCTGTTGAAATTGTTGGAGAACCGTGGCTCTGGCAAGACATGAGTGTAGAATGGCAAGAAAGGCAGACTTGTGAAGATTGGAAGAAAGGAATAATTATGAGCATATTCAAGAAAGGAGAAAAATGGGTCAGAATTATATGAGAACCACCTTGATGTACAAAAGAAAGGATCAGACCTTGAGAGAGGAACAACATGGGTTTAGAAAGATGATCTATAGTGGATCGGACTTTTAGTGTCAGACAGGTTCAAGAGAAGCACTCTGAATATGGGAAGGATCTGATGATGAATTTCCTTATACTGAAAAAACTTATGACTGTGTTAGAGCCACAAAGTCTGAAAAGCCACAAAGTCTGAAAAACCCCAGAGAAAAAGTAAGGTGGAAGAAAAACAGGGTGGAGAATAAAAAAGATATACCAAGGACTATGTGAGCTGGGAGAAAGTAGGAGGAGACAAGACCAACTGATCCAGACAGATAAATGGACTGAAGTGCTCTATCTTCTCTGCTTTTCATCACTGTGATAGATAAGATATTGACATAAGTGTCAGTGAATGCAGATGAAGGAATATGAGAGAAATGGTGTTTGGGGAGAACATAATGGTGTGGGCGATGGAAAAGGAGGGGTGCAAAACGAGCTGAATGTATGGGAGGTGATGGTGGTAAAAATGTATGTAAGGTCAAATTCAATTGTGTGTGCCAAGGAAGGAGCACATGAAAGAGGGGAAGAATGGTGCAGAGGCAGAGAGAAAGATGGTGGGAGGATTGAAAGTGGTGAAGTGGTTACTGTTCCATGCAGACCCAGCCAGGGGATGGAAGCTTCGAGCTGTGGACGACGACAAAGTATGCCACAAAATGGTACTTTCATTCTTTGGTTTCCTTTTGCAGTTATAAGAATGAAACCACTTAAATTGCCATTTCAAGAAGGCAACAGCACATCAATTTTTATTAAACAGTATAAATATACACTACTTTTTTCATTTGAAGCCAATTTAAGAAAAAACCTAGTTACCTGCGGCTCCATATTCATGAAATCCTGGAACTATTTTGTTTTATGCACCTTTTAATTGTCTGACAATTAATAGCAAATTCCTGAAAATGGATTTGCATTAAATGTCAGTGGTTAACAAAATTTACCATTAGGAGCATATTCTTAAACAGATTGTGAAAACAGTCTTATACGAAGAGGGTATACCAACTCAAACAATACCCAGTCTACACCCTTCCTCTCCTGTACCCTCCCCTTGAATAAAAACACATTTCCATTAATAAATTAGCATCACAAAACTTTTATTTATGGAATTAAACATTATGTTCTTTATTTGTGATATCATCATATTTTTACATATAACCAAAGTTCTATAACCAAAATAAATAATATAAATACAAATGTGATCTCCACATGTTATACCGATAATCCGACACCATATTGAAAGGCAGGAATTACTACACATAACATCAAATTTAAACTCCGCAAAATTGTCAACTACAGTTTATGGAAGACAATATGTTCCAAAAAACAAAAGGGAGGCAGATTTATCCACATGACTTAACACACATAATTTAGGACCTGGAAAAATCATTATTCTGCTTACACTGTTATTGCAGAATCAACATATTCCAAAGCATTTAACTTTCTGCTATGTCAAGTATGCAGAGTCTAAAGGTCAGGAGATAACAGAAATAAACGGTTTGTGCTACACTGTCATAACAAATGAGAGCGATCCTACACAAGTATGAGAAAAAATATGTTTATGTATCACATTCAATTGTATTTATATTTTAATTATTCAAATCTAAAACTTTTACTTCCTGTTTCTCAAAACAACTTAAATCTAGGAAGCTGTTGTTGTTATTTTGTCAAGTAGGCTCAACCACAGAGATCGTGTAAAAACACTAAATTATGACGCGTTTCAAGGGTCAAGCCCTCATCATCAGATAAACTATCAATTTCACTAGTGTTATGCGCCGCCAGTACTGGGGTCTGTTTTGAATCTCGACGAAGCACAACAAGGAACTTTCTGCATAGACACAGTACAAGGGAAGTAACCAAATTTTCTTTTATTACGTTTTAGATTTTTATTGTCTCAGGTTTTAAGATTCTTAGGACTTGACCCTTGAAATGCGTCATAATTTAGTGTTTTTTACTCGATCTCTGTGGTTGGGCCTACTTGACAAAATAATTAAGTATACAACCGCAATCTCACATCCATTGTGGATATAATTAAGATGTTATTGTATCTAACTCCTCAACTGCAATCCAATCATTTTACTTTTTGTAAACTTTAAAACATTGAGGAAATTAAAAAAATCACAAAATGTTGGCTCAAGAACACAATAAAAATAAGGAAATACGGGCAAGAACATAAATATGCAAGTTCAACTGATAAAGCCAACATTTAGATTGCATGTAAAAGTAGATAAAACTACATGAAAACAATAACATAGCTGGCAACCTTCAGGAACAAATCTGTTGATCAATTAGATAAACAACACCGTCATTGTGGAATGAATAAGAGAAATGTAGAAACAACTGCTGAAATTGGGGGCTCAGACGGTAATTATCATTATTATAATTATTATTATTGCAAATAAAAATAAAATGGAAAATCAAAATAGTGTTTTTTTATACATGGACACATCAATAATAGAAAATAATTTTGAAAGGGCAACAATAATTTCTGGTGAAACAATGCCTTAGGGTGTTTGTACTTGATAAAGAATCTAGGTGACATGTCTAAAAGTTTTTATTGCATGTGTTTATATCAGTGCGTTGTACCAATAATCTCACTGAGCAAATGTATAATGGACTCCACACAATAAGTTACAATCATGATCTATTTACTTCATTACACAGCTGAAAGTAATTTCTTGTCCTGTACATCACAACCATTTTATGCAAACCCATTTGAGATCGATACTGTTGATCATCTTTGAAATAATATTCATTTGGATTATCCTTAAACTTTCAATATACTTCCTATTTTTGTTTTTAATGCAAGACAGATAGCTTTTTGATATCTTCAAGTATAACTTATTACTTAACAAATGAAAAACTATTTGTTTCCATCCAGTATGCAATTTCAGTAAAAGCCAATTATATTTTAGTTGGTATCACACTACTATTGGCAATCATTTTCAGTTTCCTACTGATTCAAATCAGTACAAGAGAGTTTGTGAAGTATGTTACAAGACTTCTTTCAAGTAATTTATTTCCCTCTGTGGTGTGTGTGAGTGTGTGTGTGTGTGCGAGAGAGAGAGAGAGAGAGAGAGAGAGAGAGAGAGAGAGAGAGAGAGAGAGAGAGAGAGAGCAGGGGGAGATTTGAAGGCAGTTTGAGGTGTAGTCTCATTCACAGCTATCATCAAGACCAAAAGCACATATGACTTATTTTCAGTTTTCAACAATATTTTTCAGAAAGATAGGTTGCTTACCACAGAGATGTACAATAAGCCACTAGAAAGGCACAAACAACAGACAATAACATTAAAGCTTTCGGCCCTTTAAGCCTTCATCAGTTACACACACACACACACACACACACACACACACACACACACACAAACTGCCGTCTCCAGGCACAGCGGCCAGAGATGGCAGTCGTTTAGTTTGTGTCTCTAACCGACAAAGGACTAAACGACCAAAAGCTATAACGCTATTGTCTTATTTGTGCCTTTCTGAGACTCATAGGACATCTGTGATGAGTAAGCAACCTATCCCTCTCACAAATATTGTTGAATCCTTCCTGGAATTTCTATTGCTTTATTTTCAGTTTTAAGTCATTTGGGCGATCCACTCTATTCACTTTATAACACTCCAGATTTACTGTACCATTCTTCATGATTAATGATATACAAAAGTGGCATTTACATGAAATTCAAAAGGGTATATAAAATAAAAACAAATAGATCTCTTTCATAAGTGAAGAAGTACTGCAGAAAGAAGTATCGTAGAAAGGACAAATACAAAGAAAAAGGGGGGGGGGGGCACATCAACTGCATGGTGACCACTTTTCTGAAAGAAGTAATGTTTATTACTTAATATATTTTCTTCCTTCAGAAACTATTATTATACCATAATGTTACCAGAACACAATGATCCCATTTATCTTTAGTGGGAAAGGTATTCAACTTCCCAAAGCAGCTGGGCAATCTCTCTTTCATATAGTACTTTGGAACTTAATGTAAACAACAGCAGTATGCTACACCAGACATAAAAGTGCATATTTTTCTGCATGATTAAATGGTAATATGAATGAATCTCATACACAGGGTAAATTGTATTAACCTGCATATATTTATTTTATAAAATATTTTGTGTCTATTTACATTATTTTACAAGCCCAATCCATAGCTTAAACAATACAACTGACCCTATTGTCACAAACAGAAAAAATAGGGCAATCTTAAAAAGGTCTTTTAGATTCCTTGTTGTAACAGATTTGTTTTCTAACTTGTGGTACAAATAACAGAAATGAACACACTGTTTCAACTTCTAACCACCAGCACTGATGTATCATGTTACAAATACTACCTTCATTGTTTTACTCCTCTCCTCCCTCAAATTTCTCCTCTACTCACGATCATCTCTCAAAACACTGGTATATGTAATACACAACATGATTGTTCACATCCTTCACTCTAACATGTATAAATAGAAATTTTAATAAAAAATTAAGTGGGCTTTACAACTACACGTTTCTGGCATTGTAGCACATTTTTAATTGATTCACTCTTTTGAATATAAACTACTGTGCATGTCACTGTGATAGATATAAAATTTCTTTGTTGTTCTATTACACGAATGTGAGACAATGTCATGACATGTAACTGTGCAGTTACCACATTAATTATTTCCCCAACACTACTAATATCTAGAACTCTTGGGAATACCCTTCAGTTGATTGGTTCATTTTGTTAATGGTATTTCCTCACTTTCGGTGTTGCACAAACTTTCCAAATTCTATTCTCTCTCTCTCTCTCTCTCTCTCTCTCTCTCTCTCTCTCTCTCTCTCTCTCTCTCACACACACACACACACACACACACACACACACACACACACACACACACACCAACTTTACAACACAACAACACAATTAAATACTACAGACAGCAAACAATAATTATTTGAAATGGCATCTTTCTAATTACTACAACAGATGTAACACAAGAAGCCATCTTAATACTCAAAGACATTACAATAGCAATTTAAGTTACACTGAACAGCCAGTCACATATCAGTCTTTAGTATGTACATCAAACTAGGGTGTAAATACTGATATAACAAAGGAACTAGCTTGATATTATGCTCACAATAGTTCTAAAAACGCTATAACCCAAGTACCAAAAATCACAGAAACTCCATTTCTATTGCCAAATGAACAAAGATTTTTCCATTAATAATAATAAAAATAATCTCATCCAAAATAACAATGACCAATCTGACAACAAATGCAAAGCAATTAAAAGAAAACAGTAAATGCTCCAATATACTATGTATACACTTAATACATTAAAATGATTGGTACATTGATGTATTTTGAGAATCTAATTGGTGGATGACAATTAGGTAACAGTACACTAAAGGAAAGATCCTATTAGCTCTCACTCTTTCTAGCTGCAGCATGTATCTAGTAAATATTTTCTTGCAGTTGGGATTTTTCTCTGCAGAATATGAAAGGTGAAAATATCTTTTTCCTGTAAAGTAATTAAATCAAGGCTCATCTAGATTGAGTTGTGCAATCCTAAAGTTGTTAGCTGTTCAAATTACTATAATGGAAGTAGAATTCATCGAGGACAGCTTGCAACTCACTGGTAAGATAATTGCTGAGTCACAGTCAGGCACTTAAAGAAGGCAGTCATATGCACACAACTTACAGCTTTACAGCCTTCATCATTATAGAACACACACACACACACACACACACACACACACACACACACACACACACACACATATTCATTTATACAATCCCTGCCACAGCTCAATTAAAGCACAACCTTCTTCTCTGGCTGCTGAACAAAGCCAGAGATGAAGATCATGTGTTGTACCTGTGATTGTATAGTTGAGGGTATGTTCTACACTGACAAAGGTTGAGGCTGTACTTTGTGTGTGTGTGTGTGTGTGTGTGTGTGTGTGTGTGTGTGTTTGTTTCCATTTTATTTTTTACATAACTGTCTGCAGCTTGATGATAATCTTGGCGGTGAATTGAAGGCTATCTCATTTTATTTTTCCTAGACATCAAATTTAATTTTTGTCTTCTTTAGAATATCAGAAGATGGGTGTCCAAAAGGTTTTGTTAACATTTCAGAAAATGCAAGATTTATTTGTATGTAAGATTGCAAAATTAAATGGATAGAAAACAAAATACAATTCTCCCCTACACTTTTGACTGGAATGACAGGAACATGAAGTACTGAACAACAAAGCAAAATACTTTGAAAAACAAAAGTTTCTTGTATTCAAAAGGTCTGGGGTTGGGGGTTGGATAAAAACGAGACAGAGTAAAGGGACTATTACATCTGAAGCTCAAATTCCAAACTATTGACAAACATTTTACTCATTACAGTTTCAACTACTTTTCCTGGAGCTACTTTTCACTGGATGTCACGCTTTCAGTTGTTTTGTTTGATGTTATATTAAATGTATCTAGCATCAAAGACACTATAGTTATCATTTGAAAATTTACAATGAAAAATTGACAACTTTGCCAAGGTCCTAAATGTTGGTAACAAGATTTATTTGTTTGTACTGCTGAAGTCAATATAATGCTCTTCTTACAAATAGGTTACTGTATCTTGCATTAATTCAGAGCATAAACAAAATAAATTAGTATTGGGTTATTTACAAAAATTCCCCTCAAATTGTAAGTATAAGATGAAACTATTTGTTTCTCATTTTTAATCCCTTCAATATTAAGAGTTCAGTGAGAAAAAATATGAAGATATGAAGAAAAACATATGAAGGATAAATAAATTTATATACAGAACATTTTATATAACACCTCTCAGACTACAGAAAATGGTCAGTTTACATGTTATTATGTTCACAACACAAGACAAAAGAAAGGAACACACGCAGTATGCACAGACATGCTATGACACATTACTTCAAGAACTCATGAGCCTTACTGATTAAGATTTGGTCTTCAAAGATATTAAGTACAACATGTCGTCTCAGAAACAGCGTTTGTTTTTTAATTCAGCACACAAGGTTTATATTCTGTGAGAATTCACAGATTCAATGTCCTGATATTAACAGATGATACAAAAAACACAAATTAAAATAGAAAAAATATAAGAAATATAGTCTCAAGGCTATTTCAGTTATTTAAGTGTGACAAATTTTGGGACTTTGGGAATATAGTGTAAAGATCTATATAAATTATGGAGTAACAGGATAAGTTGCAATATTGCAGTAACAACAATCAGTTACGTCATGTGATGATATCAACTATTTATAATTTATGGCACTTAACAGAAACAAAATGATTCTGTAAGTCTTTAACAATACAGTAACTACAATATTAATGCAATCCTCATTAATTTGTAAAAAAATTAATGTTTATTTGTTTCTTCATTTCATTAGAAATTCGTCCTTTTCCCCTTGCCAATGGTGTAACATGATTACTGTTAATAAGGGTTATGAGCTAGTACCTCAAAATGAAATGAAGTTTCAATACGGTAATCTATAACCCCTTCTTGACAAAGGGAAAGTCCTGGCCCCTCTTAAGTAGTTGTAGGTTGCTTGTTTATTGTGTGGTAACGTTCGATTTCTATGATAACCGCACACCTGTATACCACCTGGGCCAAGCCTTCCCTATACGGAAATTTCATAATTCATATCATAAACACTAGCACGGTCTGGAGTTGGTGTTGAACTTCGATGAGTGTCTTGAAGAACAGAAGATGAGGTCCCACTCACTGGGCCACTAACGGTTACTAACCTGTGCTCAGAGCGAGGAGTACCTGGGGAAGCTGAAGTCAACTCTATTGAATCGGACATCTCTAACGCTCGCACAAACGACATGGGTCTCCTCGAGCCTGGGCTAGGTCGTCGCCCATCACAAGAAGAAACTGCTGCTGTTGGAGTTGTAGGGGTAACCATTGTTTTTCGTTTAATCTGTGGAGATTGTGGAGGAGGATACACAGGGACACCACCACGCACTGGGGGGTAATAGGAAGCTGGCGGACGTTGACTATACATTTGCTGTTGCTGCTGCTGTTGTTGTTGTTGCTGCTGCTGCTGTTGCGTAGGACTTGTTGGATTTGAGCGGTAATACTCATACCCAGCACTTCTTTGATGCTGCGAAGGCAATGGCTGATGGTGATGCGATGATGCTCCAATTCCATTTCCATTGGACCCATAAGCACCAGGAGAAGTGTCCTTCCACGTATAAACTCCCCTCTGTGGAGAGCCAGCTAATTCGCGTATATTATCTGCCGTGTTATTTGACCGTGCATATGCAAGATCACCACCAGACCCTCCTTGACGAACAAGCTCACTTTCAGACAAGAATCGACGTTGTGGGCTTCCATAACTTGATGTTGGTGGTGCAACTCGAGATACTGCATGAGGTTGAACACTGTGATGAGCATGGGCAGAACTGATTTGTGAAGGCTGTTGCTGAAACTCGTAGTATGTGGATGCTGGTGTCCCTATTCCTCCAACTCCAATAAAATCTGGTCGTCGCGGCTGTGTGGGAGTACCTGGGTTTGACCTATTAAAAACAGACATGTATATGAAAATATTAGTATCTGATAATAAATCTGAAATTAAACTGTTTTAAATTTTATGATTAGCTCATTAATAGCATACATGGAGCAGGATTTCTTTCTGCATTTAATTTCCAGTGAGATCAAAACACGATAAACAATTTTACAGGACGTCCTTTGGCAAACATTCTGGTACATTTAAGAAAACAATACTTACAACCATAATTAATCACTGAAGCTTTCTAATGTGTATATTTGCTAAATTAAAATAATTAAATATGAACTGTTATTGCTAAAAGCCGGCCAACCACGACAGGAAAGTTGCAAGAAAGTGCTCACAAAATAGGATAACTGTGGGCCAAGGGGTCAAGGAAAGCAATTTATTACAGCACAGTAAATGAAATGAGCAGCAAAAGAAAATTACAAGCAATTTTGTGGGCAACTGCGGAACTTCTAAGAAACACAAACAGCTCAGTAGTTGCATTAAGAGATATTGGATAGGGCCAATTTTTTTCATAACCTAAACTAACTAACAACTTCAATTGATATACCAAAGAGGCTCAAACCAAAGCAGTTTGAAGCAAACTTGGTATTTAATCATCATTTTACCTTGAGGGGAACTAAGAATGAAACCCCAGAAGAAGGTTGAGAAGTTAACAAATGATGTCGTGAACAAAGACTCAGATCAGGCTGCTTGACGAAAACATCTCCCAACTGGTTAACATCACCTAAAGAAACATAATGTGCATATGGGTGCACAGATAGCTCTGCACAATATGGAAAAGTTTGTGTATGTATGTGTGTTTGTGGAAAAGAAATAGCAATATTAGAAAAGACAGTACAAAAGAAGGAAATATAAGAAAAAATCTACATACAAAGACAAAAACGTACTAAAATGTAAACAGAGAATAACCACACCCACCCTGCATATTCATATGAAAGACAACAGCAGAGTCTTCAGAGACAAAAAAAGGAAAAGTATCCAAGCTGCACAGCATGTCTACAGCTGTTGCCAACAATACTTTATTATTCATATCCTCTGTAATTCATGCAAAATGTTTCTTTAAATATGCAATAAAACATTATGAGAAGCCTGCATATCTGAAAACAAGTTAGGAAAGCACAACTACTTTGACAAGTCATAGTAAATTTTCTAATGCCAAAAAGAAATTAATATACTTAGCTTCACATGCAGCATCTTATTTAGAATACTGGGTTAATACATTAAACAATATAACGAAGTAATAGTAATTCATGGAAATATACTTGCTGCAATATTTGTTTCTGTGTCACTCAAATGACTGTAATAGCCCTTTAGTTATAAAATGTGAGCTACTCATTATTAGTTCACACAGTAAAAGGTCCAGTGACTGGTGAAGAAATGTAGCTGATGCTCAAAATATAGTTTGACATAACATTTCTTACAATGACTGGCTAATTTTAATTGAAGATAAAGAAAATACTTCATTTTTCATCTTGGTTGCTGAATCAAAACAAGTAAACAAATTTCTAGTAGAGGTATTTAATGTCAACTTACAATTACAGCACTCTTGACATTAACACTCAAGTAAAGCTTTCAGCCACAGTCTTTGTAATTAAAAGAATTCATAGAGTCAGTCAATCATAAAGACACAACTCATGCACACCTGACCACTGTATTTACCAATCATATCTCAACTGTGTGTCTATTTTGAGTGTAGTCAAGACTGGGGAAGGGAGGGGGTGGTATAGGGAGGATGCGGGGCAAAAGGGAAGGTGAGTGTGAGAGGAAATATGTGGGGCAAAAGGGAAGGAGAGTGTGAGAGGAAAGATGCGGGGTAAAAGGGAAGGTGAGTGTGAGAGGAAAGATGTGGGGTAAAAGGGAAGGTGAGTGCGAGAGGAGAGATGCGGGGCAAGGTGGAAGGTTAGTGTGAGAGGAAAGATGCGGGGCAAGAATGGGGATAAAATATTAACAATGGCTGGTGGAGTATGTGAAGACTAGATGGATGGATAAAGATGTGAGATGCAATTTTGGAACACACCAAGGGAGAGGGGAAAAAGGGGAATGAGATAGGATTGGAAAGGGGATGAGCATACGACAGGAAAACAGTGACACATAATGAGGATTACAAAACAAAACTTTCAAAGAGGTGAAAGCATAGAGAGGATTGAAACAGTTGGATGGTGAATTCAGGGACAGTAGGTTACCACAGGCTAGAATAGGATAATTTCAGGATTGGACAATATATTTTAAGTATGACTTTCATCAGCAAGACGTGGTAGCTTTTACAGGTGGCATGGCCTCTAACAATGTGGGGTATGTTTACAGGATTGCAATAAGCTGTGCTGGTTGGGTGAATTGGGCAGGTCTTTGACCTAGGTGATCCATGGGGTATGATCCCCAAGGCAATGGGTTGTTATTAAGAGTGGCATAGGAATGGACTAGTATTTAGTGAGATTTAGGTGGGTGACTTAACACCACTTTAGGAGAGATGGGAAGGATCTTGGATAGAATGAGCCTCATTTCAGAGCTGGATGATAAGATAACCATTGCTTCTGTTGTTCCAGTATTGGGCGGGTTGTTACCAGGTGATGAGAGGGTGCCCCTCTCGTGGCTGGTTATTGGGGATAGAGATAGGGATTTTGTGGGAGGTGGAGGATCTGTTAGCGGGCTAGGTCGGGAGGGAGGGGGGGGGGGGTTAGAGGCTGCCTGTGTAGGCCCCTGTAAGACCATCATCATACTGAGTAGGGGAGGTCTCGTCATTGCAAATACGGCATCCACAGGTGGCCACACTGTATAGGAGGGATATTTTGGTGTGGAAGGGATGACATCTGTCAAAATACAAGTGTGGTTGGTGTGTTAATTGCAGGCAGGGCATGGTGATCAGAGCAGTTGGCTAACTCCAGTTTCAGTCGGGTAACACTGGAAGCTGCAGCGGGCATCAGTGTCAGCTGTTATGCTAAGTACTGTTGTCAGCATTTTTGTTCTTAATACATTAATGAGGAAATGTGTTCAATGGTACTGTCAAACGGGGTGATTTTGGACACCAGGGTGATTTTGGACACCAGGGTGACTTCGGACGCTTTGGTTGATCTTCTCTTTCACGCTGCATAGCAACGAATTAGCACTAATTTCCACCTCCGTGCACTGCTTATTTTAAGTACGAGACTAATTCCCGGATCCCGCACTCCCGCCTTTGGATCGGTTGTTTACTGAAGCAATAATCAGTCGGACAGTCTCATTGTCAAAAGTTCTCACTCTGTTATGGAGCGGAAACTTTCTGTTGTTGCTACTGATGGAAAATATTGTAGCTTCAGTTGCCAACGAGATTAGTAGGCTGCAGCACCGTAGAAGTTTTGTACCAGTTTGTCACAAGTTTTGTGTAAAGTTTCAAAGTAAATGAGATTTTTTCAAAATTGTGTTCTTTGTGGGGTGATTCTGGACAATGCTGAGAATTTATAAAACTAACAAAGGTGTTCATGGTCAGTGTCATTATAAACCTGAAATTTTAAAGAAAGCAGTCTGAGATATTCAGTGTGGCAAATTAACATATAGAAAAGCCTTTAATGAATAAAATATTCCTGAGCTCAGTTTTTATCCCTTATTTTAATGATGGACATCCCTAAAATCAAACAGAAGGAAGGAGAATTTAAAAAAAAAAGTAAATTTGTGTCCGAAATCACTCTATATACTTTGAAATCACCACAGTCCATGGGGTGATTTCGGACACTTTGTCTCAGGCGAAAGTAGATGCACATTGACGTTCTGTTTCTAAGATATTTCATTGGTTATACATATACCCCACTACTTCCGAAAAAAAAAAAAAAAAAAAAAAAAAAAAAAACATGAAATCTGACAAAACCTACGAAAATAGTCTCAAAACTGTCCGAAATCACCCCATTTGACAGTACTTAAATAGCAGCAGTTTTCACTCAGTATGATATATGAGACCACACAACAGTAATCATCATAACAGTAATTTATAGAAATTATGGGTTGAGGTGGCAATAGAACACACACCGCAAGTGACATTAGATCAATACTTGGTCCAAATACAATTTTTCATAATGATGTGGAACATGTCAGTTGAATAACTAGTAACTTCACATGACATTACAAGACTCTCTCTCTCTCTCTCTCTCTCTCTCTCTCTCTCTCTCTCTCTCTCTGCCAGTCAAATTACTAACTTACATTGACATTCATTTCTGCAAGATTGTAATAAAACAATAGGTGGTGATAAAGTTGACTGTTGTACAGTTGTCAAACACATGAAAAGTATATATTCATTTTGTGAGAAATACTTTGCTAAGTGTCTCTTATCTGTATAGAAACATTTGTAGCTCTGTATAGTTTGCACACGTTTAGGGCTTGATCTGCTTTAATAGAAAAATGATGCCAAAGATTGCTTTTTTGCAATTGTTTTATTTTTGCACAGCCAGTTTCAGCAGTCTAGCTGCCATCATCAGGTGCTCCACAAATAAACAAGGAAGAATGTAACAACCGCATACAAAATTTTACAAAAAATCCTATTTGCCTAATTTTATATAAATACAATTTACATCAAATAACACCAGCTTGTCGATGTTTATGGAGAGTGCTTAGTTTAAAAAACTTGCTTGTTTCATCTTATATTTTAAAATACATGTCATTAATACATCCAGTACGCTAGGAGACATTTTCAAATTAACGAACATACTCCAGAGACACTGTTTAAGAGGCTCTGTGTGATAGTTACCAGATTAGTCACTAGACGGCAGTGCAGAGTAAATATAGCAGCTTGTCATTAGATGGTGTTCAAAAGCTCTGTAGTTATTGGTACAACAATGATACACCCTCCAACTTAGACTGATCATTTTCATATCTAATTCACTCTGTCTATGTTCAACCAATTCACTATGTTCGCACCGCATATTGGGTATCTCGTCAACACTATAAGCAGCCTGTAATACTTGATACTCTCCACTGGAGACTTACTAAGATCCCATCCAAAAAGTTGCTCCCTATCAGCAGAGGTTCCAACTTTTGAATACAGCAAATAGTAATGCGATATAATATGTATATACGTATCAGCGGAAGTGGGGAGGGAGTAAAAAGGAGTCCAAGGGGAATAAGTGAATAAGGAATCACCAAAATTGTGAAAACAGTTTCTGTAAGGTTGCAGATGAGATAGAGGCAGCATATTACTACTTCAGCCTGATGAGTACAGTTGGAATGTGTGTGGCTGGGTGGGGAGGGGGGGGGGGGAGCAAAATTTAATAACTAATTATTTTCTTTCTCGATACAGAAGTTCTTAGTTTTTTTTTAATTTCCAGATTAATATTAATTTATTTCGCAGAAATCCTCAAACAACGATACCCTTACAATATTTTTGCTCCGTAAGTGTTTTTCGCAATGATTCATAAACATCACTTCCACAAGGATTAGATTTTTCCTGCTACAAAAAATTCTTCATTTTACGAAAAACTATAGATCGAGATAACATTTATAGGTGACTGTAGAACTCTATTTTACAAATAAGAAACGTTCATCACACACTTTGGTACAGCATATCACGCACATGAAATCGCTGTATTAGTAGATATGATGCAATAAAAAACAAAACCAACACAACTTCAACTTCTGAACACCGACTAACGATGGAGGATATATGATGAACTATCTTTTATTATTACCCACACCCTTCACGATTTTTCCTGTAGGGGCACAGCTACGAGTCAAGTGACGTTCGGCATTTCCAATAGCTGCTGCTAGATTCTACAATGGCGCACCTTTGTGGATTCATGCCATATTACGCAGTTTTCGAGTTCGTAGAAGTCGGTGTCAACACTGGCGATTTCCACAGAAACATGCTAGAAGGCGTTGCTCAAAACCAGTTCATTTTTGTCAAACTCAAAAGGAACAGTGTTTTCCTGAAAATTGGAATTTGAACCACTTCAATCGTAAACACATAATTTTAAACAATTTCCGTAACAATTATGATTAAATCGTAATGGTTGGAACCTCTGTATCAGTCTCAGTCTATGATCAGTCTAAGTTGGAGGATGGATCGTCGTCGTACCAATAACTACAGAGCTTTTAAACGCCATCTAATGACAAGCTGATATATTAACTCTGCACTGCCATCTAGTAACTAATCTGGTAACTATTACACAGAGCCTCTTAAACAGCATCTCTGGATTATGTTTGTTAATTTGAAAATGTCTCTATCATACTGGACGTATTAGTGATGTGTATTTTAAAATAAGATGAAACAAGCATTTTTTTGTTTCTTTTTTTTAACTAAGCACTCTCCAGTTGTATATTTGAAGAGCATCTGATGATGGCAGGTAGACTGCTGAAAGTGGTTGTGCAAAAAAAATTAAAAAAGCAATCTTTGGCATCATTTTTCTATTTGTAGCTCTGTTCGAGTGCGTCCTGTTGGGTGTCGTCCTGTTGGACAAGTGCATCAGATAGAATGTGGCCATTAACAAACCTTACTATGATAAAATACAATCAGACTTCTATACACGAAATCATCATTATGATGAATGTAACTTGCATATGCGATGTGACAAGCGCCACTAACATAACAAGAACAATTCCACATTGTGGTATCTGTTGTAAAGTTTATTTTTGTGAAGAACAGGTTGCTTACTCGCTACAGAAATGTCCGATGAGTTGCAGAAAGGCACAAATAATAGAAAACAGAGATGGCGGTCATGTGTATGCGTGTGTTTCTCTCGAGCCGACGAAGGCCTTACCAGCCAAAAGCTATCAAGTTGTTATCTATTATTTGTACCTGCGTGGTGAGTAAGCAAACTATCCTTCATGAAAATATTGTTGAATCCTTCCAGCAATTTCTGTTATAATAATAATAATTATTATTATTATTATTTACATTAGATTAAATGTACTTTTTGTTCCAGTTGATCCAAACTGAAGAGATCCTCTTGGCTGTAGAAAATGTCATAAAACAATAAACGCAAATAAATACATACTAAATGAGGTCAGAAATGTTAGTGCACCTTCCTGAGATCCCAAATGTAACTGTACTTGTGGATGTGTAATCAGTCAGAAAAAAATAATAAAATAAAAATAAATCACACTGACGTGTTTTATGGCCCACTTTAGATTTACTAGTAGTTTTATGATTTATTGCAAACATTTTGGACAACTGAATCATTTTCCCACCGCGACACTATTTGCGGCAAGAGAAATCATTTTTTCCATCCAACATAAAAAATTCAAACACTTCATCATAAGCAAGCCAAAGCTGCGTCTTCTTCTTTCTCCATGTGATGCATCAGGAGATAGTTATGTACTCATCGTTGTGTACATAATCTATACTAATAATAAATCTGTAAATGTAGGCCTGTCGCTGTTCCCTTCAGTCTTCAAAACTACTGGACTAATCTTCATGCGGTTTCCACGGGAAACATGAGAAAGGCATAAATTTATCAAAATCGGATCACGAAAAAAAAAAAGTTAAATAATTTTTAAATGTTTTCAGTAACCATTGTGACTGTTTTTTCAACTATTAAAAACCTCTTATCTCCAAAACTACTTCACGAATTTGTGTAGGGTTTTCACAGATAACCTGAGAGTAACTGGACAATATATAGACATCATTTCATGAAAGTCAGATCACGAAAAAAAAGAATATCATAATTTCAATTTTTTTATCTATGACCGTTGTATCTGTCTGTCTCATTGAACACATATATCTCCAAACTACTTGATTAATTTTCATGGGGTTTTCACACACAACTTTAGAACATCATGTGGTTACATAAAGGCTTCAATAATTAAAATCAAATTACAGAAAATAAAGATATCATAATTTAATCATTTGGTTAAAAGCCATCGTGTATGTCTATTTGTTGATGGTATCTTCCAAAAGTACTACACGAACTTTCATGGGTTTCCACAAGTAAATTGAGAATAGTTTGGGAGAGTAACATAGACTTAGTTTCATCAAAATCAGATCACAGAAAGGAAAGATATCCTAATTTGAAGTTTTTGCGTGTACTATGCTTATAAGTATGGTGTAGTACACCAAATCTTCAAGAGTACTACACGAACTTTCATGGTGT